>OY294069.1:173761572-174361572 GCA_958510875.1 Endomychus coccineus | reverse complement strand
AGATACTCATATCTAGATGGAGAGGAGATGAAAGGTTGAACTCAACATATTTGGTCATATAAGGTACATAAGTACATGAAATTGTAAAAAGCAAAAATATACTAAATTGTGGTAACCATGTCTTGGTTTTAATCCCACATAGTGGTCATTAGACAATTTTTTTCTGAGCAACGAAGTTATTAGAAGAAAATTAAAGAATATATATTAAAATTAACAATTAATATTTACGATCATTATACCAGCCGCTTCCATTAGTTTCTTGTAAGTCACATTCTTCAATCCGTCAACCATAGTTTTGGTAGATTTCGTGTCTACGTTGAGTTTCTTTGCCAATTCTAAAGAATATGGTAAAGGATTTCTTTGGAGATATCGGGGGCTCAAGGAGCTTCCGCTTTGGCCGATGACATAATGGAATAAACCTGAAATAATTCACAATAAAAAAAACCTCAAAACATTGTGTTTTAGAGTACTGCTATTTCTCCAGAATCTGCAATGAATGCAATAAACCATTCCTCCGATCCTAATCGAGTACAAATACCAAAATTATGGTTTCCACATACCTTTTCCCCGTGGCGATAGTTGAAGCAACGATACCGAATTGCTACCGCTGCTTTCTCCAAATATGGTGACTTTGGTGGGATCTCCACCGAATTCCGCGATATTCTCTTGTACCCATTTCAGAGCCAATACCTGATCCTTTACTGCGATATTCCCATAAGCGTTTTCGTCATTCGTGGTAAAAAATCCGAAGACGTTCAGTCGGTAGTTTACGGTCACCACGATCACATCCTTTTCACTCAAATATTCGCCACTAAATACGTTGGACGTTCCTGTAATGTGACCACCACCATGAAACCAAACCATGACGGCTTTAGGCTTGCTTTTATCGATCTGAATAATAAAAGAACTTGATTTAGGTCTGATCACTTTAAGCACTGTACTTACGAGCACGTCTATAAATCGGGCTTAGTGCTTTAAGCACTTCATGAAAGGGCTTTAGTGCTTAGTGCTCGTAAAAGGGCTTGGGAGTAGTCAAAAGAGCTTGCAAGCACTCTGAAGAACTTGCGAGCACTATGAGCACCTCATAAGTATAATTTGTTATATGCTGGCTTTCTTATTCACTGTTTGCCAAGAAGAAAACTTGTACATAATAAAACAAATTCATTTTTCGGTTATGAGACATTTAAAACACTAAAAAAAATTCGTTTTGGCATGAAGTTTGAATGTTAACCTATGTTGCTATTATTGAATATTGATATTTTGACTTTGATATAAATAATCATTATTAATTAATGTCAAAGCATATTTCGAAACACTATTACACTATTATAACGCTTGATATATGTTATAGCTTTAGCTCTCATACATTCATGGACATAGCACATAACGTATCGTTTACCTGTAGTTTTGTCATATGCATATCAAAATATTCATTGTCTACCGGCTGCCCTATAATTTGAAACGAATAGAGATTCTTGTACAATGATAGCATGCCTGTTTCCCAATCAAACTGGATAACCTTTGCCAACGTTCATGAAGGTAAGAGAAATTTTAAGCATTTTCGTGATTTGCAGCGCTTCAGCTTATTAGTTTCTAGTCTAGTGAAAATTCTTAATACTTTTTCCGAGGAAATGAAAAAGGATGTTTTAATGTCCCTTGCCCTTCCGATATTCCACTTTTGAAGTACTCAAAATGTGCCTTGAAATTGGTCAGTAAGAACACATAGCTCTGGTTTTTTTTCTCCGGATTGATGGATAGATATATGAAAGAATTATAATAGATATTACTTAAAAGTGTTTTTTTTTCGAGAGTAATTACAGTTAATCCTATTTCTATTTTCTGTTGATCTATTTCATAGTTTCTTGTATAATATTAAAAAAAAGGGCAGTTCTATAAGAATATTTGTCGTCTTCCATGGTTTTTATTGGCCGTTATTCTGTTTTACTTATTAAAGTGGGATTCTATCATTCAATCTTCACTTTACACTTTACTATTGAAAGCGTTTAATGATTAGTGCTCAAAAGCACTTTTTTGGGTGAAATGATCGCGAGCACGTTTTGACAGTGCTCTGGAAGTAATATTATTATATATTTCGGGATAATTTTGCACATAAGAAGTCCATTCAAATGATTCATGATAAGGGAATCTGGGAATCATGTGCCATCTTTAGCTTGTTTGGCCTTGAACCATCTGCAAGATCCATCATTTCACAAAACACTGGATTCAAAATCTGGCGAGCTAATAGACTGAAGTAATCTAGAGCGTTATCATGAATAGATCAAAGCGAAACATATTCGTTTGTTACTCACTCGTTTGATGTAGATATTTAACTTGAGGCAATCTTCAGAACCTACGACTTCTTTACTCTTCCCATCGATTTGTGGACACAACGGGCCAAATTGGGTTGCATCTTTTACCTCACTCCATCGTTCCACAGGTTGAGGTGGCTACAGCGTATTAAGGTTTATTGAAAATGTACCACCTCAATGTCTACTTACCTGGAATCTTAGCGGCCCGAGTGGGGGCTTAGCATACGGAACGCCTCTGAATACTTGATATTCGAACCCTGCATCACTGATTTCGGTAGAACCTCCGATTTTTCCAGAAGATAAGTGCACCACAGCACATTTGTCCTTGAAATTAATAACATAAGCTACTGATTATTCGAATATGCTTTAGCAGATTCAGATCTCCAGAAACTATTTGCTACTAGATCAGTTGGGCGGAAGCTCCTCAAGTTGATTAATACATTTTCGACTCTAATATCCAAAAAATTAGTGATTAAAGGAAAACCAATATAAAGATTGAGGAAAAATTGCAAAAAACTGTTGAGATATGCAACAATATAGATTCCTTCCAAATTTCATCACAGGTGACACGTATTTGATAGTTCATGGAACCAAACAAGTTCGGAATGAATCTAAACTCGCAGTCCCTTGTTCAAAAATATTATTTACTCGCTAAGCTTTGGTTCCAAGGAGTCTAAAGGTAATGGGATTTGTTTAATTTATAATGTTTTTTGTATACATCTTGATCCTATTTCTTCCTGATGAAGTGGATGTCTAATAAATTATGTTATAACACTAATGTATACTTACAGAGCTACAAAACGCTCCTAAAATCAAACAATTCACCAAAAGGAGTTTTGCTTTCATTGTTTCTAAATAACTATTGAAAATTGAAGGAGTTATGGCATAATGGAGACATGTTATCTAGTTTCTGGTAATTATTCGTTGCCGATGAATATTTAATTGATAACAAGTTTCTTGTTATTAGTCGTTTCCGATGTATATTTAATTGATAACCCCAAGGTTATTGCTCTGTTATTTTATTGTCTCTATTTATTCCATCCATACAAACTGATACAATTTACTTACCCCTACTTATACAACATAGTTTTATTAAGGTCAATGTCTATCGGATGAGCAGAATTCATAGTTTGGACACTTTTTACCGTGGTTAATTATGATGTAAGGTTGAAACTAATGTTAGATCCGAATTTCTCATTTTTCAAGATTTATTTTGAAATATAATAATAGTAATAGAAAAACCGTGTCAATCCAGTTATTCCGAAAAACAACAATTATTACTTGGACAAATATAAACTTAATTATCATTTAAGATAAAGATAAAATATTAATAACACCACTATGACTCAAAATAGTGATTTTAATAACGTTTCTTCCAAACAGAACTGTTAACATGTCTATGAAAAATAATGTCTAAAAGAATATCTCGTAAAATTGTCTCATTGAACATGTATTAAAACAAAGTTACATCAAAATCGATGAAGTTGACTTTCCCATACTCATCATTTATGAAATATTGGAAAAACCGAAAAATTTGTATAATCGCTGAAATGTGTTCAATAGAAACGAAAGTTTGATTCAAATTTCTCATCTTCGAAAACGTATTGAAACAAAAGTTTCATCAGAGTCGATGAGGTAAAGCAAATTTGAGATTTTGCCATACTTATACCCCTTTTGGTTACAGGGTAGAAGTTATTAATAATATAAATTATAAATAGTTCTTAGTTTGTACAAATAGATACCGCAACAGGAAAAAACTTGCTGTTATAAAAACACGTTGTTTAAATACGAGGATAAGGTGAAAATTTCCTGAAAAATTAAACAAGACATGATTTATTTAGTCAAAACTTATTTATTTTTCAACTTAATAGCCCGATACACTACGTTTCCAACATTTTTCTATTTTTCGGCAATCCTTCAAAATAGGCGCTCGTTTCAGCGATGACTTCATCGTTGGAGCCAAATCTCTTTTCGCCCAGCCATTTCTTCAAGTTTGGAAATGGATAAGAATCGCAGGGGGCCAAATCTGGTGAATATGGTGGATGACGAACCAATTCGTTGCGCAATTCATGCAATTTTCCCATTGCGACTGCGGACCTGTGCGTTGTGACCTTAATTGTTAATGTTTACCAAGCGATGCTTTGGTTTGCGTAATGTTTTTGCAACGCAAGAAATAATGTTCAATCAAGACGCGAAATTCACTTTTATCCATGTATACAAAAATCTTCAAGGTTGCTTGCTTTCGATGGGTGTCAAAACAGACCTGAATGACATATCAGTCTCAAATTTTCAATGCGTTCTAGTTAAAGACAAAGAGTTGTATGTGTAGAGTAGACTACTAAGCCTTTCACTGGTAAGTTGATGGACATTCTGTCCTTCTCGCACATGTACTGCGCTCTCATGTTACTTACTGATGTTACTACGATGAGTGGTATTCAACTTAATAAGAGAAGCTAGTAGAAGGGGAGACCGTGCGAGTGAGTGCGCACTACATGTGCGAGGACAGAATGTCCATCAACTTACCAGCGCTTTCCTATGCTCAACACACTACTTGTCCACTCTATATATAGAACTCTTTGGTTAAAGATGGTACATCACAAATATCACATGGGATTTTCGATTGTGGCGCCATATATGTTTTATTTTTGGGGACTTTATACCTTGCCATCACTATTAATAAGAAAATTTGATATTTTAGTAGTTGGTGGCCTCATATACAGGTTCGGAAATTATTTATCTTGGGTATGGTGGCTTCATGAGAGCGTAAAGAATAGCTTGCTATATGATAGAGAGAGCATTACAATTTCAGGTCGGTCAGCTCAGAACGTAGGACGTTAGTATCATACATAGATAACTCTACTACCGTAGTAGAGTTATCTATGGTATCATACCAGCACCAGTCGGGCGAATGTGCGAGTAGCAGTTAACGCCTCGCCTGGGGTAAGGGGAGGGGCGCATAGCAGTGCGTCTCTCTTGTTTATGTGGTATTATCATATCATTGCGTTCCTTGTTGCATGTGTAGATTTATGCCTATACCCCAGAAGAATTATTTCCGATACTGTATGTGATACCAACATAAGAATTGTTTTGTTTTAGCAAGCAAGCAATTGCGTTCTTAGGTGTCAAAACAGAACTGAATGACATCAGTCTGAAAAGTTTAATGCGTTCTAGTTAAAGATGGTACATCAGAAATGTGACATGTGATTTTAGATTGTGGCGCCATCTGTCTTATTTTTCAGGGACTTTTCACCTTGCTCTCGTAGTCATAAACAGAACCATAAAATTTCGGTTTGCTGCATTAATTTCAAATTATTTAAAATCCCGATTACGGTCCTTCCATTCAATTCTAATCCATCTAACTAAGTTATTCTTTGGTTATTTTAACCATAGACTATATTTTTACGGAGCACCTAATTGATGGAAAGCGTTACGCGAGAACAGGTCTGATTGGTAGAGTCCACCAATAGGCTCCTACTTCTCTTGTACCAGTGCCGAATGGGCGCGGAAACAACCGAGCGTAGAGGAGTGTAAACGTGACTGTGAACATATTCATATAAGACAGTCTACTGAGGATCTCGGACCTCGTTCAGAATTATCAATTTATTCTTTTTTATTTGTTGGGGAGAAAGAACATTAAACATGTTCTATGTTATTCGTTTTTATCTAATAAAACAAAAACTGAACATTTTTTTACACCTGAAAACCCCACACACAGATATTTTCATGATACATAATACTTACATACAAGGTGTTCCATCTCAGACGAGCCACCCCGTATATTTCTTATCCCATAGTGAGTGGAAAAATCTCCCGAAACACGTCGAATGATTTTGTTTGGGGGACATCTTTTGACGTATATTTGAGGCTTGAACGAGCAACCTCCTAATAGGGGGCGCTCCAACCCCTCAAAATAGAATAGGGGAGAGGGGTTGAGTGATACGTCATTTGAAAGGTCTTGGACGCCTCTTTACAACGGTGTATGAAAAACGTAAATTTGATGAACCGCTTTCGCCAAAAATTAATTTTGTTGCTCGAATGCGCCACCTTGAACATTTTGGTTATTTGTACAATGAACAAGCTCATTTTTATTAAGACTTTTTTACAAACTTAAACAATCTTCAAAAAATCACACCCGTGACACGGGTCGTTTGTTCGGATTCTCCACCGCAGAGTTCGCCACTTGAAAATTCGCACGACGCGAATTGAAAAATAAAACTCTTAAATTAACTCAAAGAAAAACTTTATTAATCAGTCTTCATTAAAACTCAAAATAACCTATATAAAAATGTTTTCTATTCCAATGAATGTATGTTTAATCAAAATTAATTTTAATGAACTTTTAAAAATATAATTCTGATATTTGCATTTTGAACAAAAAAATATATACCATATCGATGTTTTAATAATATCGGCAGCAGAACAATAACATATAATAGCATTATTTGTGACCTTCTGTTTGAAAATGAAATTTGGTAAAAGTTATAAGTACTTACTTGTTTCGGACAATTTAATGCAAAATTAGAGAAAAAAAATTATAAATAGGAACGTATATATTCCTTCAATTACACCGTTATTATTTAATTCATCAATAAAATATGTATTGTGTAACATCTTATGTTACAATCTGATTTTTAATTTATTTCAAATACAAATTGCGTTTATCAAAATTAAACAAACTAAAGGAATAACGTCAGATCGATTTGCAGATATTTTGTTTTAAACAAAATCAATGTGAGATATGTAAAACAGCAGCCTGATTTTGTTAAGAATATTGAAGCTTTGCTCCTGAAAATATATTACAATAGTCTTTTCATTTGTTCAAAAATCAAACTTTGTTTGTTCTGAATAAATGATTATATTTACAAACTAATTCAACAAAATATTTATATCATAATTTTTATTTTTATTTCACACAATGAAAAAGAAATCGAAATTGCATAATATGATACAATGTGAAATAAAAAAAATTAAATAAATGATGCATCTAATTGCCACATTTTACAACAGTTTTGCCTAATATTCAAGTGGATCTAAGTAGAAAGTTGACTGAAAAAATGGAAAATAACCAACAAAAATTTACTGCTTCATAAATTTTTCCAAATTCGAAAGACAAGATACGGAAACATATTTTTCTGGTTTAAATTTCTTTTCTTTATTTGCACTCTAAGATTCTCAAGCCATTTTGAAAATTCTAATAAAACCATATTTCAAATGAACTTTCCAAGGATCTTTTTATCATGTTTTAAAAGAAGAGAATATAATGAAAGATTGATCGCGTTCGAAAATCCGATTTGTAAATAATATCTAATTATTTCAGCACAATAAGAAAATTTGATTGTCCTGAGATTCAATTTCTAAACAAATATTTTAAGAAAATTGAATCGTTTTGTTTTTGTGGATCTAAAAAAAATTGCAGTTATTATTATTTGAGAAAATACCTACAATGTTTTGGACTTGAAAAAGGGAGTATAAAAACTTGGCGAAATAATCATTCATAAAAAATTATTTTTATCTTTTAAAATTAATTTAGAAAAAGTAAAATAATTTGGAGAAATATACCTTAAAAATGGTTGTTACTACCATTATTATATTTCAAAATGAATGTTGATGGAAACGGAAGAATGGAACATTTTAAAATATAAATTCATTTTGGAAAATAAATACATTAATTTGGAGAAATATACATTTAAAAAAATCTTTCCATCTTTCAACATTCATTTTGAAATATAATAATGTTAGTAGAAAAACCACGTCAATTTCCAAAACAACAATTATTACTTAAACAAATATAAAAATAATTATAATTCACGATGAAGATAAAATATTAATAATACACGAAATTTATGATGTAAAATCGTGAATTTAATAACGTTTCTTGAAAACACAATTGTTAACATGTCTATGAAAAATAATTTCTAAGTGACTCATGGTCTTCTTTTTAGACAGATATACACAGCATGTTTTCCGAAAAAATTGCCGAACTTCATTTCCAAAAATTTACCAGCATTGAAGATAAATATGAATCGTTTCTTAAAACATGACAAATCAAAAAAATAATTTAAAAGAACATTTGATGCCGCCCTTATCAAAAGTTTAAAATGTAAGAAAACGTTATAACCTGAAATAACGAAAAAAAGTGATAACCTAGAATATATTCTTCTGTAATATGAAGAATAAATCTGATTTTCACCTTATAGTGAATATTTTCCTATAATCCTATAATTTATTATGTTCAAGAGACAAATGGGACATAATTGAAGTTTTTTCAGTATCCAAAATTATCGAGGATAGTTTATAAGCTGCAATAAAATTAAATTTAAAAAAATTGAACTCTAAATTACCAATAAAAATTTCAGAATTCAAAATATATTCATATGTTATAAAAAATAACAGAACTAGGAAACATAATTAGTAATTTCAAAATATGAAGATTTTGAAAATGATCGAGAAAACGTAAATAAACATAAAATGCGTTTAATTTAATGTTTTCAAATCATTTTAAGTAATGATAAAAAAATTGCAAAATTTGACAATTAAGACGAAAAATTTGCGATAATAAAAATGGCACGTTATAGACATTTACAAGTTTCGAAGCGGCCTGTAGTTCGATTAACTAGCGTCGTTAGCGAGTAGCGATTAGGTTTTCGAAAAGGGCGAAAAAAAGATAACCGTTTACGTTCAGTATGTCTGATGAAGTTGTACGAACGCTTCTAACGTTTTAGGTATCTGATCTTTGTACGGTATCCTATATCTGAATATCAATTGAGCGCACAGACACTTTAAACTTATGTAATCTTGAACTTGAATGTCCGAATTCGTCTCTCTGTTGTTAGCGATAATGGCGTTGACGGGTGTGGAACCGTTTAGTGTTGGTTGATCTATGTGGGCACCATAATCTAGTAGTAACTTTATCACCTGTGAAACGGTAAACAAAAAAGCTTAATAGGGGGATCCTAGAAAAAATTTCATTGGCTATGACGTCATGGCACACAAAACAATATCTTCAAGCAATTACACCAATCCTTATTATGTTGGCTTAAAAATGTCGTATATTCTTTGTCGGAATATTTTGTAAGCCTGTAATAGTTTTACAAACGACATCTTATTCACGAGTTTTATTAGGCACGAACGGAGCCTATTAAAACGAGTGTCTGGAGAAGTTTATAAAACGAATTGCATACTTTACTTTTTTAATTGCCAACAAAAAATTTATAGAATTTGGAAATTATTTATGTTATTTTAAGCCATATTTGTAAACATGGTAACAATACAAAATTATTAAATAGTTCTAGGTGAATATGTATTAACAGTCACATTAGAAACATTTTGGCCAATGCTAAAGGAAATAATTGATTTTTTAAAAGAAAGGTAATTTATTTTTATCATGAAATACAAACTTACAGATTGATGACAGGTGACAACTAACTTGATTTTTGCGATTAAAAAGCCTAGAGTTAACTTCAGTGCAAAACTAACGCGTACATAGTCACAGAAAGGCAACTTCAGCTCGTGACTAAAGCGTACAAAGCCACGCTAAAGCCTACAAATTCACAAAGAGCTAACTTCAGGCCGTGACTAAAGCGCTCAAAGTCACAGCTTGACATTAGCGCATAACTAAAGCGTACAGTCACAGAGAGGTAACTCCAGCTCGTGAATAAAGCTTACAAAGTCACAGAGAGCTAACTTCAGCCACGCTAAATCGTACGAAGTCACAGAGTACTAGCTTCAGGCCATGACTAAAGCGCACAAAGTCACAGCTTGACAAGAGGTGAATTTAAAAGAACAGTGTCATGGAAACTTCAGCGCATAACTAAAGCGTACATAGTCACAGAGAGGTAGCTTTAGCCCGTGACTAAAGCGTACAAAGTCACAGAGAGCTAACTTCAGCCACGCTAAAGCGTACAAATTCACAGAGCTAACTTCAGGCCGTGACTAAAGCGCTCTAAGTCACAGCTTGACATTAGCGCATAACTAAAACGTACATAGTCACAAAGAGGTAATTTCAGCCCGTAACTAAAGCGTACAAAGTCACAGAGAGCTAACTTCAGCCACGCTAAATCGTACGAAGTCACAGAGTACCAGCTTCAGGCCATGACTAAAGCGAACAAAGTCACAGCTTGACAAGAGGTGAATTTAAAAGAACATTTAGTGTCATGGAAACTTCAGCGCATAACTAAAGCGTACATAGTCACAGAGAAGTAACTTCAGCTCGTGACTACAGCGTACAAAGTCACAGCCACGCTAAATGGTACAAAGTCACAGAGTACTAACTTCAAACCGTGACTAAAGCGCACAAAGTCACAGCTTGACAAGAGGTAAATTTAAAAGAACACTTAGCGTCATGGAAACATTTGCGATAAATGGCATTTTAAAAAAGGGGTAGAAAATAGGCAACAAGTTTTATAAACGACATTTTAGGCATGAGTGGAGCGAGCGTTCATTTGTCAGACGGAGACGGTTTATTTTTACCACGAAATACAAAATTACTTTTTTTCTTCGGATTATTCATAATTTTGTTGAATATCAATTCAAAAACAGTCAATCAAAATCATATTGATTCGAAGCTGAAACGTGGTAGTTAATGTGTTTATTTTATTCACAAAGCTGATAGGTATGTTTTTAATTTGATTCCTGAATAATTATCAAAATATTTACAACACTAATTGCTGAAATGTTACTTTTTGGAGGGATCAAAAAAATACATTCAAGCTATAATTAATCTCTACAAGGGAAACTGAAAAAATGGTTCGATCGACAAAAATCATTTCACTTACCCAACTGGTATAATTATAATGTCCAGAAGCAACGTGTAAAGGTGTCGCTCTGGATTCATTTCTAGCGTTCACAGCTGCCCCACTATCTAATAATAATTTGATCACATTTTGCCTGGGAAAAATAACCTGTAAAAAATCGCAAATTGTAATAAAAATAATTCGGTTTCAGCACCGGCGGAGAAAGGAATACTTACGATCGGTTCTTCATCGACGAAGTAACTCGACCTGATGGTGTTCAATTTCGAAACGCACAGATGCAGTAGAGTGTCATCGGTAGTAACGCTACGCGGATTCGTCCTAACTAGTTCTCTGACGGCCCGCACGACTACCTCTTTCTCTTCATCAGAATGCGCCGTTTCCAGCATGAGATATATGAGATGGGTTATGCATTTGAGTATTTTATCGTAGAAGTCCGCTTGACGTTTATAAACCGGTCGAATCGTCAACAACTGTCGGACATCTGAAAATATGCAAACGTCGAAATAATGTAATTCTCAGTTAAATCGTACCTAACCTGAAAAATGAAACATCGGTTTCTTGCAAACTCCCAATACTTAGGTATGAAAGTGATAATGTTATTAAGGTGTAGGAAATTTATTTTGTTATCTTTCTCTAAAGTGAAATTAATGATAGGATGAACATTGTTAATGAAGGATAAGACAACATTCCGTTGTCGTGATGTACCTTTGAAGAAAGATAAAACATAAAGATCTAGGAAATGTATTTTGTTATCTTTCTCTAAAGTGAAATTAACGATAGGATGAACATTGTTAATGAAGGCTAAGAAAACATTCAGTTGTGATGTACCTTTGAAGACAGTAAAACATTAAGGTCTAGGAAATTTATTTTTTATCTTTCTCTAAAGTGAAATTAATGATAGGATGAACATTGTTAATGAAGGATAAGACAACATTCAGTTGTCGTGATGTACCTTTGAAGAATGATGTTTTAAGGTCTAGGAAATTTATTTTGTCTTTCTCTAAAGTGAAATTAATGATAGGATGAACATTGTTAATGAAGGATAAGAAAACATTCAGTTGTGATGTACCTTTGAAGACAGTAAAACATTAAGGTCTAGGAAATTTATTTTGTTATCTTTCTCTAAAGTGAAATTAATGATAGGATGAACATTGTTAATGAAGGATAAGACAACATTCCGTTGTCGTGATGTACCTTTGAAGAAAGATAAAACATAAAGATCTAGGAAATGTATTTTGTTATCTTTCTCTAAAGTGAAATTAACGATAGGATGAACTTTGTTAATGAAGGCTAAGAAACCATTTAGTTGTGATGTACCTTTGAAGACAGTAAAACATTAAGGTCTAGGAAATTTATTTTGTTATCTTTCTCTAAAGTGAAATTAATGATAGGATGAACATTGTTAATGAAGGATAAGAAAACATTCAGTTGTGATGTACCTTTGAAGACAGTAAAACATTAAGGTCTAGGAAATTTATTTTTTATCTTTCTCTAAAGTGAAATTAATGATAGGATGAACATTGTTAATGAAGGATAAGACAACATTCAGTTGTCGTGATGTACCTTTGAAGAATGATGTTTTAAGGTCTAGGAAATTTATTTTGTCTTTCTCTAAAGTGAAATTAATGATAGGATGAACATTGTTAATGAAGGATAAGAAAACATTCAGTTGTGATGTACCTTTGAAGACAGTAAAACATTAAGGTCTAGGAAATTTATTTTGTTATCTTTCTCTAAAGTGAAATTAATGATAGGATGAACATTGTTAATGAAGGATAAGACAACATTCCGTTGTCGTGATGTACCTTTGAAGAAAGATAAAACATAAAGATCTAGGAAATGTATTTTGTTATCTTTCTCTAAAGTGAAATTAACGATAGGATGAACATTGTTAATGAAGGCTAAGAAAACATTCAGTTGTGATGTACCTTTGAAGACAGTAAAACATTAAGGTCTAGGAAATTTATTTTTTATCTTTCTCTAAAGTGAAATTAATGATAGGATGAACATTGTTAATGAAGGATAAGAAAACATTCAGTTGTGATGTACCTTTGAAGACAGTAAAACATTAAGGTCTAGGAAATTTATTTTTTATCTTTCTCTAAAGTGAAATTAATGATAGGATGAACATTGTTAATGAAGGATAAGACAACATTCAGTTGTCGTGATGTACCTTTGAAGAATGATGTTTTAAGGTCTAGGAAATTTATTTTGTCTTTCTCTAAAGTGAAATTAATGATAGGATGAACATTGTTAATGAAGGATAAGAAAACATTTAGTTGTGATGTACCTTTGAAGACAGTAAAACATTAAGGTCTAGGAAATTTATTTTGTTATCTTTCTCTAAAGTGAAATTAATGATAGGATGAACATTGTTAATGAAGGATAAGACAACATTCCGTTGTCGTGATGTACCTTTGAAGAAAGATAAAACATAAAGATCTAGGAAATGTATTTTGTTATCTTTCTCTAAAGTGAAATTAACGATAGGATGAACATTGTTAATGAAGGCTAAGAAAACATTCAGTTGTGATGTACCTTTGAAGACAGTAAAACATTAAGGTCTAGGAAATTTATTTTTTATCTTTCTCTAAAGTGAAATTAATGATAGGATGAACATTGTTAATGAAGGATAAGACAACATTCAGTTGTCGTGATGTACCTTTGAAGAATGATGTTTTAAGGTCTAGGAAATTTATTTTGTCTTTCTCTAAAGTGAAATTAATGATAGGATGAACATTGTTAATGAAGGATAAGAAAACATTCAGTTGTGATGTACCTTTGAAGACAGTAAAACATTAAGGTCTAGGAAATTTATTTTGTTATCTTTCTCTAAAGTGAAATTAATGATAGGATGAACATTGTTAATGAAGGATAAGACAACATTCCGTTGTCGTGATGTACCTTTGAAGAAAGATAAAACATAAAGATCTAGGAAATGTATTTTGTTATCTTTCTCTAAAGTGAAATTAACGATAGGATGAACTTTGTTAATGAAGGCTAAGAAACCATTTAGTTGTGATGTACCTTTGAAGACAGTAAAACATTAAGGTCTAGGAAATTTATTTTGTTATCTTTCTCTAAAGTGAAATTAATGATAGGATGAACATTGTTAATGAAGGATAAGAAAACATTCAGTTGTGATGTACCTTTGAAGACAGTAAAACATTAAGGTCTAGGAAATTTATTTTTTATCTTTCTCTAAAGTGAAATTAATGATAGGATGAACATTGTTAATGAAGGATAAGACAACATTCAGTTGTCGTGATGTACCTTTGAAGAATGATGTTTTAAGGTCTAGGAAATTTATTTTGTCTTTCTCTAAAGTGAAATTAATGATAGGATGAACATTGTTAATGAAGGATAAGAAAACATTCAGTTGTGATGTACCTTTGAAGACAGTAAAACATTAAGGTCTAGGAAATTTATTTTGTTATCTTTCTCTAAAGTGAAATTAATGATAGGATGAACATTGTTAATGAAGGATAAGACAACATTCCGTTGTCGTGATGTACCTTTGAAGAAAGATAAAACATAAAGATCTAGGAAATGTATTTTGTTATCTTTCTCTAAAGTGAAATTAACGATAGGATGAACATTGTTAATGAAGGCTAAGAAAACATTCAGTTGTGATGTACCTTTGAAGACAGTAAAACATTAAGGTCTAGGAAATTTATTTTTTATCTTTCTCTAAAGTGAAATTAATGATAGGATGAACATTGTTAATGAAGGATAAGAAAACATTCAGTTGTGATGTACCTTTGAAGACAGTAAAACATTAAGGTCTAGGAAATTTATTTTTTATCTTTCTCTAAAGTGAAATTAATGATAGGATGAACATTGTTAATGAAGGATAAGACAACATTCAGTTGTCGTGATGTACCTTTGAAGAATGATGTTTTAAGGTCTAGGAAATTTATTTTGTCTTTCTCTAAAGTGAAATTAATGATAGGATGAACATTGTTAATGAAGGATAAGAAAACATTTAGTTGTGATGTACCTTTGAAGACAGTAAAACATTAAGGTCTAGGAAATTTATTTTGTTATCTTTCTCTAAAGTGAAATTAATGATAGGATGAACATTGTTAATGAAGGATAAGACAACATTCCGTTGTCGTGATGTACCTTTGAAGAAAGATAAAACATAAAGATCTAGGAAATGTATTTTGTTATCTTTCTCTAAAGTGAAATTAACGATAGGATGAACATTGTTAATGAAGGCTAAGAAAACATTCAGTTGTGATGTACCTTTGAAGACAGTAAAACATTAAGGTCTAGGAAATTTATTTTTTATCTTTCTCTAAAGTGAAATTAATGATAGGATGAACATTGTTAATGAAGGATAAGAAAACATTCAGTTGTGATGTACCTTTGAAGACAGTAAAACATTAAGGTCTAGGAAATTTATTTTTTATCTTTCTCTAAAGTGAAATTAATGATAGGATGAACATTGTTAATGAAGGATAAGACAACATTCAGTTGTCGTGATGTACCTTTGAAGAATGATGTTTTAAGGTCTAGGAAATTTATTTTGTCTTTCTCTAAAGTGAAATTAATGATAGGATGAACATTGTTAATGAAGGATAAGAAAACATTCAGTTGTGATGTACCTTTGAAGACAGTAAAACATTAAGGTCTAGGAAATTTATTTTGTTATCTTTCTCTAAAGTGAAATTAATGATAGGATGAACATTGTTAATGAAGGATAAGACAACATTCCGTTGTCGTGATGTACCTTTGAAGAAAGATAAAACATAAAGATCTAGGAAATGTATTTTGTTATCTTTCTCTAAAGTGAAATTAACGATAGGATGAACTTTGTTAATGAAGGCTAAGAAACCATTTAGTTGTGATGTACCTTTGAAGACAGTAAAACATTAAGGTCTAGGAAATTTATTTTGTTATCTTTCTCTAAAGTGAAATTAATGATAGGATGAACATTGTTAATGAAGGATAAGAAAACATTCAGTTGTGATGTACCTTTGAAGACAGTAAAACATTAAGGTCTAGGAAATTTATTTTTTATCTTTCTCTAAAGTGAAATTAATGATAGGATGAACATTGTTAATGAAGGATAAGACAACATTCAGTTGTCGTGATGTACCTTTGAAGAATGATGTTTTAAGGTCTAGGAAATTTATTTTGTCTTTCTCTAAAGTGAAATTAATGATAGGATGAACATTGTTAATGAAGGATAAGAAAACATTCAGTTGTGATGTACCTTTGAAGACAGTAAAACATTAAGGTCTAGGAAATTTATTTTGTTATCTTTCTCTAAAGTGAAATTAATGATAGGATGAACATTGTTAATGAAGGATAAGACAACATTCCGTTGTCGTGATGTACCTTTGAAGAAAGATAAAACATAAAGATCTAGGAAATGTATTTTGTTATCTTTCTCTAAAGTGAAATTAACGATAGGATGAACTTTGTTAATGAAGGCTAAGAAACCATTTAGTTGTGATGTACCTTTGAAGACAGTAAAACATTAAGGTCTAGGAAATTTATTTTGTTATCTTTCTCTAAAGTGAAATTAATGATAGGATGAACATTGTTAATGAAGGATAAGAAAACATTCAGTTGTGATGTACCTTTGAAGACAGTAAAACATTAAGGTCTAGGAAATTTATTTTTTATCTTTCTCTAAAGTGAAATTAATGATAGGATGAACATTGTTAATGAAGGATAAGAAAACATTTAGTTATCGTGATGTACCTTTGAAGGAAGATAAAACATCATCTCCATATCTAAACCAGCAATGAATGTTTTTTAACTAGTCAAACTCTCACTTCAAATAACGCTACTAGTTTCCTCAACTTTCCTGTTAATGTAGAGAATTGGTGCTAGTTTGAAAAGCTTTCGAAATTTGTAGACGCTTTTTTATTTTTTCAATTATTAAATAATAAATACACTTTCTAGTGGATAATGGTTATTGTTTCTTATTTATAGTATTATGGTATATGCACAGTGTGAACTCTTTTATAGTTTCTTAATAAAAAAAATTAATGTCAAAGTTATCCCTACCTAATATGTTGAGGGTTAGGAATTTGAAGGTGGTGCAAACGTCGTGGAAACGTTGTTTGGCGCTGGCCTCGTTGATGGGTTTGATTCTTTCGTTGAAATCAACCATCAGACGCACTAGGGCTTGTGCCGTGAAACAGGTGTCCGTGTAGAGAATCGAATCTTTGAGGATCCTGATTTCTAGAGCTCTCCGCCACAGGTCTATGCAACGCTGATAGCGCATCATATCGGCGTAGGAGGCTCCTCTGTACATAAGTCTGGCGGTAAAAACAAAAAATTTCAGCAGACTTAGTTTAAAGCTTTGCAACAGCTGATCCTTTGAATATAATATTTGTACTTGTTCATCTTTCAAAGCTACTGAGAAACAAATGAACACCTGACATGACATGAGCATTATATTTTGACAGAAAACTAAACAATTTTCAAAAATTTCAACTTAATGTTTTTATCAATGGGTTAATTATCAATTGTTTAACTACATGGACCCTAATTATGATCTCTACATATTTTAATGTGGTTAAAAACTGACAATGTTTAATTGAAGTACCAAATATATTATTCCTTCCCTAAATTATATAAACAACTTTAACATCAATTTCTTCTCTTCACAAAACAGATATAGGTGTGGTTTAACGGAAATACATGGAAACTAACCTGAAAATTGTATCTTTGTGATTGGGACCAAGGACACGTTCAGCAATCAGTAAGCTTTGGAGTCGCATCGAGTCTAGATCCAAGCTGATATTATTCAATTCCTCTGCCGTTTCGAATTCTTTCTGGTATCGATAGCCTTCCCTCACAATCATAATTGGTTTTTTTGGGAACAGTCCTTTGGTAAGAAAAAATTAATCAGTCCTGCAAGCCTATTTCAAATTTCAGTGAACTCTTAGGAATCAATTTCATCTCAAACTTGTTCACTTACTGAAAAAACACTTTATAAATGCCCACAACTTACCATTGTTTTCTCTGAGGCTCAATCCCTCACTCCAATGCTTCTTAGCTGCCATCAGGTCATTGTGCTCATCTAGGAATGTCGAACCCATCAGTTCGAAAGCGTTAGCTAATTTTTCGGCACTGTAGGAAATGTTCGTTGCAAGATACTCAAAAATTCTAGATGCTCCTTTCAAACATGCCATTTGAAGTGCATCATCCCCATATCTAGATTTTGCGTTATAATCAGCCCCACATCGCAGCAGCAATTTGGTCGTTTCCAACCTAAAATATGGGAGAAATCGATTCGAATCCTTAAAGGAAATTGATGTTTCAGCATGGATTATGTCAAATGAAAACTTTAGGCCTGACACAATGACTTGCTGATCGCAGAAATAAAATTTGGACACACTAAACTAACCTGTGTTCTTGTATAGCATAATGGAGGGCAGTTTTGTTTTGAATATCTCTGGCATTGACATCTGCTCCATTTTTCAACAAAAAGTCACACAACGGTGAACTCTGGACAGAATTTATGAGACAAGTGCCACCATTGTAATTTGCCCGATTTATATCGGCACCATGTTCTACAAGATATTTAACGATATCTAAATGTGTCATAAAGCAGGCAGATCTCACAGGAGTGGATCCCGTGTCTGATACTGCATTAATATCAGCTCCATATTGCAGTAAAGTCTCAACAACTTTTAAGCTTCCAGATACAGCAGCACACCATAAGGGGGTAACCATATGAGTAGAACTAAAATGCATAGATACATATTAGGTATACTATTGATCTCTGAAGATGGACAGTGTTACCGATCATCTGGAACTTCATACAACCCTCGTTGTTCAATATTTGCATTGCACATTGTAATCAAGTAAACCACAATTTCATTTTGAGCTCTTTTACAAGATACGAAAAGAGGTGAACAACCAAGTTTCACACGATTCACTATTTCCGTTCTATCATCTAGGGAAAATTTTTCTAGTCTATTTCTCAAACTATATGATAATCTAGCTCCTGGAGCGAGATGTTTACATTCATCCAATAGATCGTGAAAAATTGTATCTTTTTCATTTACAGGGTCGATCCTGGACATTTTACGCATGTTGCACCCTTTTGTTATATAAATTTTAAATAATTTGTTTTTATATGTCAAAAAAACCAATCTAAAGACGTCAGGCGGCTACACGGGAAACATGTTAACTAACAAAACAACTAGCTGTCTAAATGTAGAAAACACAAAACAAGATAAAAGTCTGCCCACAGTAGGGTCATCTCATTTCAAGGAAAATGACACGGCAACCCCTGACTCCCTGACTAATCGAGGACAACCCATCGTCAGTGGTGTTGATGACGTAGCTTGATGTGACATGACAAACTTTTAAACTAATTTGCGATATGCGTAATTTTGAAACGAGATTAGTTGATCATGATCGATATCCCATCAATCTATTTGACAATAAGAAACTACAACAATACCAGAGGTTCCTAATTGGTATTTGAAAGTTCACGAATTCAGCTCAAGAAGCAAACAGGCAAAAATGTTATCGCATTTTCAATGTTGATGTACTTTGTTATTCTAATGAATTCAATTTCATGAAAACGAAAGACCATGTTTTTTGATTCGATTGACAAGACCAATTTAAGTAAGGTTACAGTATATCTTTATCTTGTGAATGTTTTACTTGAATTGAATTTTTAATATCTTCTGAAGACATCCTCTAGGCCAGGTATCGTGCCTCCCACCTATAAAGTTTATATATACTCCTAGCGGCGAACGTACTAACTGACATCGCATTTTTAATGTTGAATTAGGTAATAATTGTTTCAAACTAACTACAAAATTACGTGATTTTGTTCAACCAGTCATAAACTTTTTGATAATTAATCAAACTTCATGCATTCTGGATTAAATTTTGTTCTTTTCTGCCTTTTTATCCTAGAGGTAAACTGGAAACAATATTGACAATATTGAAAATTATGTAAAATTTTGAGACAATCTTGTTGAACCCTCTGTATTTTAAAATAAAACATATTACTTTTAATAAAACATGCAGGTATATTTATATAAAAAGTGAAATTAACAAGATAACCTCCATTATAAAAACATGTATAGATATAACAATAAATAAAATATTATTTATTCCTGTTTCGGTTTGTTCAAAGTTTCTAATAGTATTTTGTTCCTAATTTCGTGTTTTCTAATTGTGCCCATTGGTTTAGGAAATAGATCAAACACTCCCACATTTACTACAAATGATCCATATTTAGTTGTTATAATGTTCTTCATACCCAATTCATCACTGAAAGAATTAAATATTAAATTATACGTTTCACATCTTTTCTCATACTTTCAATAATTTATGAAATATACATGTACAAATCAAAATACTGAATATTAAATCTATTTTTATATCGCCTAAGAAATATTAAAAACAAAAGATTTATGAATCACTATATTTCTCTAGTCTTGCAGAAAATATTCAATATTTGTATAATAAAGAGATACCTATCCAATTTTTGCCAAAATTATACCGGGATATCAAAAATTATCTTGGTCAAGTGTGGTTGTGGAATCTAAAACGTGTCTTACTTTACGTTTGAAATAATTATGTCACTGTCACACTGACATCATCAATAACCTACAAATTTCATACCTATTTATTTCAGTTGTAAGACAATAATGAACTACAAACTATGAAATAACGGTTTTAGTAACAAGAAAAACTAAATTACAGTAATTGTTGGAAATGTCCCCCGTTTTGTTCGATGCACATTAGCTAGCGCACCCGTTCGAAAATAGGCTTCAATCATGAAAATTTTATGCTGTGTGGTAAGAGGCATGATTCAAAAAATATTGGATTAGAAAATTTCAGCATAATGACAACAGCTTCTGACACAACAAAACATATTCAAAAATTTAAAGTTCTACATTCCACAACCACCCTTGACCAAGATAATTTTAAGCTATTGCATATAGCTTTTATCGCGGGCTTTGAGCGCGGCGACCGAATCAAGAAATTTCGTAACGAAACATAACAGGATCTCGTTTATGTTGCGCTTTCTCGGGTGACTAATATTGAAAAATTGTATATCACGACAACAAACGATAATTCTACATTCAAGATTTATAATAATCGAAGGAAAGCTGCATCGACTGCATCTTTGTTGCAAAAATTCAAAAGACTGCCTTCAAATAGTGTTCAGGCGACAGCTCAAAGTGTCTTAGATTTCATTAGTAATAGAAATGGCATTTCAATAATGACTTTCAATTGCCAAAGTCTAAATAGTCACAAATACGATTTACAAGATTCCAGTTACGAGACAAACAAATGTGTTACTTCTTACCGAAACTTGCATGGCGCATGATAATCCGATTGAAATACATAATTTCAATTGTATTGTTCAATTCAAACGAGATACTGTTCCAAAAGGTGGGGTAGCTATTTACCAAAATAATAATGTTACTAATATTATGACTCCGAATATTGAAATACATATTGCACACGTTAGCGATGTTAATGTTAGGCGCTCATTTGTTGGAGATATTTGTGCGTGCTTATGCAAACTTAGAAATGGCCTACACATAGTCATGGTAGCAATTTAGATTTCTCCGAATCCAAAATTTAACGAGGTAGAGCATTTTATTCATCGCACTTTACTGGAGTACACTGAAGAAGGGTCGAAAATACTTGGTACAAATGGTAATAAATTTCCACTTATCTTGGCTGGCGATTTCAACATCAACTTCGCTGATAAAAAATCAGAGCGGTTGACAACTTTTCTTTCGGAAAAATTGAATTTGAAAATGAATAATGATCCACAAGAATCCACAACAAAATATGGGACCACCATTGACGCGGTATTTTCCAGATATTTAGAGGATATCAAGTCTCAAACTTATGTCTATTATTTCAGTTACCATAAACCTATAGTTTCAATGATAACAAATTCCTGAATAACCTACATGTATTGTAAAATAATGAAAATATTTTAAACGATAATAACTTCTCATTTATTCAATAAAAGAAAAAAAATGGTTTTCTTATCGGTCACCACGCTCAAAAGTAACTTGAATTAATATCAAAGAAAAAACTTGAATGAAAATATCAAATGAAAAAAAATACTGCATAAATTTTGAAAAATAAATAATTATAATTGCATAAGTTGAGAAAAAATGCTATGCAATAGCTTTACCGCGGCAGTCCCCGAGTGCCACACGTATCTTTTTATATTTAATTTGTAGTTCATTATTGTTTTACAACTGAAATAAATAGGTATGAAATTTGTAGGTTATTGATGATGTCAGTGTGACAGTGACATAATTATTTCAAACGTGAAGTAAGACACACGTTTGAGATTCCACAATCACCCTTGACCAAGATAATTTTTGATATCCTGGTACTATGTTGTACAATTTCTTCATTATGATTCTTATCTTATCAGAGAAACAATTTGGTTTCTTCTTCTTCTTAAAAGAAAAAGGGACGAATGACGCTCTTGACTACTACTCAACAAATTATGTATATGCTAATATTAATAAGAATAAAAGAGGAATTTCCGTCTTTTTGGATCTACAGCAGTTATAATATTCTTCAATAAATTGCCAAATAATATCAAATATTCAGATAGTCAATGAAACAGTTAGAATCATTCATTTTTATTATTATAAAGAAGTTTATTTTGTTTCTTTCTTCAATAGTAAAGGTGAAAATTAATTATGATCAGCAGATTAGATAAATTAAAATAAATTGTCATCTTGCTTTATTCTTTAGTTTTGATGTATAATTACCAACACCAGTTTTGCAATAAACAATCAACTATAAAAAAGTTTTCTTTGATTTTTGTCCATTTTCAATCTTGATTATCAGAGCCCTGGTTCAACTTACATTTCATTATCTAAAATTTTCTTGAAGGTTACCATCAAGGAGCAGTCTTTAGCGACTGCTGATATCAAATAAGGTGCAAAAATGAGGTCTGTTCTGTCTTTTCCATCTTCGATATTGGCCGATATCATGATGGCACATTTAATACAAGTATTTTCAAATGTGGGTATCTCTTGCAACAATTGACTAACGTAATCCCACTCACTGTGATTGTCAGTCAATAGTTTACCATAATAATTGCTTCCTTCCACATCCAGCATTTGCATCGATAGAATCTTTTCCAGTACACACCCTTTTGGTAGAGGTTTCCCTTCGAAACTATGGATAATTTTGTCCCATTTACAAAACAATTTTGCGTCGCAAGCTTCTTCCACGTCAGCACCGAAATTCGTTGTCAGACTTTTGTGAAGTAGTTTACAGAAATCTTCCTGCAAACTGAAACAGAAGTCTACAGATTTGCTTAGTTAGTCATTTTTATTTTGATATACTTTGATTCTCAATAGCTACTCTGGGATTTCCTTTTTAAATAATACCAACTTTCTTAGAAAAATTACACGCTTGTTTATTTTATCAAAAAGTAGAAATATGGCAGTCGGCTGTTTCTAGGGATGAACATTCTTTGCGTAAAATTGTCAATAACATTTTAGCACAATTGCGCTTCAGGAAAAAAAATAATCGCCTACGGCTTGTTAGAATACTTTGTCCTTGAGGAAGCCCCACAAGTTCTTTACATAATTATAATACATGACGAGAGAATACAATATTTGATAATTAATACTTAACCCAGTGGCAATTTAATACATTACCTTTCCAACTTTAATATGAAGATGAAATTTAACAATAATAAATCAAAAAATTTGAATGCCTTTATTCCTTATTTGATATACCAAAATCACATATTGCTATCATAAAATTGATCTATTTAATTAGTGTGAATATTTTCTCATATGAAATTAGGAGCAAAATCAAAACTTTGTTAGATGACATTCATTTGGATTGTCCAATATTCAAATTTTTTAATACATAATATAACTATTATTACGAGCGCCTATAAAGCAAAAGTCGTAGGTCCCAGCCGAGTGTATTCAAAGGCAAGGGCGCTAACCTAGTATTACCAAAAATATATAAATATTTAAATGCATTACCGGGATTTCAACTCGATAAGATATGTAGCAAGATTCGTACCTCCCACCATGCACTTTAGTTCAAGAGGGAGGCAAATCAAATTTGTACAAAGAAGGAACATCAATGAATCAATCACCAAAAATATATAAAAGTTAAAAAAGTAACCTTGCCGGTTGGAGTTTCGAAATCGGGAAGCAAAATTCATTACCGAACGCTTTACCACCTCGACCACAACCACCGATGCAGATTTAACATTGAATACGGTATATCAAGAGTTAATTCGCTCGCCGCTAGGAAATATATTCTTGCTTAATAGACACTTCTGATTTCAACCACCTCGGCCAGAACCGCCGATGCAGATTGAACATTGAATTCGCTATATTAACAGTTAATTCGCCGCATATATTAACTATATAGGTGGGAGGTACGACTTTTGCTTAATAATCACTCTTCTATTATTTAGTTTTAATTTATAAAACAAAAACACACCACACAAAAATTTAACCTCAAATAAACTTACTTATATTGTTTTACCTCAGAATGAAAAATACAAATTGGTTGATAATAAATCTAAATGTGTTGTGTAATTTGTCATAAATTTTTTATCCTGGTTCTAATAGATTCAATTCATAACAATATTCTAAAATCTACTCACTTATTGATTTTAATACACTCATTCCCATATATATTTCTGATAAGATTTTCAAATTTTGATCTAGAATTATTTTCACCATAACTCAACTTCCCATTTTTGAATATTTTCAGATTGTTTTGTGGATTAGAGATCAGAGATGAGAGTGCTTTTTGAGTACTACACCAATCACTGCAAAAAAGAATAATCTGATTATAATAACTTATTGAATGTATGTGTACTATTTGAAGCTATCATTTATACAACAAATCAAGTTAGAAAAAGTGCTAATAATATTATGAGAAAAGAAAATATTTAAAAAAAATACTTGCCCAGAAAATAATAATTTTGGGCAATAGTCACTAATACTGTCTATCTTCTTTAATTTGAGCTAAAATGTATAAAAAGGTGTAAGTAGCTATAGAATAACAGATGAGCATATTTTCTAAACAAACCTTCTGATACTGGTTAAGGCAAAATAAACATTTAGGATTATGTTTTTGACTAAATGGGATCCAACCCTGTTTTGGTTTTATTTCTACAGAATATGTATCTTGAGATAATTCATATGGTAAATAATCATTCGACAGATATGCAAAATCATCAAACAATGTAGCTCTTCCAAATTGCAATATCTTGGATGTCCGATTCTCTTGAAATTAATACTCTATAAATGTTTATGAAAATTATTTTTAAGAAAATTATAAACTACCTGGTCGAAAATTGAGTAGTTCTTGCTCCAATTTTTTAATTTGTGACCAGGAAATCAACACTTGACTAGCTTCAGATACATAATGATATCCAATAAGAGGTCTCGTTATTTTGGAATAAAATTGTAAATCTCTTTTTTCATTGCTCGATTCACTTCCATAATACCAACTCAGAAACTCTGTCAATAAACAAAGGAGCCAACCAATTATGGAATTTGGTTTATCTGTTTTCCTAATTCGTAGAACTTTCTTCAATCTTGGCAAACTTAAAACGATATTACAATTGCCTTCCCCTCTATATTCCCATTCCGATGGTATCTTGAAATGTTGTTTTGATTTCATGCTCGGCATTTTATTTCATTAGCTATGTCATGCTAATATAAACTCTTCTAATAATGTCTACTGGGAGTAGGATGTGATATAATTTTCCTTCTTACTTTCTTAAATTTGCGTATTGCCAGAGGAAAATATTTACGAAACGTTCATTCATCTCCTCAGACTTGTTTTATATTTTTTTAGATGTACATTAACATATCAAACAACTATTTCGGCTGGACCATATTAATTAATGGCCACCAAAGGGTAGGGCCGACAAAAAAGCAAGTTGTAACGTAACCTATATACCTATAACCTAAAATGATAAAAATGTCAGAAGTCAGATAGATTATTGTAAAAATAAACAATTATTTTGACCATTTAACCTCAGAATAAATGAAGAAATGCTTAAGAAAGAATTAAATAAATGTTGCGCATCATAAACCTACTAACTATGTGGGTAAATATTTTTCATATCGACAATCGTTAATACCTAAAGATAAACAAACCTACACGGTATATAAATTAATTTGATTAGATTGCGAAAATATATACCTACAACAAGCATCACTACACAATATTTACAAAAAAAAATGTATGGCCACAAAGTATAGTAAAAACAAAAACTTTGAAAATTGCACAGCACTTGCTGAACATTGTTTTGATTATAAACCATCAGTTCAATTATAAAATTATTAATATTCTAGCTGAACAAACAAAGTATTATAAAAATACCTATCCTTGAGATGATTCACATAAATCTGTTAATCACAGAACCGATATACAGTCATTGAGTCAAATTTATACAAAATTTGATTAATTAAATACTTGCACATTTCAACGTATTTCTTTATAATGTTAAAATGGTGTCTAGGTAAGAAAGCCTATACAATAAATCATGAATAAATATTGATACAGCCAAGACTCGTTGCGACGTAGACAATTTGAATTGCACTGCTTAGTGCAATTAGTTTAAGGAATCCCGCGCTTTGGTTGATGTGAATTAGTTTTCAAACGTCTTCCGATGATGGTCGTGAGGCAGAAACGTACATAGATTAGAAAACATATAGTAAACATGTGTTAATGTGACCTATTTCCCGACAATTTACATGCAACTAATAGATGAAATATAATTGATATGAGATTGCAACACAACTGTGATGAGTTGATTTTAAAAAAATTACAAACAACGATGATCAATTGGCTGAGCACAACTTCTCACGAAAGTTGCACCACGTACACATTATCTGTTTATTTTGAAATCTAGTCACAATAAATATCTCAAGGTTCTAGAATATAGGTACTGTTCGTTCGTAACTGGGGGAAACACCTGCACTTCTAGTATACAAGTATGATGCAATACTTAGAAATCTATTCGGCTGATGCTAAAATTTGTTCCACTCAGATCAGATATAGTTTATTTCTTGTGAAGCTTGGAAGCAAAATGGTGATTTTCCGTGCGCCTTCCGTTGGTTACAATTCCAAAAATTTTTTCACAAATATTTTCAAAGTAACAAGTGTTCTTTATATCTATGCGATATATTTGATTTTGATTTTCGGGCAATATTTACGGAAACTTATTTTTGCGACTCGTCTTAATTGCAATAATATTTCGGATATAGATCGAAGCATTTCTTCTGAAAAAGAAATAATTCCTAAAAGTGTTAATTATCACTTTACGAGGCTTTGTAATTATAGCTGCGGATTTTGTTTTCATACGGCCAAAACGTCGTATATGTTGAAACTCAAAGAAGTTAAAGATGGTCTTCAATTGCTGAAATATGCAGGTTTGTATAAAAAGTCAATATATATTTTAGTTACAACGAATATTAGTCATATCGTAAAATCAAGCACTACTATATGTTGATATCACTTTTATTATTTGTAATTCTCTTACTCGAGTTTCAGCGTTATTACGCCATCTTCAGGCTTTAATTTTACAATATGGATAAAATTTCATATCACATAGTGAAGGTGAAACAATAAAAAAAAATTTTCAAAAAGATGAGTTAAATATTCAGATTCAGACTTACTTTGCTATTTATTTCATTTTAACTGTTACCTGTTTGGTTTTCAAGTTACATTTAGTTACATTTCAAGTAAAACATACTGTCATTTCATTCTTTTTAGTTTATAAGTAATTATTATGAGAGGTTTGTTAAATTTTTATTACTCATTACCCTTTATTGTTCTTTGTAAGTACATGATATTTTTCTTAATGAAGCATTATGATTATTCGGAACATTGTTTGTCATTCTATTTATAATAAAATTGTGGATCTCAGGAATCTTTAAGATATCGCAAATATTTAAACTATACCTACTGGTTTTGCTTCTCCAGGTATGGAAAAAATTAATTTTAGTGGAGGAGAGCCGTTTATGCCCTCAAGAGGTAAACATTTAGGAGAAATGGTGAAATTTTGCAAACTAGAATTAAAACTGCGTTCTGTCACTATAGTTTCCAATGGCTCTATGATAACAGAAAAATGGTTTAGACAATATGGCGAATTTGTGGACATTCTAGCCATATCATGCGATTCGTTTGTCGAGGATACCAACAAAGTGAGAATATAATTATAAATAGATAAAATTGCAAAAAAACTTAAACGACTTATTTTAATAATTTACAATCCGTAGTTTTTTTAGTTGGTAATATGGCCGAGCAATATGCTAAAATATCGATAAAATAGTAGGGGTTAAAAAACGGTCTGGTCGATTTGAACAATTTTCTTGTGCTAGATTATAAATAAATAAAATAAATATATATTCAATCTATTCAGGACTGATAAATACAATATAATCCGGTTTTCTTTTATATGAACTACAAAATGTTTCATTAAATGACGACATACAAAACGTTTGCTTGATACCTATATAAATATTAAGTACCGGTACTTACCCGTTTTATCTGAAATTTAATGTGAACCAAAACAAAATATTTATCAAGTTAAGACACCTTAGATAATAAATTTATTGTCTAAGATAGGCATAACGACGTAAATAACACACCTACACTACCAGACAAAAATATATCTACTCTTTGGCTGCAGTGCGGGGGCGTACGAGAGCTGCATGACAGAGTCTTGGGATAATAATAGCTGAGTAGATACACATCAGCTGCTGAGGTCTCAAACACCACTTCATGCCAATTGCTCTCTTACACTTCTCAATCAAAAGATATATACAGGATGTCCTCGAACTGCGTGGCCAAAATAAAACCGAAGATTCTTTGATTTGAAAATAATTTGATGAGCCTTTTTACTTTTGCCTCAAGTGTCTTGTTTAGCCGGTAGAGGGCTTCAAAGTTGCAAAAATACTTTTGTTTTTTCGGTATAACTTGAGAACGTGATGAAGGACTTTTACAATATTTGGCAGATGAGTTATTGTCAATAATAGCCGTTTTTGAGAGCGAAGCACAGAGCCTTAGAGACCATAGAAATGGCTTAAACTTGAGGATGTAACGGGGAAAGTGTCCAGAACTTTTTTGTGGTCAATGTAATTCACTCGATATTTTTTATGTAGATAGCTTATCTAATTTGAAAACTTTTCTTACTCTTAGAAAATTTTGATAAAATCAACGGATTAGCTTGAAAAAATTAATTTTCGAGTCTCTGCAATTTTGGCTTACTAATTTTACTTGATTAAAATACCTTAGTTGCCTTTGCTTTTCAATGTCATTTTGGCATTTGGAGAATTTATTCTCAAAACTGTCAGTTTTTACTTTGCTTCCCGTTAAAAATTGTATAAAATTATGACTCAAAATTTCACTAATACTGAAATGTTTAATATCTCGGTAAAACACGAATAATAAAAACAATAGAAATGGGGAAACGATGTGATTATTTAGGAAAAACAAATGCTAAATTAAAAGAAACAACAAAACTTTTTGGGAAATCGCTAAGGCATCAATTGTTCGAAATGTTGCCCATTTTCCTGAATACACAAATTAATTCGTTTCAAGAAATTGGATTGAACTCTGGCTAGTACTTCAGGATCATTCTTCAATAAATCCGCTTCATGATTAATTCGTTGCAACAATTCCTCCCGTGTGTTTACTGGAGCTGCATAAACTTTCGACTTCAAAGCGCCCCATAGAAAGAAGTCGCAGGGCGTCAAATCAGGGGAGCGGGCCGGCCAGTTCACTGGTGCATCGTGTCCTCTACCTATCCAGCGATCTGGATATTCCGCATTCAAAAGTCGCCTCACAGCTAATGTGAAATGAGGAGGTGCACCATCATGCATGAACCAAAGGTCACGACGAATGTGTAAGGGCAAGTCTTCCAACAGTTCAGGTAGCCTTTGTTCCAAAAAGTTCAAGTAGTTCTCCCCGTTCAATCGATCGGGTATAACGGTAGGACCAATAATAAAGTTATCCACAATTCCAACCCAAACATTGATTTTAGTTTGAATCTGAAAATGTGTAACTTCCGTTTCATGAGGATTTTCATCAGCATAGAAATGTTCATTATGGAGGTTAAAAATACCACATCTCGTGGTATTGGGGTTTGCGTTTTGTCTTTGGACAATAAACCGACAGAAATGTAGCCAATGACCTGGATCCAAGGGCAATAAGTCTTGAACTGTTTTAATATGATAGGGATACAACAGTTCTTCTTTCAGTACATTATGAACTAATGATTTTGAGGCTCCAATACGAAGTCCCAAACGTCGTGTGCTTATCCTAGGTTCAGTTTCAACCGCTTCCAGTATCTCTTCTTCGAGCTCTAACGTCCTTCTTGTCCGTCTGCGTCCAGTTTCTCTGCGATTTGCTTCAAATCTGCCAGTTTCGCGAAGTCGCCTCTCGATATTAGCAAAGGTTTGTCGATTTGGAATTCTGCGGTGCGGATATCTTTCCCTATAAACTTGTACACTTCTCTGGCCATTGCACCGACAAAGTCCATAAATCAATAACATATCAACCATTTCAGTGTTGGTGAAATTTTGGGCCATAATTTTATAAAATATTTACGGAACGCAAAGTAAAAACTGACAGTTTTGAGAATAAATTCTCCAAATGCCAAAATGACATTAGAAAAGCAAAGGCAACTAAGGTATTTTAATCAAGTAAAATTAGTAAGCCAACATTGCAGAGACTCGAAAATTAATTTTTTCAAGCTAATCCCTTGATTTTATCAACATTTTTTAAGAGTAAAAAAAGTTTTCAAATTAGATAAGCTATCTACATAAAAAATATCGAGTGAATTACATTGACCACAAAAAAGTTCTGGACACTTTTCCCGTTACATCCTCAAGTTTGAGCAATTTCTATGGTCTCTAAGGCTCTGTGCTCCAATCTCAAAAACGGCTATTATTGACAGTAACTCACCTGCCAAATATTGTGAAAGTCCTTCATCACGTTCTCAAGTTATACCGAAAAAACAAAATTATTTTTGCAACTTTGAAGCCCTCTACCGGCTAATTAAGACACTTGAGGCAAAAGTAAAAAGGCTCATCAAATTTTTTTCGAATCAAAGAATCTTCGGTTTTATTTTGGCCACGCAGTTCGAGGACATCCTGTATATTCAGGTCAGACAGTTTCAAAATGTAGGCTTTAAGAAAACATGAAAAATTACAAACTGCAGAGGATTCTAATTACGTTAAAACAGGATCATAAAGGCCGAAACTACAATTATTAGATATCATTCCAATTTATTCAGTTCCTCTAATTTGCAGCTGATAGGAAGGGGACAAGGCGAGAAAAATCATATAGAACAACTGTTGAGGGTTAAAAACTGGTGTGAAGCTTACAAAGTATTGTTCAAGATTAACACTGTTGTTAATACATACAATTTTGAAGAAGATATGAACAAAATCATCATGGAATTAAATCCTGTTAGGTAATACATAATTTGTCAATTAATCATCCTCATTAAATTTTTTATGATTTCCATTGTTTCAATTTTCAGGTGGAAAGTTTTTCAATGTTTATTAATCGACGGAGAAAATGCCGGCCCACAAGCGATAAGAAATGCAGAACATTTTTATATAACTGATGAGGTGTTTGAACAGTTCTTGAAAACACATGAAAAAGTTCCTTTTATTGTACCAGAATCGAATTTAAAAATGCAAAACAGCTACTTGATATTGGATGAATATGTAAGTTCAAATTCAATTCTAGATTGAATTGGTTAAATTTAACATTTTTTTATAATTGACTAATATATATATTTTGTAGATGAGATTTTTAGATTGCCGTGGAGGCGCGAAAATTCCTTCCAAATCAATATTAGATGTTGGAGTCGCCAGTGCTTTATTGTTTTCTGGGTTTGATGAGGAAATGTTTAAAAAACGAGGAGGAATATATAAATGGTCCAAAGAAGCCCATCAACTAGATTGGTGAAATTTTGTATTATTCAATAAGCTAGAATATAATTATGTATTAAGTACAGACTGCTTTAAATTAGGTATATAATTGAATATTTTATTTTATTAATTTAAACTTTATTATTATAAAAATACCATGTACAATAATACTAATATAATTTAAGTATTTGTTTCTTTTATTAATATTATTAAATAGAATTTTAATAGATTATTCCGATTTTATAATTATATCAGTAATTGAGTATTTTTATTTGTGCTAACATTGCAAATTGTAAATTCCACAATGTATCAATAAAATAACACATTGTCCAAGATAAATTTGAATAAAACTAGAGAAATATTCAGAAACAACGTTTATTTATATTATTTACAGTAACAGCTGGAGATGCCACAATAACAACATAACATGTGAGAAAAAAAATTGCTATTAGTTCAAATGAATTTCAATAATTTTAATTGTAATTTTAAAATATATATAATCCTTGTGATAAACCAGATTGATGTTTATTTAACCAATAAAATAAAAACATAATATATAAAATATAAAAATTATTACTTAAATACTTTTGGTATCAAGTAATATTAATAATCTTAATATTTTAAAATTAGGTAATTGATAATTAAAACCAAAATATTCACCTTTATTAAGATCAATTTCAATAAATACTCTCATGAAATTGCTGAAATATAATTTTAATATAAATACACTTAAATATTTTAACTTCATTTAACAAGTTTTGTATAATTTCTTATATTTATAGAACTTAGTATAACAAAATCAAGCAGGAATATATTCAGAGTTGATAAATATTCTATCACAAAAAGTATACAAATTACTTCCGAAAATATTGTCAAAAACCGAAATTACAATATTTAATTTATAGAATGCTAGATTGAAGTAACTCAAAGATTGAAGCCAATGAATTAGATTATTCTCAAAAAATAATAAAATTTAGCTTATAAATTATCACATATTTTAATAAAATTATTAATTTTCAGTTTCGTAGGATTTCATGCTAGAATTTCTAAATTTATGTCTTTTTTATTTATCCAATTTGTTTCAATAACATAAGAAATTCAGTTTCCAGTTTTCATTGTATTTTTATAGTTTTAAAATTTTTTGTCTAAAAATGTCAATCCCTATTAATTTACTAAAAATAGTTATTATTTAAGAGACATTATTGATGAAATTAATTTGTAAATTATCAAATATATTTAAAATGTACAGAATAGCTAAAAATATAATTTAATGTTTCCATTTTTTCATGTGATGAAATTTCATCACATTCAATCTCTTCCTTTCATATCAGTGATTTTTATCATCTGTAATAAATATAAATATATAAGACACACTACAGGAAAATATCTAATTTTTCAATAATTATAATTTTTCCTGCTACGATTTATTATTAAAAATTTTCTGTATTTTTTCATCTTACTAAGTTCAAATAATATAATTTATGTATCCAAGAGTATTGAATATATTCAAAAACTCTCTTAATTATTTATTTTGTTTCCCATTCTTTATGGTAAGATTCTAGTTCTGGTTTATAGAGTTTTTCCGCATTTTTCTTTCCATTTTTGTATAACACGCATGACTTATAATAACCGGAAAATATATCAACGCATTTTTAAATTATATTATTTCCAATGAATTCACAAAAATCAGTGCGATTATTCAAAATTTTCTGTTTTTTTTATCTTACCAAGTTCCAATAATATAATTTTTTTTATCAAAGAGTTTTCAATAATTGTAATTTTTCCTGCTACGATTTATTATTAAAAATTTTCTGTATTTTTTCATCTTACTAAGTTCCAATAACATAATTTTTTTTATCCAAGAATATTGGATATATTCAAAAACTCTTAATAATTTATTTTGTTTTCCATTCTTTATGGTAAGATTGTAGTTCTGGTTTATAGAGTTTTTCCGCATTTTCCTTCCCATTTTTGTATAACACGCATGACTTTTGATAACCGGAAAAATATATCAACGCATTTTTTAAATATATTTATATTATTATTTCCAATGATTCACAAAAATCATGAAGAATGAAGAATATTTTTTCGAATGTAAAAGAATTTTACGCTGATCGAAAATAATTTGTATACGCTGCGATCTTGTTATACTTAGCCTCTTGTTCAACTAAATTTCCAACTAAATCATTCGCACAACTAGTGATGAACCTTCAAATATGCGTCCTCGAAGAGTTCCAACTCGTGCGCCAAATAGTTCGCCTTGTTCCTCAACACTTTCGCTCTACCTCCCGCGTTTTCTAACTGCGCCACCTCTCCCTCCAACTCCTTCAATTGCTTATCCATATCACCGCTCGCCTCGTCCACCAGATGGCACAACCTCGCGAACGTACCGCTCAATTCTTGCTGAACCTGGTGACTGCAATTGGCCGACGTCAGATCGACAATCATCCTCAGTTTCCTGGTGGCGTGAGCGACGTACTGTTCCTTGAAATTCCTCTCTTTCGCCTTGTTCGTCCACGTCAATCTCTCGTACAGATAAAGGCAGCTGTAAATACCGCCGGTGATCGCAATCACCCGCCAACCGACCGTCTTGAATAGAAAACCGGCGAGCAACAGGCCGCCCATCGTGCCCTGCGACGTCGCACCCATGATGGCGAGACGCGACACGAGCGACCAATCGTCGAAACCGCTCGAGCTCGTGAACTTTATCCGCTCTTCGGTGGGTGTGGGCACCATCAACGAATCCGGCGGGCTGAGTTCGCGATTGTGTTTTCGCGCGTTCGAACCGCCCGTAAGAAAACCGGGACCCGAACAGTTCGAGAACCGGTGGATTAGCGACATCAGGCCCCACGAGAACCGAAAATCGAGGTCCTCGTGGAAATCGGCGCACAGATTGTCGCAATTCAATCGATACAGGATCTCGAACGGCTGACGGCGCGGCAAGACGAACGCCGATGAAGACCGTCGCGTTTCGGGGATCAACACTTCCATCCGTTCGGTCATTTCTCGCTGACTGGCTTCCATGTTCATCGCGAGCGCGGTGGAAAGGCGGGCGCGCAGGTTCGAACCGAGGCCCGTTTCGACGTGCAGATGCAGTTCCTTCTTGTAGACGTTCAGCACGAGCGAATCGGAATGGAAGGGTAGATTGAAATCGTCGACAAGGGTGCTCAGTCGGCGAATCTCTTCGTTCAGAGCTTTGGACACTCGCTGTTCCACGTCTTCCACCATCTGATGGATCTTCTTTTTCATCTCTTGCGTGACGAGCATCAATTGTTGTTCGGTGAAGTTGATCTTGTCGTGCAGGTCTCGTCGTCTGTTCATTTTATCGTCTCTGAGTCTTTGCGCGTCCGTGTATATACTATCCAAGATGTCTCGTAATTCGCTGTGGGGAAAAAAATAGTGTGTAATTCCAAGAATGTCCTACAACCAAATCCGAACGAGTTGGTTCACAATAATTGATTTTGATACTACTTTAACTTTTCGCTTAACATTTCGCATAATCTTTTCCAATTTATTAATAATGCAATGTTTAAATTTATTTCGAGGTAAAATTTGAGAAAATTATAACAATAAAATCCCATATTTATATTTTTTATCCTTGATCATTTGAGAAAAAATTAATTTTAAAGTAACATCTATTCTCAATTCTGTATTAATTCTTATATTTCATATTTCAACCGTTAGAGTTGGAAAAATTATTATAACTTCGAGAATGGACAAATTCATTATTTTTATACATTTCTTTAAAATTTATTTTGAAAAAGATAAGAAATTTAGCAATTAAATTTTCATATATTTTCCGATTTCAAAGTAAGTACTTAATAATAATAATGCAATTTAAATATTTAATATTTTATTTGATATAGAAATATTAACATTATCTTGAATCTTTGAATTATTATAATTATTTAATTGAAACAATTGTTCAATTCATAGATTTTTTATTAAATCTATATCTCGAATAATTATAATCAATAATGGTGTATTTTTTCATTTTATTTGTGCTATAACTGCAAATTTCAAATTGTACAATTGACCAATACAATAATATTATCTTAATGGGTCCTCCCAATTAAAGAAAATCTAGCATACTTTACAAATTTCTGCTTCAAAGTTTTTTTAAACTGAAATTTCATTTTTTATTGCATTTTTGACACTGTTTTTGAAGATGAATAAGGAAGAAAAAAATTGTTGTGAATGGGTATTGTTAATTGGTTTAAAACCTTATTTTGAAATGATGTAAATGAAATAAAATTGGAAATTTATTTTGTCTAATTATATAGAATATTTTAATAGATTTTTAACAAATATCAAAATAAAATATAATAATAAGAATTTATTTCTGTTACAAATATTCCAATTAAATCAAACAAATGACCAAAATAAATTCATCAGAAATGACACACAATTTTTGCATAAAATGACCATTTGAAAATTAAGGAAAAAGTTTGGTATTGGTTTAAAGCCTTATTTTGTAATGATGTAAATGAAATAAAATTTGAAATTTATTGTGTAATTAAATAGAATATTTTAATAGATTTTTAATCAAATATCAAAATAAAATATAATAATAATTTATTTCTGATACAAATATTTCATCATAATTTTTTTATTATTCCAATTAAATCAAACAATGACCAAAATAAATTCATCAGGAATGACACAAAATTTTTGTATAAAATGAACAATTTGAAAATTAAGGAAAAAATTTGGTATTGGTTTAAAGCCTTATTTTGTAATGATGTAAATGAAATAAAATTTGAAATTTATTGTCTAATTAAATAGAATATTTTAATAGATTTTTAATCAAATATCAAAATAAAATATAATAATAATTTATTTCTGATACAAATATTTCATCATAATTTTTTTATTATTCCAATTAAATCAAACAATGACTAAAATAAATTCATCAGAAATGACACAAAATTTTTGTATAAAATGAACAATTTGAAAATTAAGGAAAAAGTTTGGTATTGGTTCAAAAAACCTAATTTTGTAATGATGTAAATGAAATAAAATTTGAAATTTATTTTGTCTAATTAAATAGAATATTTTAATAGATTTTTAATCAAATATCAAAATAAAATATAATAAAAATTTATTTCTGACACAAATATTTCATCACAATTTTTTTATTATTCCAATTAAATCAAACAATGATCAAAATAAATTCATCAGAAATGACACAAAATTTTTGTATAAAATGAACAATTTGAAAGTTAAGGAAAAAGTTTGGTATTGGTTTAAAGCCTTATTTTGTAATGATGTAAATGAAATAAAATTTGAAATTTATTGTCTAATTGAATAGAATATTTTAATAGATTTTTAATCAAATATCAAAATAAAATATAATAATAATTTATTTCTGATACAAATATTTCATCATAATTTTTTTATTATTCCAAATAAATCAAACAATGACCAAAATAAATTCATCAGAAATTACACAAAATTTTTGTATAAAATGAACAATTTGAAAATTAAGGAAAAAATTTGGTATTGGTTTAAAGCCTTATTTTGTAATGATGTAAATGAAATAAAATTTGAAATTTATTGTCTAATTAAATAGAATATTTTAATAGATTTTTAATCAAATATCAAAATAAAATATAATAATAATTTATTTCTGATACAAATATTTCATCATAATTTTTTTATTATTCCAATTAAATCAAACAATGACCAAAATAAATTCATCAGAAATGACACAAAATTTTTGTATAAAATGAACAATTTGAAAATTAAGGAAAAAATTTGGTATTGGTTTAAAGCCTTATTTTGTAATGATGTAAATGAAATAAAATTTGAAATTTATTGTCTAATTAAATAGAATATTTTAATAGATTTTTAATCAAATATCAAAATAAAATATAATAATAATTTATTTCTGATACAAATATTTCATCACAATTTTTTTATTATTCCAATTAAATCAAACAATGACCAAAATAAATTCATCAGAAATGACACAAAATTTTTGTATAAAATGAACAATTTGAAAATTAAGGAAAAAGTTTGGTATTGGTTCAAAAAACCTAATTTTGTAATGATGTAAATGAAATAAAATTTGAAATTTATTTTGTCTAATTAAATAGAATATTTTAATAGATTTTTAATCAAATATCAAAATAAAATATAATAAAAATTTATTTCTGACACAAATATTTCATCACAATTTTTTTATTATTCCAATTAAATCAAACAATGTTCAAAATAAATTCATCAGAAATGACACAAAATTTTTGTATAAAATGAACAATTTGAAAGTTAAGGAAAAAGTTTGGTATTGGTTCAAAAAACCTAATTTTGTAATGATGTAAATGAAATAAAATTTGAAATTAATTTTGTCTAATTAAATAGAATATTTTAATAGATTTTTATCAAATATCAAAATAAAATATAATAATAATTTATTTCTGATACAAATATTTCATCATAATTTTTTTATTATTCCAATTAATCAAACAATGACCAAAATAAATTCATCAGAAATTACACAAAATTTTTGCACAAAATGAACAATTTGAAAATTGAGGAAAAAGTTTGGTATTGGGGTTCAAAACCTAATTTTGTAATGATGTAAATGAAATAAAATTTGAAATTTATTTTGTCTAATCAAATAGAATATTTTAATAGATTTTTAATCAAATGTCAAAATAAAATATAATAATAAGAATTTATTTCTGACAAATATTTCATCATAATTTTTTTATTATTCCAATTAAATCAAACAATAACCAAAATAAATTCATCAGAAACGACACAAAATTTTTGCATAAAATGAACAATATGAAAATTAAGGAAAAAGTTTGGTATTGGTTTAAAACCTAATTTTGTAATGATGTAAGTGAAACAAAATTTGAAATTTATTTTGTCTAATTATATAGGATATTTCAATAGATTTTTAACCATATATCAAAATAAAATATAAATAATAAGAATTTATTTCTGAACAAATATTTCATCATAATTTTTTTATTATTCCAATTAAATCAATCAACCAAAATAAATTGATCAGAAAATGTTTGTATAAAATGAACCATTTGAAAATTAAGGAAAAAACTATATCATTTTTTTTTCAATAATGTACGACGTAATACAAAATAAATCTTACTTTGCTATAAGTTTGCCACGTTGCGAGTGTTGATCGAATTTCGTCTTGACGGCCGACTTTGAGATGCACTCTTCGAATTTCCTTTCGAAATCCTGAAATTCGAAGTACCTGGTTTGAAACCCTTCCGTCAGTGGCGTCGATACAGTTTGCCCCTGTTCGGCTAATCTAGCTAATAAAGCCTCTTTGGCCGATATGAAGAAGATCCGCTCATCGGCCTCTTTTGTCGTGCATACTTTCAATTCCTTGACTAGAAAATCCATCGCCCTCTCCTGGTGCTGTCTGCGAACCTGCGAATTCAAAGAGACATACAGGTCCCAGGCAAAAATAATCGATTCCTTAAAAACTCGAATAATGTATTCCAAACTGCCAATTATTTTTGTTCTAATGATGGCATATTTGTATGAGAAGACGTGCAATCTAATTTAGAGTGCCGATTTCAAGGTCTACCTTAGATTTTCAATATATTATACAAATTACTTTGGGCTCGTTTGGAATATCTAATTGATTTAATAGAATAGAAAGGATATTTCTTGGTAATCCAATTCAATTGGCACAATTCATAGTGAATTTGTGAATTTTAAAACTCACCTCTTCCTGTTCATTGCAACGCTTTTTTAAAAAAGAAATTGAATTATTAAATTGATCAAACAAGATATGGAAGTCGAGTAAGCTAATGAAAATAAGTGAATGCAAATTATGGTTGCTGAATTTGTAGTCATTTCTTTCCGTAAATTTCAAATCCTTTAACTCAGCCAACTCAAATTTTATTGGAATAAAATATTTTTCCTACATAATTTTTGAAAAATTCTATAAAATCACACTGCATGCATGCACATGAATGTCTGGTACAAATAAGGTTTCATTTTATTCAATCAGCAATGCAATCATAAGGATGTAAATGTAAACTTACCTGGTCGAGAAACTCTGGTTCATTCGCTGAAGCATCCCATCGATTGTTCAGGATGAAAATATTAGGTTTTGAAAGCTTGGTAGACACCTTATGAAAGAAATTTTTTTCCTGCAAAAAAAATAAAGACTGTACCTCGAAAAATTGAACTTTAAAATTAATTACTAACCGTAACCATGAGGGTAGATTCTGCATTTGCTACGAGGACAAAAACATCAGCATCTAAACAGTGTTTATCGATCCATTCGTCTAAATTAGGTGTCACATCGACACCGGGGGAATCCACAAAAACCACATCGTCTCTAAGTAAAAAACAACGATTCCTAGGCCAAAATACTCGAACTAATTGGTTCTCGTTCAATTTCTCTTTGCATAAAGCGTGTGCCAGCTGCCCGACAGATTCTACTGCACAATGATCATTCGAACCTTCTAAAATTAAATATGGTTCATCTGTAGGAGAACCTTCTACCTAAAAATTCATTTCGTGTACATGAAGCCTAAGTTAAAAACTTTTGATGTCAACAACTTATTAAATATATGATGATACAGTACCTGCAAAAAGCAATTCGTTGTGTGTCCTATCCCACTTGGTAAAATTTTATCTCGAAGCATAGCATTTATAACAGAACTTTTTCCATTAGATGTTCGTCCAAAAAATGCTACCTTCATATGATCCCTACTGAGGACATCTCTGATTCCATGAACTTTGTTTACAAAATCTTCAGTTTGACTTATTTTGGTTGCATTTACAATTTCTTCTTGTTTCTCTATTTCTGTAACATGAACACTCATGGTTACCAATGAAACCCTCCTCATTCTCTAGTGTAACTCCCTGAATAAAAGAAATGACACTCACCATGCATATATTCTACAGTATCTTTTACATAGTCCTCGATTTCTCCAAATATGTCATTGATTTTCTTCTTGGCTTTTACAAAAATCTGTAATGGTGAATTGTCAGTAACTTGTCTTATTCTAGGGTCTAGAATATTGGGAGCAGGTCTATTGTGGGGTCCATCTCCAGACATCAAGGATATTGTGCGATTAATATAAGCAGCCATTGCATTCGTGCAGCCTAGTGCTCTTATCTACCATGCAGAAGTGCCAACTGAAACAAAAACAAAGATGTGAACAACAATCAAAGCTGCAAAAAATAATAATATTTCGTTGATTCAATGCTGGACAGCAATTTTGTGATACTTCATATTTAATGAATATTGAATTCATAAGTGTTTACAGAGCCCTTTAATGTCCAAGAAACATATTTGATTGATCCAAAATCAATTTACTATCCAATTCGACAGTGGAAACATTATTTCCATGAATATAATAAGAAACATATTCAAAATAATAGGACTAATATTATAACAGTAAACAGAATGGTGCATGCAGACAATCAAAGACATCATTATATTTTAAAAAGTTTTTAGGTACACCTGCTTATTTTCGGACATCTCGTGATAAGAATTAACCTAAAAACCGATTGACAAATTCGTTTCATTAATACGTACTGATATATCCAACAATATACTTACTTGTTTTATTCAGCAGGATCAGCCAAATCAATTTCCGAAATACGTAGAATATTTATAAATATCTTCGGAAGTCACAATTCGTTCTGGCAGTATGACAGTAAGTTTAACATCAGGTTCATTTGTTATTTTAAACTTCTCTGCACAGGAATTAGGTTAACATTAATCTTAATCTTAATTTCGAAAAATTCAAGTTTTCCATCGATGCAAATATTTTTTATTATGATTACGCAATTTAAGCTTTAACAATTATTTTCATATATTAAAATTATTGGCACACTACTTAGGGAGACCACAACAAATAATTTTGCTCCCTGTTGGAACTACTTCTATTTCTATGGATAAATGTTTGCTAGTTCAGGATTGTGGGTCTCGCGATGTCATAGATTTTCCATTTTTTTGGAATTGACTCAGTTGACAGCACAAAACATTGACAGTCCTTGAAATAGAGGCGCCTTGGATATGTTACCACTACACTTTGTAGTGAAGCCAACACTTGGCTGTCCTTTGCTGATTGATTTATTGATGAGGGGGACAGAACGTCATAAGGGTTTGTTTACATGGGACCTGGAGACCATAGATAACTGGAGATTGTCATTGAGTAATTTATTGAAAGGTCAAACAAAGGGACAATTCACACTAACAACACAAAGATAAACAAACAAGTTGGATAAATCGTCCTAACTCATAAATCAAATGAGTGGGCATACACGGAATTACCCGATGAGATCTAGTCTTACCCTTAACCAGGCCCCATGTAAATAAACAAAGCATGTTATGTTGGGTTCTAAAGGAACAAGGATAGAAAAGCCCATATCTTTTATTTTTTATTCCATTCCATCGTGAGTACTTTTCACATACCCAATTACCCAGGACAGTAAACAGGGGATGCTACTCAATTATGTATCGCATTCAGGGTAATTCCTATACTAGTTAAGGACATAACTTTAGATTTAGCTTTAGTTTTGAGCTCCTAGCTTTGATAATGCCACTGTGGTGAAACAATTTGTTACCCATTAGTATCTAACTTAAACGTTTTGTGTAAATTTGAGTTTAATTCTCTAACTTCCTAAAGTAAACAGGTCTTGTCCTTGCATAATTACATAAAAAAAAATTGACAACCGAAAATATTTCTCGGTTCAGTTGATATTTACTTTTTTCTTGAAAGTTGACAATTCAAACTTTATTCCAGATCTATTTGAAGGTTTATTATTCTATTTATAACCCGCTCACTAAAATACAATCCTATTTCTGAATCGAATGGCATGCTTATAGGTATACATAGTTTTCCACGTATTGTATTATATTTATCGTGAAGGAAACATTGATTACTACAATATCACATTCATCAACATGTAGCAAAATAATCAAACTGGAAAAGTGTCGATGGCTAGATTTTTAAATTTATTTTTCCATGAAATTATATAATGTATAATCTCAATTCTAGACTACGCCACTGAACTGAAAACAATAATACTTTTATCGAGACGGGAACCTCTGTTTGAAATCTTGTAATCATCATTATCTATATCTAGTATTGTTATCAATGAAGATGACAGACAATTTGCAGCTAATGGAAATGTGGGAATAGACAATAGATAGCCTAAAAATACACCAAAACACGCTTACGAATCCCACTAACATGACGCAATATTTCATAAAGCGATTCCATGAATTTTACAATTCCACCTCATGACCAATGACCGAACAACTTTACTGAGATATAACCTACATTAGTTGAAAATTGGTCACCCTTAACTCGTGTTAAAAACAATACAAAACTAATATAGAAAAAACCTGTAAGTAAAATGTTATAATAGTTCTTTTTAGAGGAAAACTATGAATAATATGGTGAATTCAGCAAAGGAAAATCAAGAATGATTCAAATGATAAAATTCAAGTTTAAAATGTGAGATTTATAAATTTCTGATCAATTCTGTTACCTCTATTGCGTTTATCCAATAAGATAGGGGCGAGGATATCTTAAATTTACAATTTACCTATTTCTTATTTCATTCGATTGAAAGGTGTTCGCGCATGTGTACAATTATTTCATTCAAAGTATCGATTTCCAATAGTGTTAGAAACAAACACCAAATGTATCATCTTTGACTACATAGGCGCCGCCGTTGGGAAGCAATTTATTTCTGTGGGAGGACCAATTATTTCCGGTACTCCATCAGCGCAGAATGAAATACATAATATAATACATACCAATATATAACGTTATTTTCAATGATTGCTAGTTGAAAATTTTATAAATACGAATATATTTAAATATTTAATACACTTTCATTGCAGCCACATTTGGGGCCTTGAAAAAATTAAATGGATGCCTCTATCCCATTCAATCTTTTGATATTTGTAATTCTTCTTGTTCTAGTAGCTATGGACTTTTTACACAGTTCCAAAAAAGAAAAGAGCTAACCCAAATTAAGACAGTTCAACACAATAACAAATTTGTGATTATGGATTTCATCATTGGCGGTCTCGCAGCCGCGGGCGCTAGTCTGTTCAGCAACCCTTTTGACGTCCTCAAAACGAGAATGCAGCTACAGGGCGAGCTAAGATCCAAAGGTCAACACGCAGTATTTTATAGAAACACGATTCACGGGGCATATGTAGTTGCTAAAAACGAGGGTATTCGGGGCTTACAGAAAGGTCTTGGTGCAGCTCTGATGATGCACTCTGTTAGAAACAGTGTAAGACTGGGATCCTATCAGATGTTGAATGACAAAGGATTTTTAACCGATGAAAAAGGACGGACTATTTTATATAAATCTTTCTTTGCTAGTGCTTTAACCGGAGCCGCTGGAGCATTTTGTGGTAGTCCTCTGTTTCTGATTAAAACGCAATTGCAGTCGCAAGCGGCACTAGAAATTGCAGTAGGTCATCAACATCACCATAAAGGCGTTTTCGGAGCGATTAATTATATTTTTTCAACGCATGGGGTAAGATTCGAACTACTTGAGTCGTAATAAACCCAAGTTTCATTCAATTCATTCCTACATTTTCTGAACAATCGTAGCAGCCTCACAAGTCATCATGTTCACCTCTGAGGCAGAATATCTGATCAAATTTGTTGTTATAGTTGAAAGGATTATGGCGTGGAGTGTCTGGAACCATGCTAAGGGCTCTCGTTGGTTCATCAGCCCAATTAACCAGTTTTGCCGTAATTAAAGACATTCTCAGGGATGTCGAAACGTTTAAAGACTCCCCTATGATGGTTTCCGTTACAGCCAGTCTAATCAGTGGCGGGTTTCAAACAGTTATGATTACCCCATTTGACTTGGTTTCTACAAGATTGTACAATCAAGGTAGGTTACAGTTCTAAGCAACGCCGTAAACTCATGTTAATATTGTACAGTACAAACTAAAAGGTATATATGCTACTTTTATTATCTGAAGCTTTCAGATAATACTCAACATACTCTTACATTTTACTTAAATTGCAGGCGTTAACGCAGAAGGACGTGGTTTGTTGTATAGTAATATTGGAGATTGTTTCGCCAAAATATGGCGGACAGAAGGAGTATTAGCTTTCTATAAGGGCATAGGACCGAATTATATGAGATTGGCTCCACACAGCGCCTTCACTCTAGTATTCTGGGATATGTTACGAGATCTACAGATGAAACATCGGAAGTCGGTAGATCTTTGAAAGTCCATAACATAGTTCATACAGAGACGTATGTACATTAAACACAAAATATGATTCATTCATGCCAGCTCATCATTTTATAAATAAACCAGTTAAGTGTAATTATTGTAAATTATGTATTTATTTATTTATAATATAGACATGTATATACATATAGATGTTCAAAGCATTTCAGCAGTTGTATAGGTATCCTTTTAAAATTCAATAAATGAACAGTTCTAAAAAGATTAACATTTTAATACTCATTGTAATTGTTCACTTGTTTTCTATCTTCAAGCATAAAAACAAGAAATTCTAGACTTTTTGCATACAAACCTACCTCCTCGCTGCTGTACGTTACGCCACTGGTTACCAACTTGTTTAGTTGATGATTTCTAAAATTTGAATTTCATAATCTATTTCATTATTTGTTTCGTTTTGAAGGCGGTTAAATGCAGGAAGTGAGGATCTTGTTTGGCATATTGGGAGGAGAATTATTATGCAGATGCTCTTATCTCTGACTTCTCTAATTAGTAAACAACAGTAAATAGTTTCTATTATTATAAATTAACCCTACTTTGAAATTTAAAAAGCTGTCAAGCTTTCAAATTATTACCTCTGCATAGCGCATGCGGGCGCATGCTCTACAGAGAAACCACCTGTAAAAACTCAAAACTTTACGTTGTTTCACCTCATAACTTGACTCTGATGTCAATGAACTATAGGAAAATATGTTGTCCTTTTACAGTTTTATTATAAGAAATCAATTAGATGTTTCCAACTGAACGAAGAATCGGTGAGCATTTACCACCGGGATAAATCAAAGCTGGTAATGTTATTTATAAAATTTCATGAATTTAATTATAATAGTTGAAACATTCTTAACAACCTGTTGGAATATATAATGTGCAAATGTTTCTATTTATAGATGTGAAGGAAGTGTTGACACAATGAACGTTTCGGACGATAAAAATAACAGAAAAATGCATGAACTTTTCATGCAGGTGTTGAAAAATAGAGATCTTTCTAGAGCTGGAGATTTGTTTTCTGTTCCGGACAATATCATAGTTAATGATTTAACCAACGTCGTGAGTTTTTGCTTAATTGTTTTATAAAATTGCAACAGGTACCTACTACATAGTGTACAATTTATAAGCAGAGTAACAAAATTAGATTTCATATGCATGCTTTTTATACTTTATTCCAGTAAAACTATATAGAAAAATTAGCCATCTATTATTCATATTTTACTCTTTGTAATCTCAAAATAAAAATAATAGATTGTGTCAAGTAGGAGCAGTTTCATAGTACATAACTTGTTTCTAATCAATTTCTTTCATTTAATTTATAAGCATGATTTCATTCTATTAAGTGAGTATACCCTCAATATCATTAAACTTTTTTTGTAGATAAAAGAAATAACTTCGATAGCATCATTGCCAGACTATGTGAGCAATGATAATGATCAGAGTGTAGTGGAAATCTGTATCACAAGGGTGACTTCTTGTATAAGAGAAACAGGCAGCGTACAACAACATTGTGAAGCTTTAGTCACATTGCTGGAATCTTGTTTACATCACAATCTACAAATTTCTAGTAAATTTGAGGATCCACCACATGCGAAGATTTCTAGTGATATTATTTCTTGTATATTTTTAGTAAGTACTGCTCCAGATTCACATTAACCCTATTAATGATTGAAACAGAAAGGAATTTTAGCAGTTTATGTTTTAATTATTTCTACAAATCATCAAAAACTATTGTATGTTCTGGTTCATTATTAATTTAACTCTGAAATTTTGTAGAATTATAGCAAAAAGACTGTGATGCAACGTGCCTTGCCTGTGGCTGTTAAATTTTTGCACAAAGGTAATAAGGAATTATCTAGAAATATGGCATCTTATCTGTCATTGGCTGCTATTGAACATGCTACGTTACTTACACCACATGTTCAGCCCATTATGGATTCCATTATATCAGGTATGATAAATATAGACTAATTTTATTATCAATTTTCAAATTTACAATCTCTAAATAGTGTTGTCTACATTTAAATAATCATTCCATTCATATATTGACCTGTAGAATTAATTTTATCGTATTGACTAAATTAATGCATATAACATATGGGTAGAGGAACAATTTACAGGTTTTGCATTTCAGTCCAGGCTTTGAATCAAAACTTTTTTTTTGCATTAGCTTCAGGAGGTTCTCAGGATCATTTATACACCTTAAAACCTCTTGGGAACCCCAACCCCACCCATTGGGGGCGAAAATGGCCCAAAATCTCCCCCAAATTTGCAACATGCCACCAAGGGTTTTTTTTGGGTTGCTGATCACGAATCCATAGCCACATTTACTTGCAATCCATCGTAGGGGTGGTCAAATCGACAAAATTTGCCAATTTCGCACCCCTAATATGTTATTTTGCAATTTACGTGTTTTTGGCAGTTTGAATGCACCAAGGAGTTTTTTTGGGTCGCTGAATACGATTCCGAAGCCAGATTTACTTGAAATTCATCGTTGGGGTGGTAAAATCGACAAAATTGGCCAATTTCTTCGATTTTACCACCCCAATAATAGATTGCAAGTAAATCTGTCACCGGATTCGTGTTCAGCGACCCAAAAAACCTGCTGGGTGCATTCGAAATGCCAAAAACACGTAAATTGCAAAATAACATATTAGGGGTGCGAAATTGGCCAATTTTGTCGATTTGACCACCCCTACGATGGATTGCAAGTAAATGTGGCTACGGATTCGTGATCAGCGACCCAAAAAACCCCCTTGGTGGCATGTTGCAAATTTGGAGGAGATTTCGGGCCATTTTCGCCCCTAATGGGTGATGGGGTTGGGGTTCCCAAGGGGTTTCAAGGTGTATGAATGATCCTGAGACCCTCCTGAAGCTAATGCTAAAAAAATTTGTTGATTCGAACTTACGTGTTTTTTTTTATTATCTCTAAAATTCCGGTCCACAGCCTGGACTATTTTGTAATATTGATATTGAAACAAATTTTTATACAAATTTATTTTTTAATATTTAATTTGATTCAGAATATCTTGATAATGGGAATTTTTTTGTAGGAAATTATCCACTTTGTAGAGTTCTTCCAAATATTTATGAAGTTTCTCCAGAACCATTTCAAGGACATGCAATGGCGCTGGTATCATTGCTGTCTCACTGTGATAATCAAGAAAAACTAGCCTTATTGCATTTATTTTCTTTGATGGCGAAAGACAATCCTTTGGTGAGTTTCATTAGAAAATACAATTAAATTCGTTTTAAATTTGAACAAGCCATATTTCAATTTCCAAAATTGCAGCATCAATATTGAATACTTAACTTGGTAAAATTTTATTTTGAAAAATCAAAATCATTGGTTTTTGTTTCATTTTGGTTGAAGAGGAATTTCAATGTTATTGATTTGGATAGCTTTTGAATAAACATGTATTATTAAAGATTAAAAATTATTACTCATTTGAAAACAACTATTTATTTTCAATACTTAAATACAAAACAGAAACAGTAAAAATACGTGTGGCACTTGGGGACTGCCGCGGTGAAGCTATTGCATAGAATTTTTTCTCAACTTATGCAATTATAATTATTTATTTATTTTTAATTTATGCAGTATTTTTTTACTTTGATATTAATTCAACTGTTTGAGCGTGGTGACCGATAAGAAAACTAATTTTTTTCTTTTATTGAATAAATGAGAAGTTAATATCGTTTAAAATATTTTAATTATCTTACAATACATGTAGGTTATTCAGGAATTTGTTATCATTGAAACTATAGGTTTATGGTGACTGAATAACTGAAATAAGAGACATAAGTTTGAGACTTGATATCCTCTAAATATCTGGAAAATACCGCGTCAATGGTGGCCCCATATTTTTTTGTGGATTCTTGTGGATCATTATTCATTTTCAAATTCAATTTTTCCGAAAGAAAAGTTGTCAACCGCTCTGATTTTTTATCAGCGAAGTTGATGTTGAAATCGCCAGCCAAAATAAGTGGAAATTTATTACCATTTGTACCAAGTATTTTCGACCCTTCTTCAGTGTACTCCAGTAAAGTGCGATGAATAAAATGCTCTACCTCGTCCAATTTTGGATTCGGAGAAATGTAAATTGCTACCATGACTATGTGTAGGCCATTTCTAAGTTTGCATAAGCACGCACAAATATCTCCAAAAAATGATCGCCTAACAATAACATCATTAACGTGTGCAATATTTATTTCAATATTCGGAGTCATAATATTAGTTACATTATTATTATTTTGGTGAATAGCTACCCCACCTTTTGGAACAGTATCTCGTTTAAATTGAACAATACAATTGAAATTAGGTATTTCAATCGGATTATCATGCGCCATGCAAGTTTCGGTAAGAACTAACATATTTGTTTGTCTCGTAACTGAATCTTGTAAATCGTATTTGTGACTATTTAGACTTTGGCAATTGAAAGTCATTATTGAAATGCCATTTCTATTACTAAGGAAATCTAAGACACTTTGAGCTGTCGTCTGAACACTATTTAAAGGCAGTCTTTTGAATTCTTGCAACAAAGATGCAGTCGATGCAGCTTGCCTTCGATTATTATAAAACTTGAATGTAGAATTATCGTTTTTTGTCGTGATATACAATTTTTCAATATTAGTCACCCGAGAGAGCGCAACATAAACGAGTTCTTGTTATTTTTCGTTACGGAATTTCGTGATTCGGTCGCCGCGCTCAAAGCCCGCGATAAAAGTTATATGCAATAGCTTAAAAAAAAAATTAAATTGAATAGAAAATGTATTTTAATGGTTTTAATTTGTCAATTTAGCTGTTGGAAGCCAGTGTACCTCAGCTTTGTGAATATCTGAGCAATTCAGTAACAGCTACTCCTACCCTACAAATATTCCTTCATATGGCTGAAAAAAAACCAGCCCTTTTAGCCGACCATGTAAGTGCAATGAAGTTGTCTGCACAAAGACATCCTCAAACAGTTTGTTTGGCAGCTCAGGTTATAGGAGCCGTCGGTAAATTGAGTAAGGTTAGTTGGCTTTGATGAATTTTTATAGTTTTTCCAAAAAAAATCCCTACAGAAGCCTGTACTTTAACCTTTCAGCCTTTGAAAATGTTATACTCATATAATTTCTTTCGAAATTGTAGGAAAAAGCTCAAGACGCATTGAATTTCGTATTAGAATATTTACCAAAAGCAGACAGAGGTTCACAGAGCACATTATTGAGAGAAGCTACATTGTTGTGCAGTTCTTATCCTGTTCTTTTTACGGATAAGGTTCTCGCAGGGGTGAGACAAAGACATCTTACAAGGTGAGACGGCATTCATGAAAATATGAAAGAGGGAACTCAATTGAAACGATTGTCTCAATTTCAGTACAAACCAGATTAACCAAATTAATAGTACAAACGCGCAGAATCACGTGATATCGGGAGGCGTAACCATCGTCAAGGTTGGAGGAACTCATCAGTCAACTCAGGCTAATATAACTCCTCAAGGGGGTTACACACGACGAGCGAAATTGGGGGATTCCAGGAGCACAGGGAGGCTACATACATCACAAAATACAAACACACATAGGAGCATGACAAGGCTTAATATAGCAGGTAATTTAAAGGGTGTTCATATAGGACCTTTCAACATAATACTATAAATACCGTTTTATAGTGGCGCCCCACGTTATTCAAATCAAAAGTATGTGGTTATTGATGAAATATGATAATGCCAAATGACCACCTCATATCATCATATACATTTCATCTGCTTGAGTGTCCAAAAGCTAGTTTGCTAACAAACTTTTTTTGTTGATTATTTATATTATGCAAGATGAATTTCATCACTTGGAGGATCAATTTAAAAGGAAACTTTAATCAAACTTGTTGGCTTACTATTTATTTCCACAAGGATCTATGTTGGGCCCTTGATATTCATTATATACTATTTTATCAAATATTCATAAATTAAATAGTATCAATAGGTCAAAATTCAATTTTATTAAAAAATAACGTTCAATCAGTTTCATTTCCTATTAAAGTAAAGGAATTGTTCAAGGAACAATTCTAACACGTCTTCTACTACGGATATTAGATGAAAATATCGTAAGATTTGATTGTTACAATCAGATGTCTCATGGTATTTCTTAACAAAAGCTCAAATTATCCACACACACAAAAATGTGTGTGTGTCATTCCTATTTAGTTTCTCTGGGCAACACAATGAAATAGTTATGGACAGCTGTTTCGCCCTCTCAGGCTCATCAGCAGAAGGAGCAGGTTGTGATGCCACCGGTTGACTGTTCTATCTGTGTTATAAAATACCGTAGAAAGAATTGTTTAAAGAAACATTCTAACGCCTCATCTAGAAGTAGAAACAAATTTGGTGCCAAGATGTATCCCTGTGGAACACCAGTGTTGATAATCATAGCATCGGAGGATACTTCGTCAACCACCACATGGAGTGATGTACCTGAGAGAACATTGGATAGTAAGCGACAGAATTGAGGCAGCAAACCATAGGATGAAAGTTTCCGAAGAAGGCTTTTGTGCCAGATTTGGTCAATAATAATTGGGCAATTCTAAATTAAAGGAGATGGCCAAGAGGGGGTGCGGAACTTGCAGGGGCAATTTTTTTCCGTTTCTACATCGTATTTGAACTCGTTTACCGGCATTTAGAGATTAAAATACCCTCTAAAATTTTTTTTAAAATCTTTTGGGTTGTTTTTCAACTGTTTTTCACCCCAGAAATCGAAATTTTATAGTAAATAAACGTCCAAGAAGTCATTTCCGATCTAAAATTGGCCGCTGAATGCGAAAATGGTGTCAGTTTCCATTCATAAACCTTACTTAACGCATAATTTTCTATCCATTGGCTGATTTTCGGCAAAATTCCTTTTTTTTACGTAGTCATATCGGTGTGAGTACAATTTTCGATCGAAAACATGCAGTTTGAAAAAAAGCTTTTTCGTCGCTGCAAATCTAGAGACTTCGTTTTTTTGTAATTTTTGAAGTTTCTTAAGACTTTGAATCTGATTCTGATAATTTTTCAATTCCACATGATGACTCGAATAGCCACAAAATTCAACAAAGCGCAAAAAAATAGGAGGCAAAACAACGAAACCGAATATAAATTATTGTAATTTAGTAATTTTGTGACTCTGGGTCATCATGTGGGATTGAAAAATTGTCAAAATCAGAATGCTTGGGAAATTTTACATCAAAATCAGTCATTTTGATCACGATTTTAGTCGATTCAAAGTTTTAAGAAACAAACTTCAAACATTACAAAAAAAATGAAGTCTCTAGATCTGCAGCGACCAAAAAGCTTTTTTTCAAACTGCTTTTTCAAAGCACCAAAACATTTAAAAAAATAATGTAATAGCATGTTTTCGATCGAAAATTGTCCAAGTAATCCAAATATCCTACTGACAATTCTAAATTCTGCAACTTTGAGGTCGAAAAAGGTCAAAAACGGGAAGAAAATTCCGTTTACCTGGTTTTTGGCGTAAAGTTAATGGTATACTGGAGTGTAAAACTGTTGGATGACGTTCGAGAACTGTTTTCCTATCGTAAAATTTCCCGCTGAATCCGATTCCGGGGTCATATGTCCCAAGAAAAAGACTTTTCAGCGACCAGACGACAGATTTTTGTACAGTAATATCGGTTTTGTATCGTTTTTTCGATTTTTGAACCTCTAAAATACATTTAGTCAGAAGAATTCTCATTTTATCGTAAAGCTGAGGTAAAAACACGCAGATTTCGCAAAAAAATTTTTTTTGGACGTTTATTTATTATAAAATGTCGATTTCAGGGGTCAAAAACAGTTTTTTGAGGTTTTCCCCAAAAAATTCATAAAAAACTTTTTAAAGGGTATTTTAATCTCTATATGCCGGTAAACGAGTTCAAATACGATGAAGAAACGAAAAAAAAACCGGTCCGCAGACCCCCATCCCCCCTCTTGACCGTATCCTTCAATTTAGAATTGTCCAATTAATTTATTTTTTAACACGTATTTAACTTATAATTTTGTCACAAAAATATATACGAAGAAAATTTATTTAGCATGCAGGTATCTACTATTGAAAATGATTTATTTTACTACAAATAAGGCTTGTAGACTAATCATCTGATTTCAGGGGGGTCAGTTGGAGGATTACACAAAAGTATGACCCGTTTGAGTTCGTCGCAACAAATAAATGCAATGCCTGGTCAAGCAGGCCCCGTACCCGTGCCGCCTTTATCTAACAGCATACTAGCGGGGAACATCAACAAATGGGGCATCTCTAACAATAGGGTATCCAGTGGCGGCGTGACGGTAACCACGATATCACCACCCAGGATACAAAGACCGCACAGTCAAGGTCCGCTCACACTAATCAACAATCACAACAATCAGGTACATTGACGAAACGATTCGAATTAAACGGTATTATTGACGAGTTTAAATTCTACAGATTATGATAAATTCAGCAAATTCTGGTCAAGTTCCTAGTAGCAACTCCGTAACTGTGAGTTCAGTTTATACGGGACCTATTTCAAGTGGACTGGTGTCGGTGCTTACCAGTGGCTCTATTAATGCGGTCACGCAAACCATACCCGTTGGAGCTAGTAGTATGAACATATCGGAGCCACCGTTGCATTCTTCAAACACCTTGCCAGTCATGGGAAGTGGTATGTTTTTGATTTATTATACAGGGTGAGGCGGAACCGATTGAGCTGTCTCGAGCGGTTATAAAAAGGTAACGGAGGTAAACTGAGAATAACTGTTTTTATTTTTGAATTGAGTTTTGAACCAACATCTTAGAGATAACGACGAAATTATTCTGAATTTATCTAAAGTACCTACTATTCATTGGTGTTAAATTTGGATATGTTGCATTAAATGTTCCAGAAGTGTGACTAATAATTTTATCACATTGTTCATGTAAAATAAATTCACAAACACTTAATTTAAATAGTTGTCTTTTTCAAAAGTTTACTTGTGAAATAAAATTGATACCTGAAAACTAAAAAGAAACTTGTAATAGTTGTTTATTTACTTTATTTTGTTTATTGGAACACTTATAGCTATACTCAAAGTTTGTAATACAGGATACACTTATATAACATTTTAATGGAAAACATTAGCGACGACAAAAAGGATATAATATGAACGGTACTCGAAGTGGTTCGGAGACTTCTTGAGACCAGCCAATTCCAGTGCTCTTGGTGAGGTGCTCTTAGAACTTCTCCTTTTTTAACGGTTCTTCTAGACAAGCTAGTCCAGTCCAGGAGTGAGTTGAGTTGAGTAGGGGAAGCTGGCACTAAGGGATGGTGAGCGCCCTCGAGAGGGTACTAGCGGAGCGTGTTGGTACTGCTGGGTAACAGCTTGTTACAAACGTCAATACAATTATGGAATTTATTAATTACTGAAGAATGATATGTGAAACTTTTGAATTTTATCGAAATATTTTGATTAGTTGGCTACGTTCCAATTTTCTTTTTTGTTTAGAAATTAAATTTTCGATCACGATTTGTCATTCAAGTTTCTCAACTTCGTTGCTATTATTTTGCTGGCTCAAAGGGACGTTCAATAATCTATAAACAAGACTATTAACAAGACTATTGCTGTATTCAAAATAGTCGGCTAACGCTGATTTTTCACTATTATTTTTCTTTACATGGGCGAATGTTCTTTATACCGGGTTAAAATGTAGTTTGACCCACATTTAGAACACACGACTGACAATCGATTTTATGAATCCCGGATTTGTTGAAGTCTGACACTGTATCAAAGATCTTGCCTAATAGTTCAAGCAATAGACAGAAATGCGTGCAGAAATTAATACCTGGAAAAAAAAATATGAGCGTATAGGAAATTGAATTTAAAGGTGAGTTTCTGATTAATGCAACTCGATCCGAAATGGCGAACATAACCTAAAAAATTCCCAAAGTTGCAAAAAGTGGTTTTTCTCAATTAATTAAAAAACTATAGCTCGGATCGGAAAAAGTGAAATGAGGAAGTTGTAGGTATTGAATAGATCTATCGATTCGTCTCATAATAATTATAAATATCATTCATCTTTCTCGAGTTATATCGAAAAAACCGTTAAAAATCGGGGTATCGAGAAGTCGTTAACTATTACGTTTTCATATGTATTGTTTCCTGTACATATAGCCCATGGCAAGCTAAGAGAGCAATTTTTTTCTTAATTTGAAATATTGATTTTTTTTCAAAATATATCGATTTTTCTAAAAAAAGAGCCTCTCATAAATTGGCTAGATCTTCTCAGGGAATGGTCCTGGAGTAACAATTTTGGGCTTATTTTCTTTATGAAGAGTTGTGCTATAATTTTATTGAAGAAACGTAGCGATTTTTTCAATTTTTAGGGTGAAAAAAAGACTTTTAAAAAATGTCATCTTTTTTTAACATGTTTTTTTCAGATTAGTTTTACAATTTTAATTTTGGAGAAATGTCTTTGACGGAAATCGATTTCTAACATTTTTTTACGTATTGGCAAAAAAAAATTTTTCACCTACGATCTTCTGGAGCAGCGATAATTTTTTTATTTCAAAAAAATTTGTAAGACGCAATACACATTATACAGAAGTGTGTTTTATGGAGGTTGATGTTAAATACCTACATTTTGAATAAAAAAATATTTGGATATGTTTCATTGATTCATAGTATTAGAAATTGAGTAACAAAGCTAAGCGTGCGCAGCTGCCGGAGCGTGAGGCGGAGTGGGGGAAGCATTGCGCGCTCGCACTGAAAACTGATTTAGTGCGTTCTAAGTGGCTTGTGGTTGCAAAATCTTCAATATTTCGGCTCCTAGATAGCGTACAAAAATCGTATTGTACTTAATCTGGGGTAGCTCGATGAGATAAACACGAATACCGTATTTATTTTTGCCTTAGAATCAAAATAGACTCGGAAATATTCATTTTTTACATTTCTAATTTGTTTTACTTTTTGTCATTCAAATTACGATTTATTATCAAAACAGTATTCTCCAATACCTCAAGTTTTTTTCTCTTTGAACAGAACTTGTATTATTGTACACTATCGTTCACTTGTGGAATATGCTGCTGCTATGACGTATTACACGGAAAGTACAGTTTTTGTGCAACTGTCAAAAAAACTTGACATTTCTACATCTCTATTGATGAGTAAATATTTACTTTTTTTCACTACCAAAATAATTCACAAAATAAACATGAAATATTACTTTATGAAGGATTTTATTTATATCAGAGTCAATTATTAATTGATTATTTATCATAAAACAATTTCATTTATTGGAATAATAATTGATAGTAAAGTTTGAACAATTACTCCCAACATGTTGAAATTGAAGCAACTACGAGCAAACACAGTCAAACACGCGGCGTGCCAACAAACCGTTCCTATAGTAACGACACAAAAAGTGTATTTATTTTTAATATTATTTCAGACTATGTAAATTCACATTCACAGTTGTACAAAAAATGTTGTTTGTATGTCTTGTATAAAATTCATGTTTTCATGGCACATTCGAGAGAATTTTTGGCCTCGACTTGCGGTCTCGGTCAAAAATTAACACTCATGTGCCATCAAAAAAACACTCATTTTTCGCACTTGATACAAAAATAACTATTCGAAAATAAATAATAGGTCTATTTTGCTTCTAAGGCGAAAATAAATACGATATTCGTGTTTGCTTTGAACGCACTAAATCAGTTTTCAGTGCGAGCGCGCAATGCTTCCCCCACTCCGCCTCACGCTCCGGCAGCCGCGCACGCTTAACTTTGTTACTCAATTTCTAATACTATGAATCAATGAAACATATCCAAATATTTTTTTATTGAAAATGTAGGTATTTAACATCAACCTCCATAAAACACACTTCTGTATAATGTGTATTGCGTCTTACAGATTTTTTTGAAATAAAAAAATTATCGCTGGTCCAGAAGATCGTAGGTGAAAAATTTTTTTTTGCCAATACGTAAAAAAATGTTAGAAATCGGTTTCCGTCAAAGACATTTCTGCAAAATTAAAATTGTAAAACTAATATGAAAAAAACACGTTAAAAAAAGATGACATTTTTTAAAAGTCTTTTTTTCACCCTAAAAATTGGAAAAATCGCTGCGTTTCTTCAATAAAATTATAGCACAACTCTTCATAAAGAAAATAGGCCCAAAATTGTTACTCCAGGTCCATTCCCTGAGAAGATCTAGCCAATTTATGAGAGGCTCTTTTTTTAGAAAAACCGATATATTTTGAAAAAAAATCAATATTTCAAATTAAGAAAAAAAATTCTCTCTCAGCTTGCCATGGGCTATATGTACAGGAAACAATACATATGAAAACGTAATAGTTAACGACTTCTCGATACCCCGATTTTTAACGGTTTTTTCGATATAACTCGAGAAAGATGAATGATATTTAAAATTATTATGAGACGAATCGATAGATCTATTCAATACCTACAACTTTCTCATTTAACTTTTTCCGATCCGAGCTATAGTTTTTTAATTAATTGAGAAAAACCACTTTTTGCAACTTTGGGAATTTTTTAGGTTATGTTCGCCATTTCGGATCGAGTTGCATTAATCAGAAACTCACCTTTAAGTTCAATTTCCTATACGCTCATATTTTTTTTCCAGGTATTAATTTCTGCACGCATTTCTGTCTATTGCTTGGACTATACATGGGGTGTTTAGCTTGTTCTTGCATCTAGAAACTGATTGTATTGCAAATAATAGAATTATTAGAAAGTAATTGCTCTAATTTAGTTAGGTGATTGCTATCTATTTTCACTTTTTGTTTAAAGTAGTTTTTGTAAAAAGTGAAATAATTTTGCTCCATATATAAAGACGTAAGCATCGCGCAGTTTATATCGGGGATATTAATATTAGAAAGCCATTTCTTCAGAATGTTCATTGTAGGAACAAGCTAAAAACCGTTTATAATATAATAATTGTTTGAAAATCAAAAGTTTCACTTATCATCCCTCAGTAATGAATAAATTCCATTATTTGTGTTTCAAATTTGCATACAACCCGTTTATACATGCAAGAACAAGCTAAATATCCCGTTTAGGCAAACGCCTAAATCCGGGATTTACAAAATCGATTGTGAGTCGTGTGGGTGCAACTAAAAGGAATATTCTAAATCAGTATAAGGACATTTTGCCCATATAAAGAAAAATAATGGTGAAAAATCAGCGTTAGTTTTAAATACAGATGAAACCATTTCTCAAGAAAGTTCATCACAATAATGACAAATATCCAGATGAAGAGATGGAAATGTATAAGGAAAAATGCAATTTAATGTTTAGTGGATAAGGGTGATTGCTTCTTGTTGGTTATAGTGTATTCCCAGTGTGAACTCTTCTATAGTTTATTAAATGCAGATTGTTGCATTTAAAATTTCAAAGTATCTGCTAATTTCTAATAGAATCGGCAACACTGCAAGCCTGAAAATATTTTAATAAGAGACAAAATAGAAAATACCCACTTATATAAGTAACCAAAGTTGTGGTACTTCTTCGTAAACGTCTAATAGTCTATTCACCATATATACCTCCGTTACTTTCTCATAAATCCTCAAGAATTCATGACTGACGTTGCAGCGAGCGTTACTTCTGTTTCATCAAATAATTCGTGTTACAGGCAACGTAAATATTTCGGGGCCGACGACTGTGATATCTAGAAGGGTGAATAACACGACTGTCACATTGTTGAACGCCAATCAAAGTTCGGTGGCCAATCAGAGAATGAGCGTTTTCGAACCTTATCCGATGCGCGATACCATACAACATTTCTGCGAAAAACATCTCGACAAGATCAAAGTGTACATGGACAAAGTATCTCTGCGTATTCCCTCTCCAGCTAAATGTACCATCGAAGAGAAACGCCAGAAGAAATCGGCAAAGTTGCACTTCGCATGTCAAAGCAGAGGGCAGCACTGTCTGTATTCGAAAACTTATTTCACGATGCGGACGAGGAATCCCCGGGTTTGGATTCATTTGATGTTTATCTCGCTGCAGGTAGGTGTTTTTAAATCTATCCTGCTGACACTTTTTTTCAAATTTTTTCCATAATTTTCTGAAAATTACTATGTTTTGTTTTATTTATTTGTTGCATTAATTAGGCATTAGATAAATTTATTTGCATCAGACTTGTGGAAACAAGAAACGTGTGGCACTCGGGGACTGCCGCGGTGAAGCTATTGCATAGCATTTTTTCTCAACTTATGCAATTATAATTATTTATTTATTTTTAATTTATGCAGTATTTTTTTTTCTTTGATATTAATTCAAGTTACACTTTTTGAGCGTGGTGACCGATAAGAAAACAATTTTTTTTCTTTTATTGAATAAATGAAAAGTTAATATCGTTTAAAATATTTTAATTATCTTACAACACATGTAGGTTATTCAGGAATTTGTTATCATTGAAACTATAGGTTTATGGTAACTGAAATAAGAGACATAAGTTTGAGACTTGATATCCTCTAAATATCTGGAAAATACCGCGTCAATGGTGGCCCCATATTTTGTTGTGGATTCTTGTGGATCATTATTCATTTTCAAATTCAACTTTTCCGAAAGAAAAGTTGTCAACCGCTCTGATTTTTCATCAGCGAAGTTGATGTTGAAATCGCCAGCCAAGATAAGTCGAAATTTATTACCATTTGTACCAAGTATTTTCGACCCTTCTTCAGTGTACTCCAGTAAAGTGCGATGAATAAAATGCTCTACCTCGTCCAATTTTGGATTCGGAGAAATGTAAATTGCTACCATGACTATGTGTAGGCCATTTCTAAGTTTGCATAAGCACTCACAAATATCTCCAAAAAATGAGCGCCTAACATTAACATCGCTAACGTGTGCAATATTTATTTCAATATTCGGAGTCATAATATTAGTTACATTATTATTATTTTGGTAAATAAATACCCCACCTTTTAGAACAGTATCTCGTTTGAATTGAACAATACAATTGAAATTAGGTATTTCAATCGGATTATCATGCGCCATGCAAGATTCGGTAAGAAGTAACACATTTGTTTGTCTCGTAACTGAATCTTGTAAATCGTATTTGTGACTATTTAGACTTTGGCAATTGAAAGTCATTATTGAAATGCCATTTCTATTGCTAATGAAATCTAAGACACTTTGAGCTGTCGTCTGAACACTATTTAAAGGCAGTCTTTTGAATTCTTGCAACAAAGATGCAGTCGATGCAGCTTGCCTTCGATTATTATAAAACTTGAATGTAGAATTATCGTTTTTGTCGTGATATACAATTTTTCAATATTAGTCACCCGAGAGAGCGCAACATAAACGAGTTCCTGTTATTTTTCGTTACGGAATTTCTTGATTCGGTCGCCGCGCTTAAAGCCCGCGATAAAAGCTATATGCAATAGCTTAATAGAAACAGGTACTCTCAGGTCTCTGCTACGCGCGTCTAACGTATAAACTCTAACTGACGCGTAGCGAGCTCCTAGAGGCATATGTCAAAATGATTCCGTTCGTAGCTAATTACATAGGACGTCTGGAGTTCATGCAATTATGTTTTTAGATAATTCGAACCTTCTAATTTCGATAGGCCACGTTAAAATTCCGGAGTCTAAAGCGCTAGAGTGTTATAACATTCGTATAAAATAGCGAAATTTCTCACTTTTAGAAACTTCAAATTAATTAATTAATTTGACACATGTTAGGTGTTTAGGTCTTACATTATTTTTCGTTACGGAATTTCTAGATTCGGTCACCGCGCTCAAAGCCCGCGATAAAAGCTATATGCAATAGCTTAAAAATAAAATAGTTGTATTATTATATCGTTCTTTTCCAAATTCTTTGAAATTTGAACTGATTTCAATCAATCTTGAAAAGTTAATTCATATTTTTGAATAAATTAATTCAATTGATCAAAATATTGAGAAAATCAATGACTGAATTTAAAAAATTCAACAATAAACGTTCTATTTTTTTTTACTGTACATGAATTTTTAAACCATGTGAATCCAAATTCTCGTATACTGATAATGATGTACAAATATTTAGTTTATCAAAAATACTAAAATAATATCTAGGTATATCATTTAAAGAGTGATTTTCCAAAATAGTCTAGACTGTGAACCGGGATTTTAGCTATAATAAAAAAAAGCATGCAAGTTCGAATACATTTTTTTTTGCTTTAGCTTCAGGAGGTTCTCAGGATCATTCATGCACCTCAAAACTTCTTGTGAACCCCAACCCCACCCATTGGGGGCGAAAATGGCCCGAAATCTCCAAGTCTTGAGTTGTATTTTCTACATAAAAAGGTATTTTGGCATTTCGAGTGCACTTAGGAGGTTTTTTGGGTCGGTGAACACGAATCCGTAGCCAGATTCACCTGCATTCCGTCGAAGGGGTGGTCAAATCGACAAAATTGGCCAATTTTGCACCCTCAATATGTCATTTTGCAATTTACGTGTTTTAGGCATTTCGAATGCACCAAGAAGGTTTTTTGGGTCGCTGAATACGATTCCGAAGTCAGATTTACTCGAATATCATCGTAGGGGAGGGAAATTTACAAAAATGGCTAATTTGACACGCTTCTAAATTTTTATTATTTTTGCATTTTAAAACTACTTCGGAGTAAATCTGGCTTTGGAATCGTATTCAGCGACCCTGAAAACCTCCTTGGTGCATTTGAAATTTCAAAAACAAGTAAATCGCAACATAACATATTAGGGTTGCGAAATTAGCCAATTTTGTCGATTTGACCACCCCTACGATGGATTACAACTAAATCTACAGATTCGTGTTCAGCGACCCAAAAAACCTCCTAGGTGCACTCGAAATGCCAAAATACCTTTTTTTGTAGAAAATACAATTCAAGACTTGGAGATTTCGGGCCATTTTCGCACCCAATGGGAGGGGTTGGGGTTCCCAAGAGGTTTTAAGGTGTATGAATGATCCTGAGGACCTCCTGAAGCTAATACAAAAAAAAATTTTGATTCGAACTCAAATGTTTTTTATTTGTTATTTTCCGGTTCATAGCCTGGACAAAAATTCCTTTCGGATTTTTCTACTATGTCGTATGGGTTATAAGTTATAAAAGTTTATAATGCAAGGGAGGAAATATTGAAATAGGTATTTCTGATAGATTGTCTTTTATTTAATTAATTAGAGCTTTTGCTGACAATTCCATATGCATAGCTTCATTTTATAAGTAGTTATTATATTTAATTCATTAACTAAACATTATTTCTTCTTCATATCTCAGGCTAGACATTCACACGCCTTAAGTTCGCGGGATGCCCAAGTCGCCAGCTTGAAACACTGCTGGGACATGTTAAAATGCGAGAATAAAACATTTTTGACCGTCGTGACCAGCGCCTTTCCCTGCGAAAAGGACCAGGAGAGTTTGATAAGCGAACTGAGACACTCGGGTTATTTCGATGTGTTTCAAATTTGTCCGCCGAGCGTAGGTGGCTCTGCCGATCCACTGGATAACTTCAGATGGGGTTGTTTCTTGTGCGCTCATCCAGAGCGCGCTGTCGGGTTCTTGAGAGGTACTTGGTAATTTTCGTTGTAACATTCCGTTTGACCGTTTATTCTTTGTATATACAGGCGACGCCCAACCCGTCATAGAAGGTCAGTTGAAGGAGAAAAAGGGCCGCTGGAGATTGTTCCGAAGATGGAGAACGAGATATTTTACCTTGTCTGGAGCTCATTTATCTTGTAGGGGTTCGGTGAGTTTTTTCCTTGGTACTGTTTTGTGGGTTAAAATCTTTTGTCACCGATAAAATAAACATTTATACCAAAATGTCGCTATTGTAAAAAAAGTAAGTATTATTATTAGCATATTTGAATGTACATCTTTTGTTATAGAGCGGCGGCGAATCCATCGATGTGAACCAAATCAGGTCTGTGAAGGTTTCAAGGGGCGCCAGGAACATACCGAAAGCTTTCGAAATATTCACAGGCAATCAGACATTAATTCTCAAGCCCAAAGACGGCAAAAATGCCGAAGAATGGGTACAATGCCTCAATATAGTAGTCGCGCATTCTCACGCTAAAGAGTTACCTGCTAAAAGTAATTCTCTACCTGCCAGAGGTATCGGTGCTAGTCGGACTGCAATTTGAGATTTTTTCTTGGATTGCAGAGTATTTCTAATTGTACAACTATTGGCAGCTCGTAGCATTTAAGAATTAAATTATTCCAGGAAGGTTTCAGTACAAATATCGTTGCAGAGACTAGGATATTATTATGAACGATTTATTTTTTCGAAATTGTTCGTTCCCAAAACTCAAGGATGTGGGCTCAAGGATCAGATTTTTTAATCGTGGCTTTTAATGTGAAACTTAATCTTTAAGTAGAGGAAATTTTGTGATATTTCCGTTTTAAAGTGGGACGAATCAAAATCAAATTTAATTTTTTTTGCAATACAACGTAATTGTTTATTAAAATTGTTGTTTTCCAGTTAGAGCTATACGTGTTTATAAAATAGGAATTTTATAACGACGACACGGCAATAAATATTGAATTTTCATATTAAATTAACGAGTTTTTTAATCTTTACAAAGCAATTGTTTATATTTTTCTATTATTTTGCTGAGCGTAATTTTTAATAAAATATATCAATTTTAATTTAGTAATATAATTTATTATATTTGATTTGAATATTTAAAAATGTTCCACGAAAAATTACGCGACCGAATGCCGGTTATAACGGAGATCTAGGTTAGATTTATTCTCTGACAGATGGAATTTGTAAGGTTACATTCCTATTGATGTATTTTATTTCGTTAATTTTTTTTTAGTCTTCTCTCGAAAGGATTTTATTGATAATCTCGTTCAAGTACAATTTTTAATGCAGCTCTTAACCTTTTCAATGCAATATTTTATTTATAATATCTTATGAATTTAAATCTGTATATTTTGAAATTTTATACAAATGTAAGATATTTTTCAGAACTGTACTTAAGATAACGATCTGTATATTTTTGTAAGATTTAAGGTTATAATATTTTGAAATTATTTTATTCCGGAGCGATCGCAAGTTTTTTAATTTATTTGTTATTTTTTTGAGCAAGTCTGATAATATATTTTAGATTTTTTTATAGCAATTGATTTATCAGAAATGTTTCGAAAAGTGCAAAACGTTAAACCCTCTTTGTTGACTTTGTTTATTTTACAACATAAACATTCCATGCTTTTTTATAATATATATTTTATTATTGTTATACAAGAAATAAAGCTTTTTATAAAATAATTTTTGAATTATTTTTTTTGAAGTCACAGCAATTACCAAGTCTCTTCTTTAGAATTGACTGAAGCAGTGGCGGCTCGTGAATTTTTGAGAGAGGAGGCTGGACATAAAACGTTTTTGTAAAAATATACTCTATTCACAGCCTTTTAACCTTTGCACAGCGACCGTACCAGCTACTTCAGTAATTAATTGTTTCCCAGCAAGAACCAACGTGGAGGTATAGTTTCTCGTGGCAAAAAAATTTTTTGTTCTTTTTTTGTCTTTTTTTTTGGATTTTTAATATTTTTTCTTTTTTTGGAATTTTTCTTATTTTGTTTTTTTTTTAAATTTTATTAACTTTTTTATATATTAACGGAATTCTACGGTCATTAGTTTGAGAAAAATGATCAATAATATTATCATAAAATTTATCATTTTGTTTCAAGTCTTTTACTAAATATTTTTCAATAGATATTAAACTAACATTGTATAAACGATTTTGGCCCATTGTATTTGGCATGTAAGTTTTAATTCGTTTGAGAGTAGAAAATGATCTCTCCACCGATGCCGACGTGACAGAAATGGTGACTATCAAACAGTTTATAAAACTGAGGTAAAACTTGTTGCAAATCATTGTCTATCATATATTTTATCATATCGGCATGACTGTCATACTGGCCTAAAATATCTTTATCCGAGTATATAACGCATAATTCATTGTGCCGTGCTATTTTATCAAAAAATTTATATTTTAGAACTAAGTTATCTTAAAGCGTATTAGGGAACTCTTTTGAAAAAGATTCGAAAAATCTTCTATTCGTCAAGTCAAAAAACTTCAATTCATGTAAATCGAAAAATCGAATCTCAATTTGACCTTTAATAGTATCTAAAATTTCATAAAAAAGTTGTTTATAATATAGTTTCTTGTCTACCAAATTATATGTTTTCCTCCTTTTCGCGGGAGGAGCCTCATCTGTTGAAAAATTTTCAAATAAAATATTAAAATGAAATTCTGTATTACGGAAACTTGAAATTTTTCCAATGAGATGTTTCAAACTCTTGAATAAATTATATCAGTGAATTTATGTTGTAAAATTTGAAAAATAAGATCAGTTTGTTCAAATATTAATTTAAAATTATCAAGAAAAAACAAAAATTCTTCATTTTCTAAATAAGATTTTAAACCAACAGCAGCATTTAATGAAACCTGATCTGTTGAAAAGTTATCACTGTTTCAATTAATTTGTCTTTATTTTTATGGATGGTAAATACTGCACGTGATTTAAAATTCCATCGAGTTGGAGCATTACAGGGAAATCAATGATTTTTTTTCTAAACTTCGTCTTGTCAATACTACTATTAGTATTAACAATGATCGATTTTGATAGTTACCTGACATTACTAATCCTTTCAAATCCGGTAAAGGCCGTTTATTTAAAAGAAACACTTTTATCATATGTTAATTCACTAAATGGATTTTCTAAAAGGCAGCAACTAACTCACTAACACTCGATTTAAATTTACAACAGACAACAATCTAACCTTACTTCGCGTGGCGTGACAACACATAAACAAGCACTGACTGACCTACTCAGCAGTCGGCAGAACGCACGTCTCGTATTTCATAGATTGCTAGCGGCTGCCGCAGGCTAGCCTCCAGAGGGTGTTGCCATTTTCGCTGATTTACCCAGTGGGCGTTCGGATTGGTCGGAAAAACGGCAACTGCGTTGAACAACACATGCTCAGCGTTTGAGATATATAGAGTCTAGCCTCAGGGCACTGTTGCCAGATTAAAAATAACTACTGAGAACGTGAAATTAATTGTAAAATTTTAAAAATTATCAGAGAAACAGGAAATAAAATGGAGAATGATCATTAAGATAAATTGGTGAGGAGGCTGAGCCTCCTTCGAGGAGCCGCCACTGGACTGAAGCAGACAAAAGTAAGTATTTATCCACAGAAGTAATGATTTTTGGGAAAATTGAGTAATTCAGCAGCAATTGATTAAAAATATCCATAGAACATGAATTGTACTGAGGGTGGTAGGTATTTCGTGCATACACGCAAAATTATTTCGCCAAAGTTTCATATTTAATTACTCTAGAAATAAATTTCGCAGAAAAAGGTTCACCCTAAGTTATTTTTTAGGTTAGACTTTTTCTTCAGTGGTATATGACTTTAACGTATCAAAAAACCTGAATCGCCAAAAATTTTCACTAATCGGTTCAAAATGATCCTAAAAGGATTATGCATATTTTTTAATTGGACACTTAAAACGAAGTCGGACTAATATGGGTCCGATTAGACTTTGTGCAGAAATGCTTGCCCACAAACGACGAAAATGGTAGATAAGTCCTCTTGTCGATTTTTTTTTATATACTACACGAGAGGGAAACCTTAATGTTCGAAGAACATCGTGTGAGCTAGCAGTGGAATGAAGGGAGCGGAGATAGGCATTCCTATTTTTTGGAAGTTATAGGCATAGGGAAAGACCTCACCAGGTGAAGAGTTCCACAATTTTGCTGTTCGATAAAAAATTGAGTCAGGTAGGAAGAAGTTCGGCAGGTTTCGAGTTTGCTACAGTGAAGTGGCAGTTCGTTTAGTCCGCCTATATGTAATCTCTCGCGGTGGAACAACAGACGAGATTTCTGATGAAAACCGACCAGGGAAATATCTATAGAAAAGGGAGAGATCTCCCACCTTTCTACGATGTTCTAGAGGTTAAAGAACTCATAAGTGTGACATCATTATCAAACAAATAGCTTTCTTCTGTGAACAGTACTCCAGGACAGGTCGAATATGTGCTTTGTAGATTATGAGGAGCTGCTGGGATGTGAAGTAGCCCCTTGGAGTATTTATTATATGGAGTGCGCTTGAGCGTGAAAAAGCATGACGACTTTCTGTGGAGAATGCTTTCTCTTGCTAATCGACAACCTTACATTTACTTACAAATGAAGAGTTGAATGTTTGATTGCAATAGGATCATCACAAAATTTTTTGCAGTCATCTACACTGCTTGAATTGTTGGTAGGCATAATGAAAATAACTTCACACAACTTTTATAAATTAATTAAAAACAAAACTGACGAACCTTTCTTTCAGTGCGCGGACACTGCGCCGCTCGACATATCACAATGAGTCAGAGAGAAAAAAAGCAGTTAGAAAGAGAAAAAAGTCAGGACGTTATAATAAGAACTCGACCAAGCTCGACATGCATTGAATACACGGGAAGCGCACTCCATATAATAAATACTCAAATAGTAGCTCTCGGCACGGAAAGTTTTTGTGAAGCTGTTTTCGCAATGGACCTCACATAATCGTACCATGAGTGCGGTTGGTGGTGATCCCGAGCATTGTTATGAAAGACTGCATAGGAATAGTTGTACCCGACATCATATCAGGAATTCTGGGAAGACACAAGCTTGAGCTACTAGATTATCAGGTCCCCATTTCAAAATCTTTGCCAGATCTCCATTAATCGTTCATGCCTTGCTCCTCTGGCTTCAATGGATGTTATAGGGGCTCTAGATGAGAAAGCGGTATGAAGTGTACCATCATCTGCAGAGCTGTGGACGGGATAGGTGGTCACTTCCAGCAGATCGTTGATGCGGGGCAGAAACAAAGTTGGTGCCAAGACATATACCTGTGGAACACCAGTGTTGATAGCTATTGTATCGGAGGATATTCCGTCAACCAACACATGTAGTGATCTATCCGAGAGAAGACTCGATATTAAGCGACAAAGTTGAGGCAGCAAACCATATGACGGAAGTTTCTCAAAAAGGCTTTGATGCCAGACTCGGTCAAATGCTTTGGATATGCAATGATGCAGCTAGATTCTGCCATACATGCGAGGCAAGCACTACTGATCTTTGCTGGTAAACGCCATATTTCCCTCTAGGTATTTTATGAGCTCAATGTCGATTGCTTTCTCCATCACTTTAGAGCTCACAGATAATAGTGCCATGGATCTATAATTATTAGAAAGGGGCTTCTTTCCTTTTTTGGAATTGGTTGTACTCTAGCTGTCTTCCAGCTAGAAAGAAACACATCAACGTTGCATTCAATTCAACTCATGAATATATTCAAATAATTTAGAATATGACGCTTCCTTTAATCGCCAGATTACTTATACTTTTGGAACATATATTCAAAAACTGAATACTAATTTCCTTCGGAAGTTGGAGAATAAAACTCAAATTTTACACAAAACTTTTAACATTTGATTTAAAAATGCTGACCAAATTGTTTCACCACACTGTGGTGGCATTTTCAAAGCAAGGAGTTATCAACTAAAGCTAAATCTAAAAGTATGTCCTTAAATATCAGGGATCAGTGTGGTACAAATTGAGTGATTGGGGTGGGAGTGTATTTACAAAATTGTTAACAAGTGGTATGTATCGATTTGATCATTTAATATTACATTATTATTGTTTTTTGAGCGTTTCAATATTTCTATGGAGTCTAGTATATTAAGTTCATGTCCCGATATTGTACATATTCGGGAAAAAGGACATAAACTTAATGCCACGTTGTGGTGAAACAATTTGTCAGCATTTTAAAACTAAATGTTAAAATTTGAGTTTTATTCTCAAACTTCCGAAGTATTATAAATGTACACTACGTAAACGCCGAAACCATAGATATACTAATTTCCTTTGTCGACCGCTTCAACTCTGCTGCTTTGATACTTTTAAGGAGAACTTCTCAATTTCCAATCAGCACGTGGTAATTTCTTGCTACTTGTCAGCGAACCACGTGTAGGGCTGCTGCTTGCTGGTAACAGTTGAACTTTGATTAGAGTTTGCCCATGTTTGCCGGGTAGTCAAACCAGAGGCGATTTTTGTTTTAACACAACGCTGCTGATCAGCCTAATCGAACCCAGTCTTAATCCAAATTCGCGAACAAGCCAGGCATTCTAATCGACTCCGATAACGTGACGTCACAATAATACTTCTTGATGTCGTAGACTCAAATTTGTAATTTTAAACTGTTATCAAATTGACCTTTATTTCTATGTACATAATGATCATAATATACCAAGCTATTTACTTAGAACCTTGATTACTGTAATCTTAGAGCTGAATAATTTCCTCTTATTTTGACATAAAATTGTTAAGTTTTGTTTTATTTACTTTCAATTTTTGGAAAATAATGAAACAAACCTATCTCATCACATTCCCACGAGTTCCATGTTCCACCTTCGCAATAAAAGTCATTACAAGAGAAAAATTAAATAAGACTTATGAAGAGAAAAGATTGAGCTTATCTCGTAGATATACCAATGACTTCTCCCGAATTTTATTAATATACTACTGACAAATTCGCAAAAGTAACTTCAAAATTTTACGTAAGAGTTCCAACGTTCTGAATCTTTAGGTATATCACCCGCTCCATTGGATTCCTCTAAGCTACTATAAAATCACAAGAAGTCACAAATCAAAAAAGACAAATACCTTGAAAGTTTTAGAGGTAACTATGGACATTTTTATTATGCTGGAGATTATATACAATCAAACTCTGCAACTTAGTGATATATCAAGAAATAAATCCTGTTTGCTAATAAATCTTCACCCTTAAGCTACCAATTTTGGAATGAAAAACGTCCTAGTTACAAAATTTTATTACAAGTATAGATTATTCCCTTACGACTACAAAAATGAAATTGAATTCACACAAACTCTTACATTAAATCAAATATCGTCCATAGATTGACGTTTTTAAACTCGAAGAAACACGAAATCCATACCGCTTCAAAACCCGATTGGGTGTGAAGTTTATCGCTAATAAACATGCATACATAAAGTAGTTCATCTATACAATAACTGGAGCTAGACAGAATAAACAGTAAAGATTGAATGAAATATTGTTAATTGGGAAGAATTATCAATGTTTTAAGCTTCCCTTCCATATCAGGGTTATAATAATTAACACTTTCCAAATAAGTATATTATATAATGCATATTCCAAGTTTTTACAGTTTAAAATTATTCCAAAAGCCAAATTACACGTTTTTAGAAATTCTGTAAATTCAATTGGCAGCAGTGTTGTGTTAGAGCATTAAAAATAATCAGAAAAGTACATACAAAAACATTAGTTCAAGAATTATGTAACATATATTACATAATTTAATTTTTGTTGAGCAACAATAAAAATTTAAACCTAATTGAACAGAAAATGTTTCTAAATTTGTACTAGAAATAATTTTGTCAAATTACAAATATCGATATCACTATTATCAAAATAACAAAAAAATCAGCATTCAATTAAATTGGTTATTATGTATAAGAATTCTCGGGAAATAGGTCACATCAACACTTTGTTTTATATTTTCGTTTTTACGTACGTTTCGGTCTCACGACCATCATCAGAAGACTTACTATGTCGAAAAGATTTTTTTCTAAATTAATCATAGCACAAAGCGTCCATATCGCACCAATTTCAATCAAAAATGCCCATCTCGCCGAAACGAACGGAACCACGAATAATGGAAATTGTACCACATAATTCGTGGGCATTGGTGCGATATGTGATGATATATTTACGTACGTAAAAACGAAAATATAAAACAAAGTGTTAATGTGACCTATTTCCCGAAAATTCTTACATACAGGGTGTTTCAGTTTTTTCGTTCAAAACTTCGGCAAACGATAGAACTTCTGAAAATAATAGGGGTCATATCATATAAAATTTTTCTCTAAATCACTTCGTTTTCGAGATACAGGGTGTTGAAATTGAAAAAAAAATTAGTTTTTTGCGAATATCTCCGGAACCGTTCATCGTACAAAAAACAACTTTGGTAAGCTATCTCTACTCATAGTAAGCTATGTTTTGTGAGATAATTTTTTTTTTTTTCATAATTGGTGAAAATTTTGAAGGGGTAGTGGTTGTTTTTCTCCCCAACTTCTACGCCACTGGAAAAAGTACGGTTTTGAGATGCCCATTTGAACCGCCAAATGTTTTCTACACAAAAAAGGTGCTCTTGGTCATAAGCTCCAAACTTGAGTTTTCGAGAAAAATCAACTTTTATGTTGAAAAACATTGTCAATTCTTTGAAATAAAATTTATTCTTTACCAATTAAACGAAATTAATTTAAACAAGTAACAAAACCAAAAAATTGACCATGTTTTAAAACATAAAAGTGGATTTTTTTCGAAAACGGTCAACTTTAGAGCATATGACCAAGTACCTTTTTCGTGTAGAAAACATTGGCGGTTCAAATGGGCATCTCAAAACCGTAATTTTAACAGTGGGGAGAAAAACAACCACTACTCCTTCAAAATCTTCACCAATTATGAATAAAAATTTTTTTTCGCACAAAACATAGCTTACTATGAGTAGAGATTGCTCAAGAAACCTGTTTTCTGTACGATGAACGGTTCCAGAGATATTCGCAAAAAACAAAATTTTTTTTTTCAATTTCAAAACCCTGTATTTTTCGCAAATGAAGTGATTTAGAGAAAAATTTTATATGAAAGACTTCTATTTATTTTAGAAGTTCTATCGTTTGCCGAAGTTATGAACGAAAAAACTGACACAGCCTGTATAATTCATACTGGGTCAAGAATCTTTATTATTGGTTGTTATGGATTAGTTTAAGTTGTTTTTTGAACCCTATGTTTGGTTTAATACAGCTACAAGCATTATGTACAATATTAAAAGCTTCTATATAAGTATAACCATGTGTTAACATCAAATAACCAATTATAATAGATGGAGATCGACTCACACCTGCATTGCAATGAATTAAAATATTTTGCTTCAATAATACAGCACTGTCTATAACTAGTAAACACTTATCAATCACTTCAACCAAGTTAGTCTCTGGCAAGTCCAAGCATTCTATATAATTATAGTGAACATTAGGATATTTACAAGGAGATTCAATTCCCACACTTAATACATTGGTTATGTTAAATTTCTTCAAAGTTGTATCCTCACAACAATCTTGCGAACCTAAATAAATAAAATCCACAACCTTAGCAGGAATATCATCAGGTTTTGTATCAATTACAAAACCACAACTGTTCGATTCTACCTGAGAATATGATCCTTTAGATTCCAAAAATTGTTTTCCATTTATATAAGTAACACATGTTTCTGTAGACTTCAATTTGCATTTTTTTTCTAGAAGGTCTTTCAAGAAGCTCATTTAGAGAGAGTTAAAATACAAAAATTAAAAACAAAATTATCTCTGATTTATTAACCTGATTAGTAAATACACAAAGTTTAAGATATTACAAAAAAAATAAGATTCGGCAAAGATTTAATTACCAAACAAGTATTATTTTAGAATACCAAATCAAAAATTTAACATAAATTTGCAAAGTGAATGTGAACTAAGCCTAAAAAAACTGAGGCTACAAAATACAATGAAATGAAATGGGCCACTTCTTTCAAACCTAAATTATTACACACTAAATATTAGTTATATTTAACAGTATGTCCCAAACATTGATTTTAGGTCAATCTAAGAATAATTTGGCCCAATTAAGAATGGAAGTAACTTATTTGAAAATTTAAAATATAAACTGTTTGATGCAGTATAGTTACAATTGAACTTGGATTCAATAATCACTTAATAAAAGTAATTTCGCTACATCATTTGTAAATTTGTCAAATTATATAACATGTGGTACACAAAACTTTACAATTACACAAGGGAAACTTGCACAATTTTTAAGCAAATACCCGTACTATATATAGCCGGTATTTTGCTGATAATGAACAAAAGAACTGTGAATGTACTACTAATAAAATGACCTTTATAATGATTAAGGCGTAACCGTTCAGTTATCTTGAGAACGGGATCGGCTTCGACTTCTCTCTTTGCTCACAGAACGAGATCTTGAACGAGAACGTTCCTTGGACCGGTCCCTGGATTTCGAACGTTTCTCCGGAGTAGGCGAACGAGACTTGGAGCGACCGTTCGATTTGCGACGAGAAATAGATCTGGAACGGTCACGATCGACAGATCTTTTACGTGAGTTCGATCTTGAACGAGACCTAGATTTTGAAGCACGATCGCCTTTTGGCTCTGCCGATTTAGATTTGGACCTAGATTTGCTGTGGGAACGAGAACGGGATTTGGATTTCGAACGAGAACGACGACCACCCGAACGACTACGTGACCGAGAGCGGCTGCTGTACGAGGTCGAGCGACGCCTTTTCGTATTTTTGTCTTCGACCAAGCGAATACGTCTACCGTTCAAATCTGTATCGTCTAGCTTGTCGATGGCATTTTTCATATCTGAATAGGAAGCGAATTCTACCACGCCTTCGTTACGGTGTTGTTTGTGAGCATCTGCGTAGGTGACTTCACCGGCTTGTCGCATATAATCTTTGAGGTCTTGCCAAGACACACGGGACGAGAGGTTTTCAACAACCACACGGTAGTTAGTGCGGGTGGGGGGTCCATAGCGCTCATAGGATCGATTATCGTTACTGCGACCACCACCAGACCACTGGTCCCGGCCTCTGGGGGTCCCTCGTGCTCGTTCCACAGTCACACGCTCCCCTAAAAGTTTTTTACCATTTAATTCATATACAGCATCATCGGCATCGCGATGATCATCAAACTCAACAAACCCGTACCCATTTTTAATTAGAACATCTCGCATTCTCCCATAACCCCTGAAGAAGCGCTCAAGGTCCCTCTCTGAGGTCCCGTACGGCAGCCCCCCTACATACACTCTAGATCCTACCATTTTAATCCTGCACAACCTCTGTGAAAGTCTTTATATCGTTCTGATGGTACTCCACTTCACACAAGTATAATCCGTGAGACGGGGCCAATTTGATCCTTGGGTTCCAGGAATTCCGCGATGGCACCTCTAGCATTAACTTTATATCTTTAATACAAATTTTACCTTGTGATGCAGCTGCTAGGCATCCGACAGTTCGACGGACCTGTATAAACAAATACAATTATAAATACCTCGTCTCCCAATAGGAAGCCATTTTACACAACGTTTCCCGCCGGTTGGTTTGAGGTTAAAAAACGTGTCTCTCCTTAACGTCTATGCCACTACATAGCCACAAATATTAAAAATCAATTATAAAACAAAAATATTTACTTGCTTATGAAGGCGGCAGCGATATTCCAAACTTATAATCGACGTAGTTTATCAACAATCAAGCTTGACACTATCACACAAGCGACGGCTCAAAGTCGAAGGAAGTTCCAAAATTCATTCCCTGTGATGGCGGTGAGTCGGTACAAATGTTGCCAACGTAAGCAATTGAAATACATCAACAACAAATATTTGAAGTAGGAATAAAACTAACTAACTAACTTTTCTCATTAATTATCTTGAATTTGATAGTATAGAACGAAATAAACCATACATGCATCGGAATATAACTATTATCTATTACTTTCACTCGAATACAAATAAAATACTTTCGATCGTCTTGTTGGCAACGAATGATGCTACGTTTTGCTGCCACCTATATCTAATATACGATTTCCGTTATTAGCATACAATCGTTCGAAATTTCCCGGGGAAATGTTTTGACTTACTTGATTTTGTAAAAATCCTCTAGACTGAATGTAGATATTGTAATATTTATAATCGGAAACGTCGTTATACATGAATTTCGGCCAACTAAAATCGCTGTAAACCATGGGTTGTACTTCTGACACACCTAACCTCTCAATGGTTTTTCTAGTTATTATATCTGGATGTTTTGACCCTTTGCCCATGAACGTTCTAAAATCGTGGAATCCCTTCAATAGTGAGATAGCTTCATTCATGTGAGCCAGATTAAAATTATTTGTACTAAAACAAAATGGACATGTGTAGCTAGCAATATCATCATAAATATTCTTACCAAAGGAACCAACATCTTTCAAATTCCTCAATCGGTATGTGTTGCAAAACAGGTGCTACATTTTCAACTTCACCTTTTATAACAGCGAGTCTGTATAAATATGTCCGTGAAATCGCGTTGTGTCTGCAATGGAATGATTCAGGAACCAAATAAGTACGAATTACTCTTATCGGTAAACAGCTTTTATTGAAATACTTATTTAAACATGAAGTCATATATAGGGTATTGTATGCCTCATTATTTCTCCTTAGAAGATCAACGTGACATGTAGAGTGTAATGCGTTTACACCTGTATCAGTCCTACAATGGTATGTTACATCAAACCGAGAGTTACATAATTTATTGTAAACATACCTGCTTGATAAAAAAACGCAGGGATCATTTTCTGGGTTAAGATTCTTCAAAGCCATTTCCAATTGTCCCTGGACTGTTGAAGGATCGTCCTGTCGTGGTAAAACGCCAGTTACTTGTCTCTGAGCCCCCCTTAAATGAAAATATGTTTAATATGGTTTATTGATTGGTTGGCTGCGTGAGTACCGAAATGGTTTACCCATATAGGATACATTTAATAAATATCTGTGCATATTGGGTATGATGATTGAAAGGTTTGTTTTAGGTTCCAGAATTAAAATTGAGTAAATAGATCATTTTGAGGTGACGTCACGACAGGTCCGCCATATTGCCGGTAGGGCACACAAAACGTTCCTGTCATTGTAAACAATAGAAAAGATCGATTTTTAAAGTGTGAATTATTTAAAATGCCGGCGTTTTGTTCTGTTGTGGGGTGTTCTAAAAGGGCAGAAAGGGATCAAATTTGTTTTTTTAGAGTTCCCAAAGCCTTACAAAACCGAGGAGAAATGCTGGACGCCTTATCAAAAGAACGTCGAGATTGTTGGGTTAGGGCTTTAAGACGGGGCAATTTGACCGATACATTCCTTAAACATGCACGAATTTGTGCAGATCATTTTGTATCAGGTATGTAAATAATATTAATACATAAGAAATACATATATTATGGTCCAAAATGTTTGAATTTATAGTTAAATATGGTGTTAAAGTAAACGTTTTTTGTTCAACTTTTTAGGAGAACCAGCTAAAGTGGAAGATAGAGATAGCCCCGATTGGGTCCCTTCTGTAAATATGGGATACACTAGCATCAAAACACAGGATGAGCAAAGTGTAAAAAGGCATGTTAGATTGGTTAAACGTCAAACGAAACGTCTTAAAGTGGTCAGTATTACTGTTATTTAAAAAAGTTGTAATCCCAATCAATTCTTCATTTTCTTTAGGATGAAGCTGGGCATACTGCATTGAATATAGAACCCACAGCAGGTCCATCTACAGAAACTCCTGAACTGTGCAATGAACACGAAAGTCACAGACCTGCTAGCAGTCAAACGGATTTAACTATGGACCACTTAAACAAGCTCTTTGAAGATCTCGATTTTTCTAATCAAAAAATGTATGCTTTGGAAGAAAAATTGAATGCATCAGATTTAACAGAGGAGTCATTTAAGAACGATTCAAGAACATTGTACTTCACTGGGTTCCCAAAAGCTGAGCTGATGTTTCAAGTATTTCACAGTGTGGCTCCCTACTTATCAACTAAAAGTGTTCTATCTCCGTTTCATCAATTTATTTTGACATTAATGAAATTGAGGCTCAACTTGCCATTCAAGTATTTGTCTTACCGATTTGCTATAGCTCCATCAACTGCATCAGAATCATTTTACAAGTGTATTGATGTACTCTATGCTAGGTACCAAAAACTTATATTTTGGCCAGATAGAGAGATATTAAAAAAAAGTATGCCTGATTGCTTCAAAGAAAATTTTGGTGATCGTGTAGCAGTAATAATTGACTGCTTTGAAATATATACAGAAACACCATCTGGTATGTTAAATGCAGCTCGTTGTTGGTCTAATTACAAACATCATGAGACTGTTAAGTTTTTAATTGGGATCACTCCTCAAGGAACAATATCATATATCTCAGAAGCCTGGGGCGGCCGAACAAGTGATAAGTTTTTGACAGAAAACTGTGGATTCTTAAATTTAATTGTGCCTGGAGATGTAATATTAGCTGATAGAGGATTTTTGATAAGAGACTCTGTTGAAACTCTAAGAGGACACCTGGAAATTCCAGCCTTCACAAAAGGAAAAAATCAACTTGACCCTGCTGATATAGAAAGCACCCGTAAGATTGCAAATGTAAGAATTCATGTGGAACGAATAATAGGCCTGCTTAAGAGGAAATTCAAAATTTGTCAAGGTCCCATTCCTATAAGCATGTTATCAGCATCTAGAGATGATTTAAGTGCTTTAGATAAGATTATAGTTGTATGTGGTGCCTTTCTCAATTTATGCCCTTCTGTTATCCCCATGAATTAAAAAAGTCCCTAATTTTATTTTAAACAGGTTTAGTGCTATTCACCTTGTTTGCTAAACAGGAAATATTTTTAATTATAGACTTTGTATTTTTGTAATGACAATTTATTATGTGTGATTTTTATAAAATGTATAATGGGCATTTATCCATTTAATTACTGATCATTATTGTTATGCCAAAATGCTTGGAAGTTAAAACTTTTAAATAAAAAGATGTATTGCAAAAAACGAATCAGTTTTTAATTTTTCACCTATCCAAGATGATATTATGACATCGACAAAGTCAAAGTACCCTTTTGGCAGTTAAGCATTCGATTATCCTTCAATTGACTTGGCCCCATCCAATCAAACAAGAAGTTAACATAAAAGTACTCAAGAGTATTATAATAAATATTATTGTGGATCTGGAACCATACTCTATTAAAGAATATTTGGAAAAGTAGATACTCTGAGGAAGATAGCCTGCAATGGAATTAAAATAAATGTTTACTTTGTCTACTTTTCTATTTGTCTATTTGTCTATTTTTGTCTATTTTAAATACAACTTTATACATTTTATTTATAAACATACTTATAAAATTCTTATATTGATTCAATCAACTGTACCTGACACTATTTTCTTTAATTTCAGTTACTGTGATAAGATATGTTTTTAGATGTAATGTCACTGTGATTGTCATTCCTGAAAATAAATCCGTGTTCTATTCTATTCTATTGAAGGACACTTTTACTTAACTTAAAATCTAACTCGTACACCAAAAAATCCTGAAAAAAACTCCTATTTACTGGCAAGTATCACAAAACCAGGCGTTTTGTGGTTCCTCCATTATTCCAATGCAATTGAAATGGAACCAACCTATTTCACAGTCATCATTATCGCAACTTAACATATGTCGACCATCATCAGGTGTTTTGCAGATGCACCATGTCTACAAGTTCTTTGTATGTATACTCTCTGAAATCGTCACTAAAAAGAGTCTCCAAACCATTGGGTAAACTTTTTGGGGGCTGGTACATTTCAGATACAAATGGCTCATATACTCTGGCAATTGCTGGTGTAATATCGAATTTTTCAAAACCTCGGATAAATGTCACCAACTCCTCACCTTCTAAGGCTGGTACTCCACCTTGGGGTAACACCACTGGTTTTGGTTTCCTAGTCCAGTCCATGTCTCGGATCCTTACCATGTCAACGGTTTTGGTAGACGGTACTGGCCACCGAGCTAGGGTTTCTGTGCAAGACACCTCTTCGTTGCTTGGACGGGCTTGTAAATAGAATAAAATTGCTGCCACATGGCTGCAAACTTCGCTCAAGCCTGCCATACAGGTACAATGCCCACAGGATACAGCTCCGTCCGGTAAGATAATGACCCATACATGCAGGGGCTTTTCCCGTGTTCTTTGGGAATGTTTCACCTAAACCAACAAAAGAGGAAATTAATAAAGGTCATCTTGGGTGTCACAGAACATTTTTTGCTAATTATAATAGCTTGTGAGTTTAACTTCATTGGAATAAAAAAGCTTACCTTGCCAACTACAACAAAATTTTCATTTATTCTCTTGGCCAATACAAATCCAGCCTCATAATACTTGTAAGCCTGTAGGGACTTGTAGGCCTTCAACTGTTGTCCAGTATAGAAACTATGAGTTAAAATTAAGTAATTCACCATGTCCATAATGCTCACAGTTGGTAAAAAACTTAAATTGCTGGCCAGTTCACTTGCACCAAGAGAATAGGGATCAACATTGTCTATAATTCCAAGTTTAGACTCGTAACGCGATTTCACGTCTCCTTTGAGAGATAAGTAGTATTCACTCCAAGCCATATTGTAGAAAAAGTTTATAAAAAACGCAATACACACACTAAAAACTCGAAGTAAACACCTCAAAACTGCAGATAACAATGAAAACCTTATGGCAGACGCGCCCTTGTATGCCCTACCGACAAAATGGCCGCTCTGTCAAAGTCACGTGACTCAAAATGATCTATTGCATTTATCTAAAAAGTATGGTTAAGCATGTCAAGTTGTCAAGTGTGCAACTGTGCATACTGCATACAGTAGAATTGAAATGAGGAAAATGGATCTTCTATGGTATATGGTAATATCTAGCATAACCAACTTAACGACAAATTCGTAAAATATTTAAGCTACATAAAAAATTATGTGGCTAGCACGTGCCACATTTAATAACGAGGAAACGGTTTTTGAAGTGGAAGATTTTATTAAGTTACTGAAACATGATGACAATGTCGAAAATTGAAGTAGTTAATCCTACATTGCAAAATTATGCTGTTGGGGACAATGTGGATTTATGAGCACAGAACAAAAGATTATTTCAGTTTTTCATTCGACTGTGATCTCGATCCCTTCTTGGGATAGTCACGTGACGAACATGCTCTTGTTTATTTTTGCTCCTTCTCCGTCGGTCGTCACTTCTCTCAACTAACACGTTTGACGTTTACCTGCCTTGCCAAGTTCCCTGGTTTAGAATTAGATCGCCTTCTAGATGGAAGCGCCAGGCACCGCGAAAGCTTTCGGTGTATATTCATTCCGTGTGGGGAACTAATTTTATTATTCTCGAAATCTATCTTGCCATGAATTAAATCACCATGCGTAGGTCCCAAATTCGAATAGTGTTCGTGTCTTACTGACAATGTAAATCAGATAATTATTATTTATTCGTAAACAAACCAATGTATACCGCTCAAAATAAATTGTTTTTAAAACGTCAAGTGAATTGAATGAGGTGAATTGTGTGAAATAATCGCTTGGAGACATCATTTTAGAACTGGTGGTTTTGTATATAGTTCTCCAAATGTTAGGGGTGTTAAAACGTCGTTGGAAACCTAAAAGGTAGGGAAGAAGTTATCTTTATCTTATATCACGCTGTTTTGTTTATTTGCAAAGCGGCCTCTTTATGAACTTTCGGAAGCAGTGAGAATTTGTTTTCAACGATAAAAAAATAAACAATTGTAAGTTGTGAACATCCTAATTATCGCGTATTATGTGACGACCCTCCTTGAAGCTAATAATGCTAAAATGCTAACGAAATAATAAGTTTGATTATCTAGTTTTCTCATAAAAAGTTCAGTTTGGCACTAGCTAACAATATTTCACACTAAAATGGGTGAGTGATTTAAGTATTTGAATAGTAAAACTGTGTTGATAGATTTTCAATGGCGTCTGTCTCAGCTGTTTTTAGTTCAATCGATTTTCCCTTTACTTGGTCTTAACCTGTAAACCTGTTCGTAGCCTACGGATTTATGCTCGGATTTAAGTATGTCTCGAATTATGTGGGCCTCAGTGATGTACAAACCGATTTACCCATTCAGCTTAATCTGAGTGTCCAGATTAATATAAGGCAAATACATTTACAATACAACTGATTAACTGATCGCTAGAGTATAGTAATTGCTTTGATTTTCTTCGAGAATATTTGCTGAATACAATTCAATAAAAACTCAATATAATCGAACAATCGCTCAAGAGTATGGAAGAATGATATATTATGTAATATTTGACAATCATAATACGATCGAGTTTAAGATATCTCTACCCCTAGGCTTTTTATTTTGGGGCGCTTTAATTACTTTTTTTATCCTTGGTGATCATCACAAGCCATTCAGCCGAGTGAAACTATAATTGGATACCTAGTTCAGACTTATTGAATTCCATAGATATTTGGTTTTCTTTTAGTGAAAGTGTTTGAACTGACTCAGCTAGTCATATCTTTCAGCTGGGCTTGTAGTTTTGAAATACAAAAATAACCAAAGCATATTATATATTTTATTTAGAAACTATTTCGTTTCGCATATTATTTCAATAATATTAATTCATTTCATATCACTTTGATTATTCGAATAAAAATAAACATTTATTGCAAAACACGAATCTTCTTTAGGTAAAAAGAATAACAGTGCTTCTTAGAAGAGCATACTCTAAAACATACCCGGGGAAAAAATCACAGCACATGAGTCAAATTGTAGAAAATCAAACTAATCATACGGATAGGGGGTTGGGTGGATATTAGGTCGGGTTCCCACGGTTTTTTCTGAGATTATTAGAATTTCACGTGTTATAATTCTTCCGCGCAATCTTATCAATATGAAATCAGGTATTTCCTTCGTACTTGAGTTCAAGTGATAACCAATCTGAATTATGTGTTCAATTGAAAGATAATTTTTTATTGGTTAGGTATATTCGATATTTGACGTATCTATTATTCAATTACTCCTACTTATCTTCAAAAGAACTAGTATTACATATAATTTATTGTTTAGGTACATTCGATATTTGTGGTATCTATTCAATTATGCCTACTTATCTTCAAAAGAACTACTGTTATATATAATTTATAACGGATCCTTATGAATAAAAAGAGTTCGACGTGCTTGTACTGTACAGACAATCTTGAGCAGTCTTTTACTATCTGGCAAAATTGCGTTACAGTCAGTGGGAGAAAGTATCTTCAGCAGACTCCTCTTCTTTATCAGGTCGACTATATCTCAAAATATAACTTCTTGACATTTTAGTTTAATATTGCTGATTTAATAGTCTTTAATGGAGACCTCTAATAACAGTTTTAAACTTGTTATAATTCTACTCCACTGTTGCATGCATATAGAGTGTGAAGATCAACCGAAAGCGCACTGAATCAGCCGACAGGTAAAATGGAGATGGCCCTAGACTCCTAACTAGAGCATATTAACCTAAATCGATAGTTCATATGTTTTGTCAAATCGACATAGAATGCTAACTTCCACAGCCATTCGCTATTTTGTAATTCGGTGAGAGAGGTGCTTTTCATTAAAAAAAAAATCGATCACTGCTCGAATTGCAAAAAAGTGCCGAAGGACTTTTCCGCAACTAAGCCACCGTACGGCAGTATGATATGGTAAGTCATTTTCTCCAATCTCTTCAATAAACTCGCGGAATTGTTGGTGATTCAGCCCCAGTGGATGTGATGAAATTAGGAACTGATATGACTGGCTATAGAACTTCAGACATATCTAAACATTTCCTTCCTAAGGACTGTTGATGAATGATACAATGTAAGACTAATGGTTTTGAACCACCATCATTTTCTACAGCCTTTGACACAAGAGCAACCACTTCTTTATTTTTACCACACGTTTTTGCCCCCATCAGTAGTAATAGATTTCAAGTTTTTCCATCGAAGGTTCTTTTTATTAATAGCATTTTCAACTCTCTTAAAAATATTTTCCCCAGTAGTCGTGCCGTGAATACTATCAATATCAAGATCTTCATACACTTCATACCTTTTATTTACTCCCCGAATAAAAATCAACATCTGAGCAGTATCTGACACATTCCTTGACTCATCCAAATTTACGTTTTCGGGACACATTTCTTCGGCTACTGCAATTACGCATTCTTTGATCATTTCTCCATCGGTGAATGGTTTTCCACGTTTCTAGGCTCTAGAAGAGCTGAAACTAAAGTGGGAGATAAAGATAACACCATTCAAGTGCACACAACAAGGGACTCCATAAGCAGGGATAACCTAAGAACCCAATGGTCATTTGAAAAAAATTGGGCTATGTTATGATATGACGTGCAGAGTCTATAGAGAAGCGTAATAAGAATCACCGTTAAAGTCCACCGCAGAAGGAACAGAACATATAACAAGACCGTTGAGGCAATTACAACATATGAGACGGGAGAAATCCTTATCTTTGTGAAGGATCTGAAGGTCATCGGAGGCGTATTGAAACCAGTACCGTGAGGGGGTATAATAGTCCTACAAGGATTGAAGGAATAGCACTCTCAATAATACTAATCTAATAATCTATAATTCCACTAGTCAGCACTTCAAACCTTCAAATAATTCTTGAAAGCTATTCATTTTGTTTGCTCACTCTCACATTTGTCAGCTTCCTCAATAATACTAATCTAATAATCTGCAAGTTCACTAGTCACATCATTTTAGAGCTTCCAATAAATCTTGAACTTTCCATCAAAGCTATTCATTTTGTTTGCTTACTTTCCCGCTTGCCAGCTATTACTACATTAATTTGATTCATTTTCTTCAATGCCAGACCAAGTTTAATTTCTCGTTCGTTGTTTACAGAAAGGTATACATTATAATTGGGTAGAGTTTCAACAATTTCGTAAGAAAAGCCCTTCTACCTTAAAGATATAACGAATAATTGGGTTCTTTCATACCGGAGCGTTTGGTTTCATTATGCAGGTATCTATTTGTTTGTGTTTGCTTTCATATAACGCACGTAGGAAGGTATACACACATTTTCTAGTCTGTTACGTAACTTTTTTCTGTAGCCATAACCGCGACCCACGGCTATATTCTCTTTAGACATATATACCGAACGTGTTCTGAACTTTTATGTAAGAATGTGGACAGTACGGAGAAATTGCCTTGCATTATGTTTGTCAAACTCGACTCGTAGACTAGTGATAGGTGGAAACATTCAAGAAGTTCATACGCTTCTACACGATACATGCACTAGTGTAGTATTGTTTATATAAATTAGGACCTGCCCACGTGTAGATACGTTCATTGTTATCACACTTTCACAATTTATTCCATGAATTCACCACGAAATGCATTCAATCAAATGTAGTTATTCCTTCTGGGTAACAGTATTCAGGTTCTTTAAGAGCTAGACGCAGGGGTCTCCAAACTTTCGAGCCTTAGGGCCATACTGTTTACTCCTGCAAGTCCCAACGGCCAAAACCGTTTTAATTTTCCTGCCATTATCTATAATTTCTAGACTAGTCGCAGAGTACTCGACGTTCAGTACGTCATTATGAAGCGAAACATTTTCAAAATTACTCAAAATAAATAGGAAATTTGGGGGCAGTAGCCGAAGCAATGTGCCCCGATAAGGTAAATTTATTTAAAACTGTCAGTTTGTCAGCAAACACCGTGGCTTGAAGGGTAGAAGACATCGCAGAGAAAATATATCATCCCAAGTGTCTGACAAAAATGGACATCTTGAGTGGTTTTTGTTTGACCTTGGATGAAGGATGTGTCAGATACTGCTCAGGTGTTGATTTTTATTTGAGGAATAGATAAAAGGTATGAAGTGTGTGAATAACTTCTTGATATTGATAGTGTTCATGGCACGACTACTGGGGAAAATATTTTTAAAGGAGTTGAAAATGCCAATAATAAGAAGAACCTTCGATAGAAAAACTTGAAATCTATTACTACTAATGGAGGCAAAAACATGTGTGGTAAAAATAAAGGAGTGGTTGCTCTTGTGTCAAAGGCCGTAGAAAATGATGGTGGTTCAAAATCAAAGTATCATCCATCAACAGTCCTTGTGAATCGCGGGCCGGATTGATGACACTGGGCCGTAGTTTGGAGGCCCCTGAGCTATATCATATACGTCAAACACCGTTTGGAAGTTATATTTCCAAGAAAATGAATTCTCATCATAGTACCTTGGAAGTTATTGAGATTTCAATTCAGGAGGAAATGCTCAAAACTACTTATCGTATGAGAAATCGTTTCTTGAGTTTGAACAACACTTTTATACATGCACCACAGTCACCAGGATCTTGCGGAGATTAACTAAACAGTTTTCCCTCGTTATATACACAAAAGTCAGTTTTATTTTATTAAATACACATAGAACTTCATCATATCATATTGGTCGAGATATTGGCTATTATCATTGTTCATCATAGCTTTTGTTTTTTTTCACTGCAAATATTTCAAGTTTGAAGGATGGTGATTATTTAGGGAGAATCATAATATTTATTTTGCATCATTCGTTACGTTTCAAAGGGCTGATAGATTATCCTTCATAATAAAAGCAGAACGAGATTATGGGGATCATCCACACAAAAAACCCCTAAATACAATGTTACATTCCTGTATAAAAACGAATTCAATAACCTTGGATATACAATCAGTCTACAAAGTCGGCAACAAATTGAATCTTAACAATTAACAAACAACTAGATACAGTATTGACGAAAATATTTGGGCTTTGCTTAAAATTCAGCGTGAAAAATGTCACAAACGTTAAGTACCTAGTACCTAGTCAAAATAAATTTGAAGCTTCAGATATAAAGAACATGTAAATCTAGTATATTCTAGAATTGCTATTATTAAGACTAGATGTTATACCAGAAATGTATCAACCTTGTTCAAACAACAACCGATTTAATCTAATTAGCCGTGGCTGAACGATTAATTTATTTCAAGACTGGTTCAGGTCAGCATGAATGGACTTGGTGGTTATTGCATATGTGGAGCAGTTGGCAGATGAAACAATTGAATTGCGACCAGCTACTGGGCGTATATTTACAATAGCTTTATAAGGAGTGATTGGCTAACCTGATCCAGTCTCTGAACAGTTTACGGTACCAACAATCAATACATGATTGAAGATACGTTTTAAGAATACCTGCCTGTATGCAACATTCCGAAATGGCACTCACCGTTGTGATAATATTTGCAAAGTTGAATATGTTTACGAAACCTAAAATTATAGCTATTGATATTTGTAATCTGTCTAGAAAGATAAAGATAAATGTAAGTATATAGGTTTGTATATATAAAAAGCAATGCTAAAAATATCGTCTTAAAGATAATGATAGCATCTACTAGAAAACGAGCCATAATTTTAAAGCTCATCAATTCTATATTTTTGGAACTGAAAACCTTTACCGAAGGAAGGAAAGGAAGAAAATTTGTCTAAGTTGAAGACATTGGAGCTTAAGAATATGATAAAGTCAGCAAAAAAGAAAGATGTCAGAGGAAGGATATTACGATTGCATGGCAGGATCTCCCAGAATTGGAATGTTGTAGAAAAATACTCCAAGAAGCGGACATAAGAGCAGCCAATGATGAAGAACATTCTGAAGAAGCAAGCAATGAAGAGGACATATCCAATAGCCTTCAAGAGGAGTGTTCGTTAGGTCTCGAGCTTGACAATAACAGGCGAATACTTCTCTTCTGAATATAAAACAGATGGCGTCACAATAGAAAATCCCATGTGACATATTTAACTAGAACGCATTAAAATTTTCAGACTGATATGTCATCCAGTTCTGTTTTGACACTCACCGAAAACAAGCAACTTCAAAGACGTGTTTGGCGATGTTCAAGGACTTTTTGTGTCGTTTCGTAACCGTTGACGAAACATCGATCCATCACAACAGTCTAGAGACCAAAGAACAGTCGAAACCGTGATGGACTTGTCCTGGCGAATCGAAGCCGAAAAAGGCCAGTTTTTTGGGATGCACACGGTATCGTCCATATCGATTACCTTGAAAAGGGCATGTATATTATGCAGAGCACATAGCACAAAGCACATGCTATAATTAATTTAAACAAACCCCTTTTTGACATAATGAGTCTTCTGATGATGGTCGTGAGACCGAAACGTACGTAAAGACGAAAATATAAAACAAAGTGTTAATGTGACCTATTTCCCGAGAATTTTTATATATAATTCATACTGGGTCAAAAATCTTTATACTACTTAAGTTGAACATTGAACGAGAATTTCAACCGAAATATTTAAGAAACACATAAAAAAAAGAAAAACGATCAGCGCGAAGCTATTTTTAATGTACCTGCTTTGGGACGATATTTGGCTGTTCGTAAGAGTGTGAGATTTTATATTCGAAGTAGACATTCCAGATTACTCTACGTATTTATTATTATTTTTGATAAATAAGAATCATCGTCGGTGAATAGCTCACGCAGATTTAAATTATACGAATCGATTTCTCTTGACACGTTGAATTTGTAAAAGGTATTTTCGTAGAAATGAATGCGATAATTAAACAATAAATTAAATTCTATAAATAAACATGTTTTCTCATTTACAAAAACAGATATGTAGTACCAGAATGAATAAAACGAGGTTTTGAATTTATCGCTTGCCATTCACACTAACGATGTAATAAAACTTACTACAATGCTTAAAAATAGGTACGCATATCATAGAGAAAGAAGCTATTGAATCTATGAAGACCATGTAACACCGCTAAATGCACAGAATAGCATAGAGGAAAATTTTCATGAATTATGTAGCTGTGCGTCATGATCACCCAGTTTATGTTGGCTAGCTTTCTTTGAAGGAAGAATGTACGTACTAATTATAATGTTTATTCAATTCAGTTCATTCAATAAAAATTTACATTGAAATATGGGCAATTCTAAATTAAAGGAGACGGCCAGGGGGGGGGGGTCTGCGGATCTTGGCGGGGCAATTTTTTTCCGTTTCTACATCGTATTTGAACTCGTTTACCGGCATTTAGAGATTAAAATACCCTTCAAAAAGTTTTCTATGGGTTTTTTCAGTTTTTTGTTTTTTTTTTCAACGAAAATGCCAAAAAACTGTTTTTAACCCCAGAAATCGACATTTTATAGTAAATAAACGTCCAAGAAGTCATTTCCGATCGAAAATTGGCAGCTGAATCCAAAAATGGTGTCAGCATCCTTCCATAATCCATCATTTTCTATTCATTGGCTGATTTTCGGCAAAATACCTTTTTTTTTGACGGCGTCATATCGGTGTGAGCAGCCATTTAAAAAAAAAATTTTTTTCCAGCGAAATCTGCGTGTTTTTACCTCAGCTTTACGATCAAATAAGAATTCTGACTAAATCGGTTTTAGAGGTCGAAAATTTGAAAAAACTAAAAAAAACGACAAAAAACCGATATTAAAGGCGTCATATGATTGTGAGTTGCCATTTACAAAAAAAGTTTCTCAGCAAAATCTGCGTGTTTTTACCTCAGCTTTACGATCAAATAAGAATTTTTCTGACTAAATGGGTGTTAGAGGTCGAAAAATTGAAAAAACTAAAAAAAACGACAAAAAACCGATATTAAAGGCGTCATATGATTGTGAGTAGCCATTTACAAAAAAAGTTTCTCAGCAAAATCTGCGTGTTTTTACCTCAGCTTTACGATCAAATAAGAATTTTTCTGACTAAAGGGGTGTTAGAGGTCGAAAAATTGAAAAAACTAAAAAAAACGACAAAAAACCGATATTAAAGGCGTCATATGATTGTGAGTAGCCATTTACAAAAAAAGTTTCTCAGCAAAATCTGCGTGTTTTTACCTCAGCTTTACGATCAAATAAGAATTTTTCTGACTAAATGGGTGTTAGAGGTCGAAAAATTGAAAAAACGACAAAAAACCGATATTACTGTACAAAAATCTGTCGTCAGGTCGCTGACAAGTCTTTTTTTGGGATATATAACCTCGGAATCGGATTCAGCGGGAAATTTTACGATAAGAAAACAGTTCACGAACGTCATCCAACAGTTTTTACACTCCAGTATACCATTAATTTTCCGCCTAAAACCAAGTAAACGTAGTTTTCTTCCAGTTTTTGACCTTTTTCGACCTCAAAGTTGCAGAATTTAGAATCGAATTCTAAATACTCTGCAAGAACCAGTTAAGTCCATTTGTTTTTTCTTTATATTTGGTTTACCTATATCACTATAACGTGGTAATAATTAAAACATACAAATGAAAAGTCTTGTGCTTAGGATGAAATACGCATAGAAAAACTATTGAATATTCTGCCCGTGAAAAGTTTTCTTTATCTTCCCTGAACATTTTGTCCCAATGGACCTGACTGGTTTATGCGTTGAGGCTTTCAAGTACACTTGGGAAAGCAAAAACTTTGCAGTTTAATTACGGCTACTACTATGGTGTGGTCGCACCGAAACCGAAACTACGTGTATTTAACTTTGCTCTTTGATTATTGAATGGCACCACGATGCTAAACAAACGAACATGTTTACACCATGAATTTATAGTGACACCTGACAGAGATTCCTCCACTGCCCCCTAAGTATTGGAGTAAAGAATATACTTTTTAATCTGTGACTTCTCATTTTACGATACTGCAGGTGCTAGTCCCATATTCCATAATTTAAGTTTGAAATTGGTTTTCCTTGACCTGGAGATACCTGGGTATATCCATTTATTATGAATTTGTAAATATAGCATTAGTATTTAAACATAGGTGATTTACTCCAGTTTCATTTTGGCATTGGAATCATCATTTACTTCGTCTCCAACTGAACATTATTTCCTTTGAATTATACCGGGATATCAAAAATTATCTTGGTCAAGGGTGGTTGTGGAATCTAAAACGTGTGTCTTAGTTTACGTTTGAAATAATTATGTCATTGTCACACTGAGATCATCAATAACCTACAAATTTCATACCTACTGACGCGCAGCGAGCTCCTCGAGGCATATGTCAAAATTATTACGTTCGTAGCTAATTACATAGGACGTTTGGCGTTCATGCAATTGTGTTTTTATACAATTCGAACCTTCTAATTTCGATAGGCCAAGTGAAAATCCCGGAGTCTAAAGCGGTAGAGACTTCTGAGTGTTTATTTCAAAAAAATCTGTAAGACGCAATACACATTATACAGTCGTTTAAAATTGCGAAATTTCGCACTTTTACAAACTTCAAATTAATTAATTTGACTTAACACATTCTGACACAACAAAACATATTCAAAAATTTAAAGTAAGACACGCGTTTTACATTCCACAACCACCCTTGACCAAGATAATTTTTGATATCCCGGTATAACGAAAATCTCATCTTGTCAAGTTTGATCCTTTTGAAAGTACATATTTCGGCACTGATGATAATAATCTACATATGGAAATGTAAATATAAGCTGTCTTTTATTACGTATTCTTCGTTAACTTTTCGAATCAAATTTTAGGTAGCAACCAACGATTATGTGCATTGAATCATAAATACTGGTTGGTACGTGTACTTGCTTGCGTAATACGGTTATGACATTGCTACGTAATCTACTGTTTATATCGGAACGGCGGAAAACAAAAGAAAACAAAAGGGGATCAGATAAAATGAAGGTACTCTATATTCTTCCAGACTATTTGCATTTACAAATGACTTCCGGTTACGTTTATGTGTGGTCTCAAATAATAATAGGTGCAGCTAGAGTAGCTCCCTTTTATTATTCTTTTGTTTTTCATACCTCTCACCGCACACACGTTTTTTCGAAGGGAAGTTTTAAATTAATGTTCGAAGAATACAGAGTCTGTAAAATGAGACTAGATTATCTTTATTCAATTAGGAATCCTAATATTCAGCTTGCCTCGTATATTAATGAAAAAACTTTGAGCAAAAAAATACCAAAAGATGCAAAAAGAGTATAATCAATTAGGTTCACCATTTAACATAACAAAGTAGCGAGCTTAGGAGAGAAATCCAATGCTGGTCATTGCACTTTGAGTTGAACAAAATTAGTACGTTTTTATAAAATCAAGTGAAGCTTACATCATCCTCTAAACGATTGAATTTCGTTTGAAAACTTTGTTACATAGATAATCAAATCAGCATGTCGTTTCACTGGAAACTATCCGCAGTTGTTTTTAAATGTCTGTCATTTTCATTAAGCGGACGAGTCTAATTGTGAAAAAAAACCTGGTAATATTTATGTTTACATAACAACAGTAATATATCACCGCCTTTGACTGCCTCTCTTTTGGTCTTTTGAAATTATCTCTAGTTAATGACTACCAAAAATATAAAACCGGAGGGCGTTGAAAAGGTTGTATTTATAGCTGTAATAAAATTAGACTTATATTCCGTTGTAACTCATTCTTTCAACTGATACACACATTCTTCACCCTTTAACCTGTGTTTAATGGGATTTCTCGTCTATGAGAACGTATAAAATTTGTGTTATAAAAAATTCTGACAAACAGTAGCTAATCTCTTACGATCGAATATATTATAATGACTTGATGCATCAGTAAATCGAGTAATATGGATATTACTTACCTTCTTCAGTTGGAAGTTTGATGGTTTCAAAGTTTTCTTGTAACAATAATTTGTACTTAATTCGGAAGAGGAAATTATGTGTTTGTTTATAGTCATTGATCATTGAGTCAAGTATTTATTGGAACAAATACATTCAAAAAATAGCCCCTTACCGGCAATTGTGGCGAAAAGATTTCTTCTCTATATCCTACAAATAACTCCATTTGAATAGTAGACTTCCGCGGATAGCTAATCTTGAAAAATCTTGGCTTCCGGATGGATTCCGAGTCACAATAGCTCGATTTGATGCCGACATTTAAATTCATTACATCCCAATATCCTTTTCACCATGGAAGTCGAATCGCAAGGTTCACTCCCGTTCCTAGATGTATTGGTTAGTCGACAGACTGACGGTACTTTAGGACATTCTGTGTATCGGAAACCCACCCATACCGATAGGTACCTCAATGGTCTTTCCCACCACCACCCTGCCCAAAAGCAATCTGTCATAAACTCCTTGGTCCACAGAGCTGTCAATTTATCTCAACCTCAATCCTTCAAATCAGAATTAAAACAACTTTCATCTATCTTATTATCAAACAATTTCTCCCATTACAACATTCAAAAAGCCATAAACAAATACACTTCGCCTAAAATTTCAAATTGACCTGAGCCATAAACCCCCCCCGCCAGCTTTATCCACTGCCTATCTCCCATATGTTAGAAATATATCAGAACGACTTTCCAAAATCCTTAAAAAACATATTATTTCTACCCGGTTTTCCACACTTCCAAAATTATCTCAGTTTTACAAGCCTATCAAAGATCCCCTTCCTTCTCTTCACTTAGAAAGAAGGTGTTTATAGCATTCCCTGTTCTTGCGGTAAAGTCTACATAGGTGAAACAGGTCGTACAGTAGCTGCTCGTGTGAAAGAACATGAGCGCTGTACAAGGCTTCGTGACACCAGTAGATCTGCACTTGCGGACCACAAGTTTGACACTAATCATCAAATCCTTTTCGAAATTACTAAAATCCTAGCCCGAGCCCCAAACTTCTATCAGCGAAAAATCCTTGAAGCTATAGAAATCCTAAAATATCCAAATGATCTAAACCGTGACTCAGGGTATTACCTTCCCAACATTTGAAAACCCATCCTCGAAAATTCCACTTCGCACATGATCACACAACGGCAGGGTCAGGTGCCGGAACGGAGTTAACCACCGGAATAAAAGCAGTGAACTGTGTAGCGTGAAGGATTTACGACTACAGAACCCAGTAGAACCAGTTTCAGTTCAAGCCTCAAGCCTACCCTGAAGATGCCACCTGCAATGGTTGACGAAAGGTCTCCTTCTATATCAACCCGCAGATCTCCTGAAACTATGACCCTTGGACTTTTCAGGCTCTTCCACGTTTTTGGACTTCCTCCGATTTGATGAACACCTACAAATTGTCTTGTGCTCTTGCCGTTTCTATAGTCCACTAAAGCACGATGATTTTCTAAATCTGACGGTCGGATTGCTTCGTATTTCCTGTATAAAGTACAACCTTGAAAGAGTGTGTCGCCATCTGTAATAATGAACTTTCTTCACGAAAAGTTTGTGACAAAACCGTGTTCAACGGGTAGTAAATTCAAATGAAACATGATAGTTGTCAACTAGAACCGGCCCTGTTCGCCTGTATACGTTTCATCCGCTCCGCAAGGAAACGATTGGATTCGGCTGTACCTCCGTTCCAACGGTGTAAACACTTGGTGGAGGCCACTTTCGTTTCGTCATCATTACATGATTTACTTTTTTCGTTTGTACGATATATTATTATATCCAAGTAGGTTCAACATTCATACATGAGTCACGAGAGAGTACGGCTAGTGCGGTGCTTTGGGTCGGTGAACCTCGTGCCTGGATATCAGACAGCGTGACGCCTCCACGAGACCGGTATCCACGCTAAACAATACAACTGAGATGGAGAAAACTGGGTTTCTAGAGGTTTGCGGCGTCACATTGTTGTGTTCGTCGTCATAGAGATAATCCTGAAACGGGCCATAGTTACTAATATAATAGTAATACATTAAATTGGTTACTCTGTGGTATCATGAAAGTGAGGTTTACATAGTCCTTTATGGCAATGATTTTGACAGTTCACCTAACCAGCAAAATATTCTAATAATACACAAAGTATAAAACACATATGTTGTCAATTCAAATAAACTTTCAATATCATGACAGATGATACGGTCTTGATATGCTCTGCAAGGTCTTGGGATCGAGTACAGCAAATATCGCGAGAAGCTATTGATATTGTCAAATCTTGGTTAGACATAAACCTATTGAAGCTAAATGTTTCTAAAACTAAATACTTGGTTATTTCGCCAACCGATACTGATCGACCGAATAACTTAGAACCTCTAATTTTAAATGACACCACTGATATTGTGCAAAATACCTCTATAATATAATATTTGGGCGTTATATAGATAAACATCTCAAGTGGTCAACTCATGTTGATCATTTAGACAAAAAATCAGAAGATCAATATATAAATTCTACGAAATATTCTAAATTCTGTTGATGACTTACAACAGTTTGGTTAGATATGGGGTAAGCATTTGGGGGGCTTATTATAATATCTTGAAGCCTCTACAAATAACTCAAAATTATATACTGCTAGTAATTTTTCGAAAAGAGAGCAGAAAAAGTGCAAAACCTCTTTCTATTGAAAATATATATATTAAACATAGAATTCAAATATTGGAAGGATTTTAAGCAATTCCACTCTCGCCCATTCTTATATCAACCAACGGATATTTGAAGAGTCGATATAAGTCAAACTATCTACATGAGATTGTGCTGTACAAATATATGATCGTGTTCGACACTAAGAAAATAACTTCTACATTGTGGGTTACGTTGTATTAATGTAACTTTCAGTGACGTTCATCACGCAGAGTCGATCATAGTAAGCAGAGGTTCTTGTTAAATCTCGGAATACGATAAGAAATATGATTTATAGATACCATGTTTGTGTGCAATGCAGGTAATTTCTGACTGAATTGTCGACGATAACTTTCAATATTGGATGTGTACAATACAAGTAATCTGTGCAATCATCTTGCAAGATCGCATTTACAATTATTCCAGCTGATTCACGTATTCCTCGGTTTATTGATTCTATTCATGTCAATTGTAACTATGGGAAAATGTCGATATTCTTCCGTAGCACAGATTTTTTCTGTAAAATAATTCATTAAATCTGTTGGTTTATGCTATGCTGTTGGTGAGAATAGTAGTTGTTCAGAAACTAAGAGAGTTACTGCAAATTATATAGGCAAGTATGTAATTCGTTTTGTGATAAAATCAATAATAGTCGTGACTCTTGCCCATGTTTGACGAGGCTCCACATTTAAAGTTTATCAACAACCAAACGCTTTGTTTCATTTGTGTCTGATAATGAACAATCTTGCGTTATCGATCTTTATGATATTATTTAAATAAGTAAATAGTAGAAGAACACATGCTGAATGTTATCGAAAATACCCAACTTTTCAAAAAGTGATCATTTAGGCAAACAACTTGTGATTCTGCGACTGTCGAAGCAGTTTGATTTCTCCAGAAGGTCATCATAGTTGATTGCTTAACAATACAATTTTTTATACATTGACTACACGAGAAGGAAACCTATAATGTTCGAGGAACATCATTTGAGCCAGCGGTGGAATTTTGGGAGAGGAGATATGGAGGTTATAGGCTTAGGGAAAGACCTGACCAGGTAAAGAGTTCCACAACTTCGCTATTCGATAGAAAAATGAAGTCTGGTATGAAGAAGTTCGGCAGGTCTCGAGCTTGACAATGAAGGGGTGACTAGTTTGAGCTCGTCTACTCCGCCTTTCTGGAATATTTCGTGAGAGAACAATAGACGAGATTTCTGATGAACACCGACCATTGTATAGAAAAAGGAGCGATTTCCCACCTTTCTACGATGTTCTAGAGAGGTCAATGAACTCGTAAGTGTGACATCATCAATTAGACGAATAGCTCTCCTCTGGATAGAATCCAGAACGTATGTTTGGGAGCCGAATTCCATACATGTGAATAGTACTCCAGGACAGATTATGAGGAGCTGGTGGGATGTAAAGTAGCTCTTGGCACGGAATAGGAAATCAAGTGTTTGTGAAGCAGTTTTCGCAATGGACCTCACATGATCATCCCATGAGAGGATGCTGTTGGTGGTGATCCCGAGCATGGATTCATAGGAATAGTTGCACCTGACACCATCATATTGGGGATTGTAGGATCCACCCTCCTGGAGATGACGCAAGCTTGAGTTTTGGTCGCATTAAACTCTACTAGATCAGAGCCCCATTTCAAAATCATTGCCAGATCTCTATCAATTGTGTCAACCTGTCTCTGTCTTGCTCCTCTGGCTTCATTGGATGGTGTAGGGGCTCTAGATGAGAATATATAGAGCAGAAATAACGTTGGTGCCAAGAGAGATCCCGGTGGAACACCAGAGTTGGTAGTCATTGTTTTGGAGGACACTCCGTCAACCACCACATGGAGTGATCTATCTGAGAAAAAACTCGATAATAAGCGACAAAGTTGAGGCGGAAAACTATATGACGGAAGTTTCCCAAGGAATCTTTGGTGCCAGAGTCGGTCAAATGCTTTATAGGTTTCCAATATTATAGCTAGAGATTCTTCTGTTGGTTAACAATACCAAGGGAGAAGCCAATGCTACGAAAACATACAGGCTCATCTGTCTTTTGCAAGAAGCATCTAAAAAAATCACTTGAATTAGTAAATTCAGTTCGCAGAGCTGAATAACAGGTCGCCTATGTTGCATAAAAGGAATGCGGATGCCATCTTTTCAGTGCGATTAGCTATTTCTCTCTACAGTCCGCCAGATAGTGTCGAGTATTTTGAGGGATCCCTCTACTCAATAACTCGAAAACGGCTCAAGGTACAACATTGCATTTTTATGCCAGTAAATTTTGATGAGTAAATAACACGAGAACACATGAATGTTATCGAAAGTACCCAATCCTTCAAAAAGTGATCATTTAGGCAAACGACTTATGAATCTGCGATTGTCGAATCAGTTTGATATCTCCAGAAGGTCATCATAGTTCTTGGAGTAATGAACTGCGTAATAACAGAGGGTAATTTCCCTGTTACCTATATGGAAAATAGCCAGACTGATGTTGCTTGACACTAAATAAAACAAGCATTGTACTACAGAGGGTATTCCCCCAGACCCCCCTTAGAATTTGCTATTTATTACAGGCTAACAATATTGCCTCACCATATTTTTGAGTCACCAGCCGCCATTGGATCAAATTTCGCTAAACCATTGCTTGGATTTTGGATGGATGTCGATCTTGAACTCGGAATAAACTCGATAAGAGTAAATGATTGATTCAAGAATCATAACCTGTCTAATTAAAAGTTATTACCTACATTAATCAAGAGCGCCACGGCATGAAGGCGATTTTCCATTGTTGATTCGTTTCAAAACCGTACACACAGCCTACTTGGATTAAATTTTTATGATTGAATTCTCATATGGGCTGGACTTTGTAGAGAAGATACCAAAGTGAGACATTCCATCGAAATAGTCGTTCAGTGAACATTAAAATGACAATCGGCTATAAATTATTACGTCCGTTAAATTTTCGAAACGTCAAGTATACAAAACAAATAATACGACACCGGCGAGGGTCCACCGTAAATTTAATTTTTATCGTCAATCATTTTTCATTAATGGAACACATTAAAGATTCCAAACGATTGTTTATTTAAGTAGGTAGGTAGATTATCGCCCACTTTGTATGTATCCATCGCCGTTCAAATAAATGTATTATCTATATCTTAAACCAACCCACCATCGAGTTCTGACCTTATTCTCTAGATTGAAATGTTGTTACTGCGACATGAAAGTTATACTCCTGTTTGACGTTTACTTTACTCTTCTCATTGGATTTTAACACAGATTTTGAGATGAAAACAACATTTAACATATCAAAAAATACAATCTTATAGATATTCAGTACGTCAAAATTATAATTAGTGGAAGAATAAATAAACAAAAAGATATTTTTATATACAGTGCGTCCAAGATAAGGATGTCTATAATTTGATACAGCTTTGATTAAATGCGAAAATAGTTGCGTAACCAACTGGCCATTCATATGGAAGTACAAAATTTCCAATATCGTTTTCGATTTTTAAGCAATTTTGGAAAAACAGAATTTCTTGATTTCCTATTTCATTTATACTTCCTTCATTATACTTAATATAGAAGGTGTTTATTAAGTACTTGTACAAACTTTGACGGGGGAATCTTTGACTAAGTTTAAGATAAAAAGTTCATACAAAGATTGGTTCGTAACGCCTTGGTTCTTGAGATACAGGGGGCGTCAAAAAAAAAAAAATTATCTAATTTCTTGATTATTGTTCAATAACATAGCAATTTGACGAAATTCGGGATACTGGTAGTATTAATCATGATAAACTCAAATATTTACTTGAATTTTTGCCTAATGTAAGAGGACGCCATATACAGGGTCGTACCTGAAATAACCTTAACATTTTTTTATCCTACTCTATGTAATTTTTGACTAAACAGACTTATTCTACATTTAATTTTACATACAAAAGGTACTCTGAGTATTTGTCGTTGAAAGCAGCCGTTTTGGAAAAAAAGGGGTTTAAAGTTAAACCTGCGATGGAATTTTGTAAGTGGAATTTTTAAAAATAAGTGATAATGTGTCTCTCATTGATTGTATTGTGATGTGACTAACATAGATCATTTACAAGATTAAGACTGAACTACTTCTACAAATAAGTTAATAATATTTACACGCGCATGCATCAATTCGCCTTAACATCGATTGATGAACTCTTTCGAATATACCTTATGTCTTATTAATGATGGCCCACGATTCAAATAGCCTGTTCATTTTGGACTGCACTTTAGTTTGATTGCTTGCCGATTTTTGGATGAGAATTACCCAATAGTTGGATAGCAAGAGTGGGACCGCAAGTCTGGCCACCCAGATCACCTGATTTGAATCTTTTGGATTACTCGACGTCACCAGTTTACTAAATTCCAATCCAAAATGAACAAGGTCTAAGAAACAGGATATTTAAATCGTGTGCCATCATTAATTATACATAAGCTATATTCGAAAGAGTTCGTAAATCGATGTTAAGGCGAATTGATTATTAAGGCGGTGATTTTTTTCAGCAATCATTGTAAATATTATTAGCTTATTTGTAGAAGTAGTTTAGTCTTGTCTTGTAAATAATCTAAGTTGGTCACATCGCAATACAATCAATAAAAGACACTTTATCACAAATTCAACTTACAAAATTCCAACGTAGGTTTAACTTTAAACACAATTTTTTCCAAAACTACTTTATTCAGCGACAAATACTATGAGTACCTTTTGTATGTACAATTAAATGTAGAATGAGTCTATTCAGTCAAAAATTTCACACAATGTGACACAAAAAAGTTATGGTTATTTCAATCCAAGTACTGTATGTGGCGCCCTCTAGTATTAAACAAAAAATCAAGTAAATCATCATTAATGCTGCCAGTATCTCGAATTTTTTATTGATCATATGGATTTGAAATCTTGCAGATCGCTTTAAAGTGGTGAAAATAGAAACTGTATTGTTTTTGGGCGCGGTACCCCGTTTCGAGTGGTATTTCTGACATCCATCTTCGGTTTTTCAAATGGAATTATGGTACCTTATTGAACCTTGAGGACAACCGTGTTTTTCTGGTTATAAATATCTATCACACCAATATATTTAACTTGCACAAGTGTCCGAAATTCTCATTTCAAGTTTCTGACCATTATTGTAGTTATAACTTTACAAATAACGACTATTTAAGTCACGGTCTGGAAACATATCTTAAATAGCTAAAATCTGATGCTGTGCTTCCACAATTCTTTTTTTTTTCTATACTTTGACTAATGTTCGAAGAACATCGCGTTGGCCAGCGGTGGAATGTTGGAAGAGGTTATACGGTAGGTATTCTTGAGGTTATAGGTATAGGGAAGGACCTCACTAGGCAAAGAGTTTCACAGCTTTGCTGTTCGATAGAAAAATGGAACGAAGTGTATCGGGCAATATCATACCATGGATTTTATCGACGATTTCTGGCGTTGTAACCTCATTTGGACGACCAGAACGTTAGGCGTTCTTTGTCGTCATACTACCATAACGAAAATCGGTAAACCACTTGTGAATCGTTCGAGTCGATGGTGAAGAGTCCCCATCACCATAATGTTTAATAAACGATGCTTTGGTTGGCGTAAGTAAACATTTGTTCCCTAAATTATATTCTCACGGTTAAACCATTGATGTTATCGTGTTTCCCTTATCCAGATGTGAGGATGTCACCTGTGAAGGATGACGAAACGTAAAACTTCCCAGACCCGTATTCCAAAAACTCCCAATCAATGCAGAAATCAAGTTTGTAGAAGAGTGTATCACCGCAGAAGCCTCCAAACGAGAAACATTCGCAATATATGAGTTTGGCTTCATTTTCACCAATTCAAAAGTCGAGTTAAATAACTTGGCGCTGGCAGACCGTCTGAAGCAGCTGCATCTTCGTTCATAATCCCTTTTCCATGCAGTAAAGACGAATTGAAGCGTTTGAAATGAACTGGATTTTAAAGAAAACGGTCATTCGTATGATATTGCCCGCGCTTGTTGGAAATTGAACATGGAACGAATGAGACATTTTTAAATTCCGTACACACATGCACTTGGGCAATAGCGGAACGATAGGGAATTTAAAATTTCCTCACATGTCGAATGTATAATTCGGAATAAAGTAACGTAAGAAGATGTCTAGACCTCATAATAATACCTGTACGTGGGAATACCGTGTTACATACATCTGAGATATTGCAATTATTAATGAAATATGTAGATAGAAAGATGGATCATTATTAAACAAATTGCTAACTATTGCAATAACCATTTTGTGAATGTAGAATATGGCGGAAAATATTGGCGTATCTTGTAATTGTGCTAAAGAGGAGCTTAAATACATAGAAAACAGACAATCATTGTTCCTAAACCCAGTGACTGAAAATGAAATAATAAAAAATAATCCTGCTCCTGACGTAGATCAATTCATCCTAAAACCTATTACACATATTATAAATTTAATATATTCAACCTGTATTGAACCAGATCATTTCAAACTTAGTATAATAAAACCAACATATATCAACAACTTTAGACCTATAAGTTTATTAAGTAACTTAATAAAAATATTTGAGAAATCTTTAAAGGAACGATTAGTCACTTTTTTTAATAATAACGACATTATTTCTTCCAATCAATTTGCATTTCGATCTGGAATAAGTACAAATGATGCTGTATATGAGGTAGTAAAAACGTAACCAATAATCTTGATAACAAAAAAAATGTAAAGTAGTATTTTTAGATCTTGCAAAGGCATTTGATACTGTTCCTCATGAAAAACTCTTAGATACGCTTGAACGCTATGGAATTGTCAAAAATGTCGTAGGTTACGAATGGTCAAAGTTGGAAGTCATTCGAACAAAAATCAGTCAAAATCGGAATACCTCAGGGCCCTGTATTGGGACCTGTTTTATTCCTAGCATATATAAATTCATTAAATAATCTAAATACTAATGGTATTGCCATATCATATGTAGATGATACAGTTTTAATTAAATTGTTTATTTATTGTTTATAAACAATTGGAGCAACTTTATTTGTGGTCAACTTTTTTTCTGATGACATTCTGAAGAGAATGCACTTAGTCCCATAAAAATCGGTCCATTTCCCAAGGATTTACGGGTTTGGCCTATTTTTATACATTTGACTGCATTAATATTTAAATTCATAATTTAAGTAATGAGTATAAAACATGAAATTCGACACAATAGTATATTCTACAAGTCTGGAATGTGCCATTCTAAATGTCTTAGTAGACTATACTTTCTCTAACAGGCTTTTGTTAATTAATAATAATAGTTTTGTTAAATTTACTGATCCGTGTAAAGTGCAGTGTGAACACTTGCATAACTATTTCAGTTTTACAAATCTATCAAAGATCCCCTTTCTCTTCTTCATTTAGAAGGTGTTTATAGCATTCCCCTTACTTACGGTAAATACTACATTGGTGAAACAGGTCGTACAGTAGCTACTCGTGTGATAGAACAAGAGCGCTGTTCAAGACTTTGTGACGCCAGTAGATCTGCACTTGCGGAACACAAGTTTGACACTAATCATCAAAAATTCTTGAAGCGTTAGGAATCCTACAACATCCAAATAATCTAAACTGAGACTCAGGATATTACCTTCACAACATTTGGAAATCCATCCTCGAAAATTCCACTTCGCACATGATCTCACAACGGCAGGGTTAGGTGCCAGAACGGAATTAACCACCGGTATAAAGGCAGTAAACTGTGTAGCGTGAAGGTTTTTTCTTACGATAAATACTGCTAGAGAAACCAGAAGAATCAGTTTCAGTTCAAGCCTGAAGCCTGCCCTGAAGATGCCATCTGTAATGGTTGGCGAAACGTCGGCATCGAGTCGTGGTATTGCGACCATAGAGATCAAGAATAGAGTACTCGAGCAGACAATTCCGTGACCGGCTGTAAGAAAATTTTCGGTGCTCTTTCCTTCTCTACCTTATCGGAAGAGAACCGATATATTAAAAAGAGACAGAGCACCGAAATTTCTCTTACAGCCGATCAACGCAATAGCATTACGCTTACGGGACTCGAGTACTCTATTCTTGATCTCTATGATTGCGACACGAAATCGACCCGGAAGGCACCATTAGCTATCCGCGGAAGTCTACTATTCAAGATAACTATGAATGGGTATAAAGTAAAACAATTCATGTATTAATATTAATTAGAGACATTATACCACAGTAAGTACTAAATTATTTGGTAAATACTCATTGAAATGAACCTCAAAATTTTTAACCAAAACATGTATTGCATTTTTTATATTTCCCGTGGAATTTTTGAACTCCCATAACGATTTTTTTTCGAAGATCATCAATTTTTAATAGAAGCCCGCATACTATTCCAAAGACATATGCAACAGCCTAAAGCTATGGTGTAACGAAGATTTCGAAGTATGATGTTCAAGCGGCAAGCTTACCTGTTTGGAATTTTAATTTGTATTAATAGACACGATTAATCGATTGATTACTTGCATTAACTACAACATTCCTAGAAATCCGATGTCTCCAGATAGTAAAATACACCAAAAGTGCAGTTCCACATCAATAATAATGTCTTATCTGATTTTTTCCGGGTGACTTTAGAATGAAACTACTGCATTCCCAGACGAGGTCCCCCTGAGATCGAATCCGAATGTCGCATATAATATGTTTTAATCACCGTAGAAGCTTTAAAGTTGCAGTACGAGAGAAATCGATACCTCCTTTAGCTGCACGAAACGATCAAGATCTCGTAAATTTGACGTGACATTCACCTTGACATATGTCCATGTCGACACTGCAAACAGATGGAATGTGACGAAGCAGGTGTTTTTCGTTAGGGTAGAGTTACATTGCCGACCGTGACTATGGATGAGTGATACAGTGTCGTGTTCCTTCTTGGGTACTAACTATACTCTATTCCTCCAGATCTTGTACAGTTTTATTAATCTTCATGACATGTGATGTATTAAGTGTAAAATTGGAGTACGAGGACAAGGTGAAAAGTCCCTGAAAAAAACAGGTGGCGCCACAGTCGAAAATCCCATGTGACATTTGTCAACTAGAACGCATTATAATTTTCAGACTGATATGCCATTCAGTTCTGTTGTGACAGCCATCGAAAGCAAGCAACCTTGTAAACATGGGAAAAATTGAATTTCGCGTCTTGATTAAACATTATTTCTTGCGTGGAAAAACATTACATTATCAACATACCAGAGACCAAAAAGGTCGAAAAGGTGGAAAAAGTGGATTTGTCCTGGCGAATCGAACCCGAATAAGGCCAAAGTGAGTTTATCGGCCAACAAAGTCATGACGACGGTTTTTTGGGATGCACAAGGGATATAGTCCATATCCATTACCTTAAAAAGGGCAAAACGATCACCGGCGTATATTATGCAGAGCTGTTGGATCGATTCGACTCCGATTCGAAGCGAAAGCGGCCGCATTTGACAAAGAAAAAAGTGCTCTTAACCAGGACAACGTACCGACGAACAGCTCGCAATGGCAAAATTGCATGAATTGCGCTACGGATTGGTTGGTCATCCACCATATTCTCCAGATTTGGCCCCCTGCGATTCTTATCAATTTCAAAACTTGAAGAAAGGGCTTGGTGGAAAGAAATTTGGCTCCATCGATGAGGTCATCGCCGAAACAAACGCCTATTTTGAAGGATCGCCGAAATCGTATCATTTGGAAGGTATCGAAAAATTAGAAAACCATAGAACAAAGTGTATCTGGCTACAAGGAGATTATGTTGAAATATAAATATATTTGACAGAATAAGTCATTCCTTGTGTCATCTTTCAGGGACTACATCTTGCCCTCGTACCATTGTCAGGCAATATTGAGCAGTCTTATACAATCTGGCAACGTTGCGTCAAATTCATAATGGAAAGAATTTATTCTTTTCCAGGTCGACTATATTTCAAAACATAACCTCTTGCTATTTTAGTCTGATGTTAGTGCTATTAGCAAAATTGAAACTGCTCTCTCCAGCCATGATTGTTCAAAGAGTAGTCATAGTGGGCAATTCCAAGATCAAGAAGACTTCAACTAGATGATGACCCTATCACCCTTGCTATAGACGAAAGTATTCGCGACCTCCTGCTACGTCTTAATGAGGCGAGATTCTATACCATAGGATACGGGGATGGTTAATAGGAATATCTGAGACGGTTTTATGCAGAGTGCTATCACAATAATCGAAAGTTGGTGCGAAGACTACTATTTAAACGTAACCTGTCAAAAAAGTGGTGGTCTTTTTTCACTACAAAAAGGAAAATAGGCGAGCTTCGGCTACCTAAACTTCTCAACACCAGCCTAACAGTATCGTCGAAGGTTAAATAGCTGTATATACAACTGCAAAGCCCGATTCCTCTAACAAAATTTGAAGAGAATTTGACAGTGGCTTAGGCGCTTAGATAGGGAGATGGTAGTGGCAGCTATCAAACAACTCCTTGCTACATGCGTTGTCAACACTCTGATATTGAATCAGATTACAAATTGGGGAGGAAATATGTTGCTTCTAGAAGCAGCTTTGCCCCACCTTCCTGAAACAATTTATTCTGCTCCAAAAAGGCTAGGTCCACAGAAGTCTAAACTTCTAGGTGAAAGAGTGAGCTTTGGCACGAAATGGGTTTTTCATTATTATATGTTTGATTTTCCTTTGGTAATTTCGTAAATAGCGTGGCAGAAAGACCAAAATATTTAACTCCATCTATAATTACATGTCGCACTAACAAATCAAACAATGTACCACATTAGCCAATAGATTTCTAGAACTTTGTAAGTAACGGGGTGCCAGATGGTGACACCAAATCGAACCAATGTAACAATTTTCTGGCAAAAGTCAATAAGAAATAAACGACTGATTAAACGAAGCCTTGGAGTATTCTTAATTCAAACAAAATTTAGAATTACTTCCTCAAATGTGTATGTATGAAGAAATGACTCGTTTGAACAAATGCAAACTTGTATGATACTTTAATTATGAAATCCGAGAAACGCAAACATAAAAAGACAATAATTAACAATAATTTCTTCAGAGACGGACCGACTATAAAAAACAATGCCATCTGACGTTGAACTGTTCCCGCATTTCCTGTGCAATTAAGCGACTTACAGTAGAGAGACTTCCTCGCCAGGTTTACTCAGCTGGTTTCATTAACAACCGACTCGTTGCCTTTTTTATGAAGTAATAATCAACAAGTTTACGATAAAAATTTACGCAGAAAAAACAGCGGAACGCAGACGAAGAATGTGCAGGTGTAGGTTATAATACGGTTTTTAATTGGTTTTAGAACTGTTGAACAAGCCCGTATAATGTTCAGATAGTGCCTTTGAATGCGTAATTTTTCTTCAACCACTATCGTGAAAAGTGAACGGAATATTCCCTTTACATTAGAAGGTACAACCATTGATAGGAACAGTATTTTCATATACTCGTACAGTCGGACTGTTATAGATTGATATTTTATCTTTGAATTTGGTATACTGATGGTTAGCTCAAAAAAACCAAATGAATCCATTTTGTGCAAAAAAAAGGTCTAAATTTTGGTAAATTCCATCAATTTCCGTTTCTAATTTGCCAATTTCCGGACGATTATGAATGATCTCGTTATCTTTGAATTTGGTATAGAGATTGGTAGCTCAAAAAAACCAATTGAGTTTATTTTTTGCAAGAAAATGGTCTAAATGGTGGTGAATTCCATCAACTTCCGGTTCCAGTTGGCCAATTTCCGGACGATTATGAATGACCTTGTCATCTTTGGATTCGATATAGGGATTGCTAGCTCAAAAAAACCAATTGAGTCCATTTTTTGCAAGAAAAAGATATAAATTATGTTAAATATTAACTTCCGGTGCCAATTGGCCAATTTCCAGGTGATGATGAATAATTCTGTTATTTTTGACTTCGGAATCGTACTTAGAGACCCCAAAAACCCCCCAAGTGGGCATTTCTGTCTCAAAATAACATTTTTTTTTTGGGATCTGGAAAATTTGTTAATTTAAATTGTTTATAAACGGTTTCAGACAAAGATCAACCGTACAAAGATATTCCAATAGTTGCCGTTTTCTCGTCTGAAATGACTACTATACCTTATACAATAGAAGAGGTTCCACCGCCACCAATCGCATCGCATCCAATAGTTATGATTTGCAACAATGCTAGATTATTTAAAGAATTTGAAACGCAATGATTGCTTTACCAGCAGAGGCACTACGTATAGTGCCTCTCGTGACCATGCATTAGAATATTTCACAGACTACTTCTATTTGGATTTTGAAAAAAATTGGAATATAGGGATTTCGGGCATGGCCTCAAATGAGATAATAGCGTCCACGTAGCACTTCCCGTTATACCGGAAGTCGCCATCAACTTGCTTATTGAAATGGAACATCCTATATATTATTTCAATTTTGGATTCTGCGTAAAATTTTAGGTGGATTTTCATCGAGTTTCCTCATTCATACGGTATCAGTTCAAACAGCAACAAAGAGGGCGCTGGAATGAAATTCCTCGTATGCACCACGGGTAAGCATTTATTAGAGATCCGTCGAAAAAGAAAACTAAAAAACTGCTCTACATGATGATAATAGGTCTTCTCACTGGTCACAATGAGAAGACACCTGCACAAAATGGGGAGCTTTGCTTCTAGTCCAGTCAAGGAACTATTTTGCAGAAAGTCGAATCGGAAAAATTCTTTTCACATGATGTTCTATGGACATTCGTGATTACTGAGCGACACTTCGATCTCCCCCATTCAACCTTATATGCTAAATTAACCTCATTATCAACCCCCATTTTAAGATCATTTTTAATTTATCAAAAAATGAAAAGTAAGTAAGTCTCCAAAATGGGTTCTGAGATTTTTGGGTCGCTGAACACGAATCCGAGGATATTTTCCCAGAAAATTCATTCACTGGACAGACAATCGGGGTAATTTTCTCATTTTCATGCAAATTTTCTAATTTTTTAAGTTTTCTACGTAATAGAAGTTGATAGTCGCGTATTTCGATCCCAAATAGCAAAAAACCAGCAAAATTTGCGGACAACTATTGAAAACCTGGAAAGAAAATCTTTCCACGTCATTGAAATTATCGTGTGTTAGGTCACTATAGGTTTTTTTTTTGACGCTGATTTTCCGGAAAAACGCCAAAAATTTTATTATGAATTCTCCTTTCCTTTGAATGAACTTTTTCGAGTGGCGCATTCTTCCATAAATGATATGTTTTAACATTTTTGATGTCAAATTCGTTATCAGCGACCAAAAAAACACCTACGATGACGTATCGCACGGTCACCCCTATAGTGACCTATCACACGATAATTTTAATGACGTGGGAAGATTTTCTTTCCAGGTTCTCCATAGTTTCCCTCAAGTTTTCTTGGTTTTTAGATATTTGGAATCGAAATACGCGACTATCAACCTCTATTACGTAGACAACGCTAATCACGTGAAAAATTAGAAAATTTGCGTGAAAATGACAAAATTAGCTCGATTTTCCGTCCATTGAATGAATTTTCTGGGAAAATATCCTCGGATTCGTGTTCAGCGACCCAAAAAACCTTTGAGAACCCATTTTGGAGGCTTAATTTTCATTTCTTGATGAATTAAAAATGATGTTAAAAAGGGGGTTGATAATAGGGTTAATTTGGCATACAGGGGTGAATGGGGGGAGTGTCGCTCAGTAATCACCAATGACCTTCATGATCCATAGAACATCATGCAAAAAGAATTTTTCCTATTCGACTTTCTGCAAAATAGTTAGTAATTTAGACAATGCACAGTGACCGAAGCATCTAAACACATACTGTCATAATGCGAAGCATTAGATCGTAAAAGACAAACAGTACTCGTACAGCCTAGGCTATCGCCCGAAAAGTACAACATCGAACCGGTGAAGAACCTTACAAAGTGGTACAGGGAACTAGAGTTGCGGAATGGGTGCGTAGATAAAGCCTTAGGTGCTGGTGAGAAGGACCAGCATCCAAGGCAAAGAAAATAGTGTTACCACCTTCGTCCTCAACAAAGTATGGGTTTTTTCACTACTAGAGTCTGCTTAAAATAATGCTTTATTGATATCCTTGTCACATATTCCTTATAGCAATAAGTGGAATTGTATTTTATTATAGCAATAATTATCAGTATTTTCTTCCGTGTCCGACACATTATCTTTAATAAATAAGTTGCTGTCTAAACAACATTTGCATAATATGCTCGTTATATATGCAAAAAAAGGAGAATACCTTCTTACTAACCAGAAGGAAATTTAACAAGAACATCAGAATTATAATCAGCATCTGTTTATTCTGTTGATAAAAATGTAATGACCTAGAACGAAAATGTTTGTTTATAATTTAGCATGCCTAATCGACAGAATTATTACTAGCATAGTTAACATAGTTTGCATTCTAGATCTAGTTTTCTAAGTGAACAGTATCAATTCGAAAACCGATAGATGTTAGAAGTCTTGTGCCCATTTCCTTTCCGCTCTATAAATTGTGTTCATTTCAACAAGACACATTCAAGACGTATTTTCAAGAAAACTCTCGTTTGTGAAGTGTCGAGCGTTCTTTAATTCTGCGAAACTTGTTATGTAAGAATTGCCGATAAGACATGATTGCAAATATTTATACAATCCGGCAGTTTGACAGTTTATTTGAACAGCTAAGTGGAGTAAATATTATTTAAGGCTTCCTTGAATCGTCGACAGAACTAGACCATCTCGCTTGTCACTCGCCACTCTTACATCCGAAAAAACTGTAAATAAACCACCCGCGATTTGCCCGTATTTCCTTTCTGTGGTCACAAAGTTCCCGGTAAATTCTCTTTTTGATCTGACGTTTTCCGAGAACGGTAGATTTTGACAAAGAAGCCGTTAGGAAATAAACGTGGAGGGCTTAAGCTATTGTTTGTTTAGTGGGTATTCCGTTTAGAGGCCTACCATATGGCGATGTCAACATGAATACCGAAATAGATACGTTATCTGTGTGTTATTGTTAGTTAACACTTGGTCAATGCTAACGGTATATTATTGTAGAAACAATTGAAGTATATGTAATTGTCAATCGCACGATTAAACAACCGTTGTCAATTTGCAGCTTCGTTACTTGCAGGATTATTTAGAATGGGAATGAATTAGCTTCTACCTACACTGCCTAGGCATTAACCAATATTAACTTACTAATATCATCTTTTATAATAATTGGTTTCCTTAGTCAAAATATTAACATTTCTGTTATCGAATTGATGGTTATAATCAAAGCAGCGTTTAGCAAGGGCGGTGGAATTTTGTAAATTTTTGTTTCTTGTTCTATGCTTATGGAGATACATTCTTTTTTGTAAATATTGCTTAGAGATTCCTGTATAAGTCCCATCGCAATCTAAACCATTTAATTTGTATACTGTGTGGGTTTCTTTTTCTTTAGGTATTAAAGGTTTTAGATTTGAAAAATATTTCCCAACACAGTTAGGTTTATGCGCAACATTTATATCATACTGTTTCCCGAGAATTTATATATAATTCATACCTGGGTGAAGAATCAAAATTAATACGTGTATATGAACCTTTTAAAATGTTTTTGAATGTAGAACTCGAGGTTAAATGTTGACAGCGGAGTTATGTTACACCCTGTATATCTATGAATTTTCTCCGCATTTTTTTTTACAAAAACCTTGGATATCTCAAAAGTATGCATTTCCCGAGTAAAATTTTGAGAGCACAGTTGTTCATAATTCAATTTTCTTTCAAAATAAAACTTAAAAAGTTGAAAGTTTATATAAAAAAAAGTTTTTGGTCAAAAAACGTGAAAAATACCTACATATACCTATAGCTACACACATCAAAAAAATGTAGGGGTCGGCGATATTTTTAGGGTTTCGTCACTTGGTAATGGGAAATTCAATACAATTTTTGTTACCCACGTAGAACATAATCTTTTGCCACATAATTTATTTATAATTTCATACAAAGTTTGCAAATCAATTGAAAGCTTTAATCTAACTGAAAAGAGTGAAAAATTCGAATTCAATGCACTTAGGATTCTGAGCAAAAAAATTGTCACTGGTCAATGTCTAATACCGAGTGTGTCCACCGCGATTGTTAAAACTGAGAATAAAGTTATCGATGCTTTCCTGATCAATCGCATTCCATTCTTCAACCAGAGTATGGAACAATTGATTTCGTGTCTGGAAGAGAATGTTACGCCTTAAAATTCTTCTGCCAAGCAAATCCCACACATGCTCAATCGGATTCAGGTCTGGCGATTGAGCAGGCCAATCCAAAACACTTATACCACTCTCATCCAAGTAATCTCTTACGATCGCGGCGGTATGAGGGCGCGCATTGTCATGCATGAAGATGAAGTTTTCACCTACTGCAGCTGCATACGGAATGACAAATGGTTCTGATATCAGGTCCCTATATCTAAGAGCATTTACAAACCTCTCCAGCAATACGAGGTCGCTTCTTCCGCCAATGCTGATACCACCCAAACCATCACCGTTCCGCCTTGGTAGCTGTGAACTTCCTGTGCAGTCCTAAGTCTCCAAACATTTCCAGGTTGTCTCCATACACGAGTACGTCTAGTATCTGGACGTGAACCGAATCTCGATTCATCACTGAACAACACAGGAGTCCATTCTTGCACGCCTCATTCGATGTGATTTCTAGCCCAGACTATTCGGGCCTCGCGATTTCCTCTGGATAATGGTGGAGCTCTCCATGGACGCCTGGCACGTAAATTGGACTCGTGTGGTCTATTTCTCAAAGTTTGGTCACTTATCTGTATATGGTGAGCGTTTCTGAGTTCCAAACTTAGTTGACCTGCCGTGTGGGTTGGATTTCTCAGAGCTTGAATTCTCAGAAATCTGTCCTGTGCCGCCGTTGTTATTCTGGTACGGCCAGTATGTTGCTCTCTAACCACCAGTTTGATTATAACGAATCCATAAACGACTTATAGTGGACTGGTTAGTCCCTAATTCATTAGCAACAACCCTCTGCGACATTCCAGCTTGAAGCATTCCAATGGCCCTCAAGTGCACGTCTCTCTGAAGGTGATTACGTTCCATAATTTAGACAAACAACACTACTCAAAATTTTCAATAATTACCATTCGCTGGTCGGATAACATCTGATTTGATCTGATGAATGAAACAAGGAACGACATGAAGAAAATGAATAGTCGTTGGAAAAAAGAGGAACACATGCCATGATGTTCAAAATGATAAAAAAGTATTGTGTAAATAACAAACAAACATCTGCAACGCGATAATGCCACGTGGATCTCCGAGAATCAACAAACAATCCCAAAATATGCTTGACCCTTAGATTCTTTTGATGTGTGTATTAACCCAACAATTCACGAGCTCCCGCGTTACTTGCACAATATGTTTCTTGACACCAAGAACTTCACTTTTTTGAAGAAAAAATCCAGTGACTCGACGTCTCTCTGAAAATTGCCTAATTTGACTACAGTAGTGAGTGGGTGAGTCAGTGAGTGGTATTTGCCTTTCATATATGTAGATAGATTAATGAACAATCAAAAACGACGAATTCAACTGAATGTCAAGTGCATCTGAATTAAAACACTTGCTTGGTGGTAAAACGTTTAGAAAAATTTCAAATCTTGATAAACCGGGTATATATAAAATCCAGTGTAAGCGGAGCAGTAGCAGTAGCATCTATCAGTATAAATGTCTGCAAAGAAATCCAAAAATAAGTAAAATATAACTTGTTTTAATTTAAAGTAAATTGTGCAGTGGTTTAATAACACATATACACACACATGTAAGTGAAAGTAATACTTATTACACCTTATTCTAAAGAGTTATGTGCAGTTAATTCTACCGAATCAAAACATTGTTATCAAACCGATAAGAGATAACAAATATAGTAAGTTAAAGGTGTTCAGTGACTGCAACACCTAAACTAAACCTCATTTACGCGAATTCGGAAATTATGCCATCAGATTATCAATCTCTTAAGTCTAACAACGATATATTCGACGCAATTAAACAAAGTGAACAAGAATTAAAGGGATTAATAAATACTCTAATATCTAGACTAGAAGAATCAAACGGCAAAATTCAAGCTTTGGAAAAGGAAAATAAATTTCTAAAAAATAAAATAGAATATATAGAACGAAAATCAAAAAAAAATAATTTAATTGTTTTCGGAATCAATAAAGAAGAATATAAAAATGCAGACTTGTCTGACTTTGTTGTGAATAAACTACGAGATTTAATAAAAGTAGAAATTAGTAATAATCATATAAGTGACGTATATACGTTAGGAAAGCAGCAAAATACAATAAAACCTATTATAATAGAACTTAACTCTAATATACAGAAGAGAAAAATTCTGGAAAATATCAAAGAATTAAAAGGATCAAATGTATATATCACTCATGATTTCACATATCAAGAGAGACAAGAATACGCGAAACTAAACATTTACATCTTGCTAGATCCAAAAATTATCACGCTTTCATAAAAAATAAAAAACTCTATATAAACGATCGGACATATACTGCGCAACAATTGGAGGATTTGGATACTGACGAAGAAGAGGTCGAAGTTTTTCTCGAACAAAAATCAAACAGCGCACCGTCCACACCAAATATTAGGTTAATCAATACTGAATTAGATGAAGAACCGAGAGAAGATAGTGAAAAAGTGAACAAGGTTGATGTTAACAAAGGAGACAAAGTAAAAATATTAAGAAGTAATTCTGTTAAATCGAAAAACGTACTTACACCAGTTAAACCTACACAAAAGCCTACCATTGGCAAACATAAGGGAGGTTAAGAAAAATAAAACTAGTGGGTAGTTAGAATTCAAAGTATGTACCTTATTTATTTAGTTTTATTTTTACTAGTATTCATATTCTAAACTTTAATCTAGATATTTTATCTCGTTCATTTATTAAATTGATTCTATTAATTTTGTATTTTGAATCTCTTATTTTATAAATGCCTACAAATTTATCATTTTAAATACTTGTTAGATAAGTTGTGATTTTTTAATACCAATACTGTTTAAGTTTGTTGATATTTTCATACTCTATCAACGTAACGTAAAATTCATAGATCCAAATAATTATATTCAATCAATATAATAGAAACATTTAACTCTTACAATAGTTACATTTCGTCTTTGATTAATAATAGTATTAAGATGTGCTGATATTTTTGATATACTATGAAAGAACTTATGACACATTGTAATTATAATCCAGTAAACACAGTAGAGTTTTACAACTTGATGGACCTAAACAACACCATGGTTTATAAAACGAAAAGCAAACATCTTTTGAAAATTTTTCACCAGAACATAAGAAGTATAAGGAAAAATTTTGATGAACTCAAAATAACGCTAGATCAATTAACAGTAGACTTTGACTTGATTATTTTAACAGAAACCTTCGATATCTCTGATTGTACAGATATTTTCAATCTTAACGGTTATCAAATGTTATATATCGAAGGTAGGTATAATAAAAATGATGGCGTTGTTGTATTTATTAAAGATCAAATACAATACAATCATAAAGTAGTGTATATAGATGAAAGCAAAGCAATAGAGATTGAATTAACCCTTGGAGAAAAAACATTTCTGATAACCACGTTGTACAGGTCCCCATCTACAAAGGCAGAAAAATTTGTCATACATCTTGAAGATTACCTAGAACAAACAAAAAAAATCAATACAGACCATCATATTATCATAGGTGACATAAATATAGATATACTAAATGAAACAGATGTAGTGTCAAATTACCTTAACAATATGAGTGAGTATAATTTCATATCCATGATCAATAAATGTACTAGGGTACAGGGCGAATCGAGAACATGCATTGATCATATATTCTTAAAAACACGAAAATATATACATGACACATGCATCTCGGCAATTTTTGAAACAGGAATAACAGATCACAAATGCATCATACTAGGAATCCCATTTGAACAAGAAATACAATCAAACAAAAATAGCAAAACAAAAAGTTATATAAATTACGAATCTCTCAGACAAAACATCAGAGAACATAATTGGTCATTATATTATAATAATCTAAAAAAAACGGAAGATCAGGCGAATTACTCGACCGAAACAATAAGTGGCATGATAAAACATAATACAAATACGATAAAATTGAGAAACATTGATCACAAAAGAAAAAAATGGATTACTGAGGGGCTTGTAATATCCATAAATCATAAAAACGTTTTATATCGCGAGTACAAAGAAGACCCTCAAAATATACTGAAAAAAACAAACTATCTAGATTACAGAGCTCATACAAATAGACTGATAAAAATTACTAAACAAAAATATTACCAAAATAAAATTAAAAATAGTGAAAATAGTTCAAAACAACTATGGAAAATCGTGAATGAGATAAACACCCCTGAGAAAGATACCTCAATAAGAGAAATATTATGTGAGGACGGAACAAAAACAAAAGACGACTTAAAAAAGGCAAACTTATTCAATAAATTCTTTGCGAATATAGGAAAAAATTACGCTGAGAAAATAATCAAACCTCCCACTACAATTCCCAAAGAAACCACCAACGTGACCTCGTTCTTCCTCAACCCAGTAAATGAAAAAGAAATTTCCGATGTAATTCATTCTCTCAAATACAGAAAATCCCCTGGATTTGACGGTATTAGAGCTGAGCATCTCAAGGAAATATCTGAAGAAATAACACCCCTATTAACGTTTCTGATAAATAATATATTCCAAACATGCCAATATCCGAACTCGTTCAAGAAATCCATTGTCACACCTATTCTGAAAAAAGGAGATCCTGAAATAGTCAATAATTACAGACCAATCTCGTTGTTGACAAACTTCAACAAAATATTTGAGAAAATACTCAAATCCAGATTGATGACATTCATTGACAGATACAATCTGATATCTAACAAGCAATACGGATTCAGGAAAGGTTTATCAACAAACGACGCGATAGCTGCTCTCACAAGCGAAATATATAAACACATAGACAATAGGTTGCCAGCAATATGTGTATTCCTAGACCTAGCGAAGGCCTTCGATACTGTTGACCACACTCAGTTATTGGAGATACTAAGTTGCGCAGGTATAAGAGGTAATTCTCAAGAGCTACTAAAAAGCTACCTGACTGGCAGAAAGCAGGCTGTAAAAATTAACAATGTCCTCAGCACAGAAGCAGAAATTAGTTTTGGGATACCACAAGGCACCGTAATTGGTCCTCTGCTATTTTCCTTATATATAAACAGCTTACTTACCCTGACGTGTGGTGGTTTTATCATTAGCTTTGCTGATGACACGGCCATACTCTTTACAGCCGAAAACTGGGAAAAACTGAAATCAACAGTGGAGGATCAAATTAACATACTTAAAGACTGGTTTGATCACAAATCACTAACAATCAATTTCGAGAAAACGCACTTCTTGCCATTCGCAAGCTACGGAAACCAGTTGCCGAATTTTGATGAATTAAAGATTAACAATCACGGAAAAATCATGAAAATTACCAGAGTAAGCCACATCAAATATCTAGGTATCACGATAGATCCCCACCTTAGATGGGATATACATGTTAGCAACGTTTCGAAAACTCTCAGGTATATGTTATATAAATTCAAATATCTGAGATCAATCCTCGATACAACTCACCTTAAAACGATTTACCACGCCTTAGTACAATCTCGCCTGCAATATGCCATTCTCAGTTGGGGTGGTTTACTTGACACTCACATAAAAAAAAATGGAAGTATTGCAAAAAAAAATACTCAGAATAATGTATTACAAAAAAAGAGATTATCCGTCAAACTCTATTTTCAGGGATTCACTAGTACTCGATATAAGACAACTATACATGTATAACATTATATTATTTATTTACAAAAATAAACAAATCCTTCGAAAACTCGAACATAACTACAACACCCGAAATAAATCTAAGGGCAACGTACAAGTCACTGTAACAAAAAAAACATTGGACAACACACATATAATTACCTCAGCAGTAAAATATTCAACTATCTACCTGAAATATATAAGATGTATATACGGAAAATAAATAATGTAAACATTGTGAAAAGAATTTTCAAAAGGTATTTGCTAGACCTGAATAGGGATGTTGTTCATAATATAATCACAAATAATAGCGAATAATCAAAGCGTAATACTATATTGTCTACTCATTTTCTACCATCATACTTTATAACTTTATATGACTAGGTTAGATTAGTTAATAAGTCAGTTTTTAAGCGCCTTAGCCACTAATTGAATATGTTAACGTAATAACGAAAAGAGGGCCAAAAAAAAAAATATATATATATATATATTATATACACATATATGTGCAGATCATGTCTTACCAGGAATAGTACCCAACTTCGGTTTTAGTGGGATTCCCCATGTTTATCTGTAAGAAATGTCTTATCTTCATTATAAAGATTGCATTATATATTGTATATCGATATTTACAGAATAAACATTATTATTATTATTATTATTATTATTATTATTATTATTAACAGTGTTAAGTTGTGTTAGTTTAATTAGGAGCAATGTTTCTACCAGGTTCAAAGAGCATTTTTATCATTTTTATTAAAATCGGAGCTTTCTTATAATGCAGCGATGAAGCTTAATTATTAGGGACATTTGGAAGCTACAGAAACTTATAAACTAGAGATCATCGATTGAACTTGATGTAAGAGAATCAGAAACAAATGAATTTATGGAATATACTCATTTATCTCATGTTGGCTTTTGCAAGATAACAATGATAAGATTTTTCTATAGTTCAGACCACCGATCAGTAACGTCACAAACCTATAGTTCCAGACAGCTGTTTGGCTCTTTTCATAGAGCTTATTAGTGGAACGAGCAAGTCTACAACGTTACTGAAGGATCTCTCGTTGAAGTTAGTCATACCAGCCTTCGACAAGCCATCTATGAACAGATGTTCCACTAAGGAATCAAACATTGAACCACTCGAACTTTACGAAAGTTACGTGAAATGTGAGACTAGTTGAGTGCGCCAGATGGCGACACCAGGCCAAACCAGTGTAAGAGAATCAGAAACAAATGAATATATGAAAATATGTCATTGTGGTACAATGCTTGATTTCTTAGTGGGACATCTGCTTATAGATGGCGTGAAATTTTGTGGTCTTTTTACCTCGTAGAAGGTTAGTTATGAGTACCTTCAGTAACGTTGCAATCTTGCTCGTTTCACTGATGAGTTATATGAGAAGAGCGAAACAGCTGTCTGGAACTAAAGCTTTAATACAAAATTCTCGGGAAATAGGTCACATTAACACATATATTTTTATTTTTACCCTCGTCTTTACGTACGTTTCGGTCTCACGACCATCATCAGAAGACTTATTAATACAATAACCTGATTACTTAGTAATACTGTAATAACACAAAGCGTCCTTATCGCACAAATTTCGTTTAAATGCCAACGTCGCGAAACGAACGGAAACATGAAATCGGAACTATAACACAGCAATGTTGCAGCGTAAAAATTAAAAATCCACTATTAAGTAGAATCATCAATAAATACGAACACATTTCATAAATGTGGAAGAACAAACAGAAAGCAGAAGTAGGTACTGCAAAGAATCGTCTTAACTATCATACAAAAATAACAAAAGAGTTCTTGAATGCTAACCCTGAAATTTTAGTTTTGAACGCGGATAAATGTAATAAAACCGTCATAATGCATAGAAATGACTATGAAAAGAAAATAGAAAACCTTTTAAATGATGAAACAACTTATAAAAAATTAAAATCTGATCCTACTTTATCAATACAAAATAACATGAATAAATTGATAAATAATTGGCACAAAAATAAGATAATCCCTATTGAATTGAAAAATAAATTAATTTGCCATAATGGGCTAGCACCTTATATCTATGGGCTTCCAAAACTACGTAAAATTGATATACCTCTAAGACCCATTATTAGTAATATAGGAGCGCCTACTTACAATTTATCAAAATTTTTATCAAAATCGATCAATAATATAATAGAAAATAATGAATTTTATGTGAAAGACTCATGGCATTTTAATGAATTTATAAAAAATCAATCCGTACCCGTAAACCATCAACTATTTTCGTTAGACGTTGTTTCTTTATTTACAAATATACCAGTCGATTTGGCATTGAATAGCATCAAAAAACGTTGGGCAGAGATTAAAAACCACACACCTCTAGATCAATCGGAATTTATAAATGCTGTGAAGTTTTGTTTAGAATGCACTTATTTTCAGTACGGTGAACAATATTTTGGACAAATATTCGGCACAGCAATGGGATCTCCTATTTCTGCTACCATTGCTAACCTCGTTATGGAATGCCTGGAGGAATCTGTTATAAGTTCATTAGATTTTCGGCCCGTATTTTTTAAAATATAAAAATAACGTAAAAGGTAATTCAGACAATTATATAACTTTACCATACATTCCGGAGACCTCAGAGAAAATTAAGAAATGTTTGAAAAAGTATGATATAAACGTAGCGCATAAACCTACTAACTGTGTTGGGAAATATTTCTCAAATCTAAAACCTGTAATTCCTAAAGATAAACAAACCCACACAGTATACAAATTAAATTGTTTAGATTGTGATGGGACCTATACTGGTATCTCTAAACAATATTTACAAAAAAGAATGTATGGCCATAAGTATAGCACAAGAAACCAATCAACCATCAATTTGATTACAGGAATGTTAATATTTTAACTAAGGAAACCAATTATTATAAAAGATCTATTCTGGAGATGATTCATATAAAACGTGACTCCAAGTCTGTAAATCATAGGAGTGACGTTCAAACACTAAGTCATATTTATACTAATTTAATTAATTAATATTCTTGCAAATTCCTACTTACGTCCTTATAATGTAAAAGTTTACTTTAGGTAGAATTGTCTAAAGTATTTCTCAGAGGCCAGAGACCTTCTTTTATCACCTAATAAATTATGACATCTGGCGCTTAAATGAACACTTGAGATGGTCTCGTCTGTTAGCAAAGAGGATAGAACTTATTGTCTGTTAGTCTCTCGCAGACATTTATGAAATGTGTTCGTATTTATTGATGATTCTACTTAATAGTGGATTTTTAATTTTTACGCTGCAACATTGCTGTGTTATAGTTCCGATTTCATGTTTCCGTTCGTTTCGCGACGTTGGCATTTAAACGAAATTTGTGCGATAAGGACGCTTTGTGTTATTACAGTATTTCTAAGTAATCAGGTTATTGTATTAATAAGTCTTCTGATGATGGTCGTGAGACCGAAACGTACGTAAAGACGAGGGTAAAAATAAAAATGTATGTGTTAATGTGACCTATTTCCCGAGAATTTTGTATTAATTCATACGTGGGTCAAGAATCTTTATTATACTAAAGCTTTGTGACGTTACTGATCGATCTGGACTAGAAAGACTTTCTCCGATTTGTGTGTTACAGAACAATATCAGGAAATGCTCATTGGACTTTTGGTAGTAACCTTTTTCAGTAGCGGATTTGATTTTTTTCGATGAGCCATTTGTTCGAATCATTAACACCGAAGTGTTGTAACAAATAGAACAACTGTTGACGTGTAGCAGTAATGACCTATTTCCCAAGAAATAAAATGTAACAGATTGCAGTGACAAGTTTTAATTCACTTTATGACGGTCTGTGCACAAAGATATGTAATATGTAAGATTAATATTGTTATTAATACTCGTGAATTCTTTATCTCAAATTCCTCCAGATACGATCGACCGTATTCGTCTGACCTTGATCAGATTCAATAATTGGATAGGAAAGGGTCATGAGTTTCATTATTTCCAGCCAATTAAACACTTTCCGAACGGTCAAGACTATAATAATCGAACAGAGACACGGATATTAATTCAAATGGCAGCAATAACTGAAAACTACATTTCCTCATCGCATTTTAGTGGCAATTATAAATATTTTAATGCGAACGCGAACGAGTTTATCAATCAAATCGTTATCGACAAACAATGAACGTTCTTGTAGAAATAAATTTACGGTTTGTGAACACAGCGGGCAGGTGAAATGCAACCTAATGAGCAGGAGCACCTGCCAACGGATGCAATCAATTTGAGTAACTTTACATGTGCCCAGCCATGGTCCTTTTTTCGACTGTTTCAGTGCTGTTCGTCGTCTCATCTTACGGTTTCCCGGTTTATCTTGACACATCTTTCATCCCACTTATCCACCGTTATAACAAAACGTTTTACGAGATATGTTATTATGTATCCCTTAAGCGATTCTTCCATCTTGCTTAACTTATATAATATAACTATTAAAAGTTCGATTTTCAGTAGTTTAATAAATAAATGTAAGCATTAAACAAATTGTGGTAAATAATGGTTATTCTTCCGGACTATTAGATAAGATTCAATCCAAAAACAATACAAGTTAGCTATCAACTCAGTGTTTCCTATAATAAAACAAAACTATTTTTATAGTCTAGGAGCCAGAGCGATATTGATGGTTTGAACATTAAGCCGATGGCACTATGGTTTATCGTTAGAGGACGGTTCAATGATCAATTCATCTCACAGACCGAATTTTCCCCGGCTGCTAGATCTCGAGATACAGCATCCTCATTTTTTTAAAGCTATTGCATATAGCTTTTATCGCTTGCTTTGAGCGCGGCGATCGAATCAAGAAAAAAAAACAAAAGACAAATACCGTAACGAAAATCTAAAAAAACAAAAAACCAAATACCGTAACGAAATATCCTAAGACCCACCACTCCGTCTACCATGTAGCTCGGCCGAGCTTAAAATTGTCGAAATGTTAACTTTGAACCTTTTGAAAGGTCGTGATAGCCCCAAAGTGGGTTGAAAACTGTTTTGAATTGGTTAATTTTTGATAAATCGAATGACGTTCACGTGAGAAACGCGTAGCTCGCGAGTTAGAAAAGTGCAAATTTACCGTACAGAGAACGTCTTAACGAGGACTTTTCGCATGAGGTTTTCGCTCAATGTCGTTAGTTTATGAACGGGGCCAACTAAATAGCATAGCCTCCGGCCCCAAAATGTCGATTAAATAGGAAAATTTAATTAAAACAGTTTGAGGTATTCTCAGCTGTCACCTACTAGCATCTGACATGCGACGTACGAAAGGGAATTTTCTAGCTACTTAAATATACCGAAAGCGGGTAAAAGCTAGCGGCCCATAGCCCAAAATACTTTATTACAACTGGCGCCGGCCGCACGGGGTTCGAAACGGCCCCAAATTAACAAAATAGAGGTAAAATGTATGAACTCTAACTTACGCGCAGCGAGCTCCTCGAGGATATGTCAAAATTATTACGTTCGTAGCTAATTACATAAGACGTCTGGCGTTCATGCAATTGTGTTTTTATACAATTCGAACCTTCTAATTTCGATAGGCTACGTGAAAATCCCGGAGCCGGAAGCGCTATCGAGATCTGAACGTTAAAACTTTCGTATAAAATTGTGTTTACAAGTCAACTGACACTTGTCACCATAGATAACTCTACTCCCGGTAGTAGAGTTATCTATGCTTGTCACAGAATACTCTTCATAGAGATCAAGATGATACTCTTTTTTACTCATAATTCGTGAAGATTTTAAAGGGGTAGTGGATGCTTTTCTGCCCAACTTTTTCCAGTGGCGTAGTGCTATGCAATAGCTTTACCGCGGCAGTCCCCGAGTGCCACACGTTTCATTTTTTTTGACTGGAGGTTGACCCTTTTCAAGTTGCGGTTACTTGAAAAGCATGCCGTTCTTATACACTTCCACCATGTGCCATCATTTTTTATCGTGTCCTTTTATCAGGCTGACCAGTTAGAATTGGGCTGAAAATGGATTGCAAGTTAACCCTCCCAAACCTGGTGGAATATGTTCATTGGTGTTGGCAATTGTTAACATACCCTATGCCATCAAAAGTTATCGGTCCATTTCCGAGTAATAGGCCATTATTTGGACCAAAACTGCTTCTTTTTTTCATTTTGTGGATAAAACTTGCGGGTTACAAGGTAACATGATGGCACCATGTTAAATAGCTTTATTGGAGGTCAAATAAAGATTTAAAATTATTGCGATCACTCGTTGCCTATTTCAACCCCCCAAAATCCCCTGAAACAAACCCCCAAAAAATATGAATAGTATGGATAATATGACCAATTTTATGATAAATTAGTCAATTATTGAGATTCTGGCGGGTTTTAAAATCGAAACGCCCGTTTTTGTTTTTTTTTGTTTTGGAGGGTGGTCTTATGGTTTTTTTTGGAGGGTTGAAATAGGCATGGAGTGATGGAAATAATTTTATATCTTTATTTGACCTCCAATAAAGTTATTTAACATGGTGCCATCATGTTACCTTTAACCCGCAAGTTTTATCCACAAAATGACATTTTGGTCCAAATAAAGGCCAATTGCTCGGAAATGGACCGATAACTTTTGATGGCATAGGGTATGTTAACAATTGCCAATACCAATGAACATTTTCCACCAGGTTTGGGGGGGTTAACTTGCAGTCCATTTTTGGATCAATTTTAACTGGTTGGCCTTATAAACGGACACCATAAAAAATGATGGCACATGGTGGAAGTGTATAACAATGGCATGCTTTTCATGTAACCGCAACTTGGAAAGGGTTAACCTCCAGTCAAAAGAAAAAAAATGCGGAGGCTGTATCTCGAGATCTAGCAGCCGGGGAAAATTTGGTCTGTGAGATAAATTGGTCAGTGAACCGTCCTCTAACGATTAACCATAGTGCCATCGGGTTAATGTTCAGACCTTCAATATCGCTCTGGCTCCTAGACTATTATGTTCGTATCAAATATATGTATGCAGTACGTGTTTTATCTGGTATTCACTTTAGAGAATCCTGTAGATCTTATTTCAAAAAATTTAATATATCAACTTTTTTTTACCACCGATGTTTATAAATTATATTGTTTTATTCATAAAAATAACACAGTAAGTCTAATTTTATTCCTGATCAGCATAAAACTGCTTTATATCCAAAGAATTTCTTTTATAATGGTTGTAAATAATATAATGGTCTCTCACAGTATCAGAGTTAAAAATATTTATTGGATACAAATTTACATCATGCTGATGAATTCTATTTGTAATAATAAATTTAATATTCATAGTGACACATTTACCATCTACAATGTACAACTTTGTAAATCCATTAGTTTGTTTGTAAATAAAGTATATTTCTATTTCATTTGAAAATGTCCCTTACTTTATTGAGATTCAATATTACATATAATTCTCATCAGATGAAAATCTTCTAAACTATCGAAGAAGGTCGAGGACCATATGCAACATATTTTCAATATGATCTATGCAAACAAAAGTACATGCACCACAATAGAGTTGTGTTCTCATCGAATGAGTTTACAGTTTCTTAATTAATGAAATCGTGAACAAATTTAATAGAATCAGCCAATGCGTGATTAAAATCCATTCTAAACTTTAATAAAATAATTATTAAAAACTATTAAAAATTCGATTTTCACTTGTTTAATTACAAAAAAAATATTACAAAGTATTAACCTACTACAAAAGAGCTACCTAATACGAGGGCAAGATGAAAATTCCCTGAAAACAAAACAGATGGCCCCACAATCGAAAATCCCATGTGAAATTTGCGATGCACCTTCTTTAACTCATTAAAATTCACCCATCCAAAGCAAGCAACCTTGAGGATTTTTGTAAACGTGGAAAACAGTGAATTTCGTGTCTTGATTAAACATTATTTCTTGCGCAGAAAAAATATTACGCAAACCAAAGCATCGCTTGTTAAACATTATGGGAACTCCACACCATCGATTGGAACGATTCCCAAGTGGTAATGGCCACAAAGGTCGTTCTGGTCGTCCAATTGAGGTTCCAACGTCACAAATCGTCGATAAAATCCATGGTATGATATTGGACGATCGGCGAGTTAAAGTTGTGACCGCCTTTTTCGGGAAAAGATAAGTTTTCGTGTTACACGGAAAGTAGAAAGGGGTCACCACCGGGATGAGTGGTCCAGGGTCGTATATTTCCCGTTAAATCTGACAGATATGAAGTGATTGATGCCTCACCAGTAAAACACAGATGTTTATTTATGTACAGTTTATTAAATGAAATGATTGATTGTAGGAAATATATGTACAAAGGCAAATAAATATTTACACCTAGTCTTTTTAAATGAACAACAATTTTATAAAACCACCTTAGATAATGAACTCAAGGGTTTGACCTGGTGGGGCTAGTTTGTAACAATTTAAACAATCGGAAGTTCTAGAATCTAATTCAAATCAGAATTTCTATTCGCGTGACATAGTTGTTTACTTCGACCAGATGATCTTCGAGGGAAAAAACGGAGACGCCAAGTAGTGTACGTTTGGAACGTTAACCCGCAATTAGAAACCAGCCGAAATAAGTTAATAGTTCTTTAGTATCTGTCGCGCTGTCGATACAGGTGGTAGGTTGATTTCGAATCGTAGTAATTTACGAGTTCGTAATAATATTCGAGTTCTTTACGGATCGGGTCAATTCCTCAACACAAGTAATACATTGTTCGGTTTCCGTTACTCGTAGTTAGTCGTAGGGATGTCAGGTCTTTTCCTCAACACAAATAATAAATTATTCGGTTTTTGGTAAATGAGATCTTGTGGGCAATTGGTCTGTTTTTCCCCAACACAAATAAAAAATTATTCGGTTTTCGGGATGTATATTTAGTCGTAGGGATGTCAGGTCTTTTCCTCAACACAAATAATAAATTATTCGGTTTTCGGGATGTGTATTTAGTCGTAGGGATGTCAGGTCTTTTCCTCAACACAAATAATAAATTATTCGGTTTTTGGCAGTCAGTTGAAACTGGAGTTAGTTGTAGAATATTTACCTTCGGACTTGGTCAAAGTGTGAGTGGATCCTACGGAGCGCGGACGGAGTTTATAATTAAAAATAAAAATAAATTCTCGGAAATTAACGGAGTTGAATTAATTTAAACGGTCGGTAATAATGTATCGGAATCGTAGTGACGATCGGACGGCTGATTTTTCAATCCCTTTCGTGAGAAACCCGTTCTCTTTTTATACTGGTTTTGTGCCGAAAGAAATAAAACGTCAGAGGTGGCCTGAGATTCTGGCAGTTAGCGGTGATTCGAATACGACTTTCCTTATCTCCTATTAGCTTCAACTTTTTCTAAATAGGATGTATAAAACTTTGATGCGTTAGAATCTCAGCCTCGTCGGTGTTATTTCTTTTTAACCAGAGGAGTAAATTAAGTTATAAGTAACAAAGTGCACAAGATTGCTGACGTTATGGGCATTCTCAACCGAACGGGTACGGAACATTCTGCATACATTTTTGCATATGAGAAAGCTATCTGCCCGATGGGTGCCTCATTTGCTCTCTGTTGACAACAAGCCCGACCGTGTGACAACTTCAAAGGAGTGTTTCGCGATGATCAAGCGCGATAAGAAGGACTTTTGCGCCGTTTCGTAACCGTGGACGAAAAATGAATCCATCACAACACAACAGAGACCAAAGAACAGTCAAAACAGTGGACTTGTCCTGGCAAATCGAAGCTGAAAAAAACCATAATGGGTTTATCGGCCAACAAAGTCGTGGCGACAGTTTTTTGGTATGCATACGGTATTGGCGTATATACCAGGACAATGAACCGGCGCACAGTTCCGCAGTCGCAACGGCAAAATTGCATGAATTGCGCTACGAATATGTTCGTCATCCACCAAATTCTCCAGATTTGGCCCCCTGCGATTTTTATCTACTTCAAAACTTGTAGAAATGGCTCGGCGGAAAGAGATTTGGCTTGAAACAAACGCCTATTTTGAAGCCGAAAATCGTATTATTTGGAAGGGATCGAAAAATTAGAAAAACGTTGGACGAAGTTTCTTTTTTCAGGGACTGTTCACCTTGCCTTACGCTTAGTTCTTACGGAACAGTAAAATAAACTATGCTTACCGAAAACCTGCCTACATCTATAATAGTGTCGAGATAATCTCTAATCGATGTACTGTTATAAAAACTATTATGTTAATAGACTAAACACACCATTAATGATCCAACACACATTTTAATCAGTCTCAGAGATGCTCGTGAATCCGTTAATCGTGTCGACCCATCACGGGTTAAAAGCTGGTTCGATGTTACTTGTTATATAATCGATTAGAATCATCGTGTTCTTCTTTTGACGTATTCGAACCAGCCAATGGGAATCTAGTGAACTTTTCTTACAGATTTCTATGTTTCTGATAGCGAGTTCCTGTCTTATAAATCAAGTTTCTCTTCGGTGTAGATGTCAGGAACCCTGGTAGATCAGGCACGAAATCGATTTTAGTGATTTTCAACTTGGACTTTCTCATCGTGCGTTGAACCGTGGTTCCTTTTTGTTTTGCTTCGTTAACGAAGTTATTTGAGTACAAGGGCATGTACAATTACGGTTCAGGCTGACTTTATATAGAACTTATAACAATTAAATATTTAAATTTGGATGTAGTTTAATTCTCACAGTTCGTTTAAATCGGTACTACCAGGTTTCGAGGTCAAAGGTTACACCTCATATTCACGCATGTATAAGAATGGCTGCATTACAACAATTGTAAACTTTATTAAAATTTGTACAAATAGAAATTTTTTAAATACTATAAAATCATTACACTATTTATTTGATTTAAAAATGTTGAAACATTTTTTTTTGTTACACATTCTATATGTCCTAAAATCGTTATGAACTCACACTTGCCCGATACCAATTATTTATAATAATTTATTCATTTAACTAGTAGTACCGCTGAGGTCTTATCTCGCTATTTGATAGCAATTATGATACAGTGATAAATAATGATTTCATCTAAGCATGTCCAACCGCACAAGGAGGAAAATCTTCGGCTCTCCAGCGAGTTTTGTAAAAATCGAATTTCGATGTCTGTTTATTTGTCAGCAAACCACGAAAATGGAAAAATCAACTTTACTATAATTCTGGAAGAAGCGGGGATATTGGGGGATTTATTTCTGTAATTTGAAATTAAAAAAAAATGTGTTTACTAACCTCCCCCTCCCCCATTGTGTTCCCAAACGTTAGAAATAAGGTAAGCGTATTTATTTATATGTCTAAGTGAAAATCATATTTGTTGTCATTAGATATATAGCAAAAAAACGCAATTGATGTAAAACTGATACATAAGTATCCCCTTTTTGATGCGATTGACAGAAATGTCGGCAAAAAGTATTTAAAATAATATTTAATTAGGTATTTAATATTTAAATATAAAAAAAATATAGGTTTGCGCTCTCAGATGTTCAACTTCAAAGATGAAGGTAAACTTACCCTAGAATTCCCAGATATATTCAAGCTTGAGGTTATTTGTATAGAAAATCCATTCGTCTATTTTTGGAATTCGCGAAAACATCATCAGTTTTTGAAATCTGGTATCGCCGCAATCAGTGTTTTCTCCATATTTATCGTGCAAAGTGAAGTTAGTCTGTCCTGTATTTCTCAAAAAGATTTTAGCTCATTCAAGCGTTCAAAAACAGGGTACACTTTCAACATTCGTCATCAGTATGGCACAAATTCATTTTAATAATAAAACAGTTTTGCTAAAATAGCCCGTGAGGTTTCGATCTATAAATAATTGCAAATTTGCTGAGCAACTTGCTACAACACGAAAATCGTCCCTGCTGTAACCGTTAATTCACTCTACAGTTTAACCTTGCACAAAAAGCAATTATTTCTACACGAGTTTGGAAACGTTTTGTGTTTTCTTTGATATATTCTACCGAATATGCCTCTATTGCGATCGCTTTATCCTCGCCGAGGTTAAATATAAACAACGTGTGAGCGCTGAATAAAACTGTCAAACAAACTGGGTCAGTGTGCATTGAGCAATGCACGCGAATCTCATAATCTCTTTCTAACGCATGATTAACTCGATCACTGCTGGATGCTATTCGAAAATTGAACTAGCTACACACTAGCTATGTATTTCGGAATTGCAGATTCAATACCAATAATTTTATGTGTTAAGTTTTAACATATTAAATTAAGTATTGATACTAGTTTCGATTATTAGGTTATTATGGATATAGTTAACCTAATTTTTAATGGAGTGCACTGCACAAATGCACCTACAGTAAAACCGACACTGGTATTGTTGGTGATGGCGAACAAGGATATTGAGGGGTTCATAGGAATATGCTTTCAAATATGTCGCACCCAATATAAGTTAGTGTATGTGCGTTAACACTTCAAGATACAGGCTCTCCTTAAGTTACTTTTGCTTTTACAAATATCTACTCGAGATACGGTTGATTTAAAGTGTAAGTTATCGTGCCCAGAGAGATACCTTGATCGGTATATAAAAATCATCGTTGATGTTTAATTCATGTAGATTGCGTGAGAGCATCGTTTACACGAACACGTTCGTCACGCTGCTCTTAACGTACACTTCTTATTCTTGCACCGCTATAACCACCTACCAGAACTCTGTAATTGCCATCTTCAATGCAGGTGCCCCTTCTAGTTATGGAATATGTAAACCTCTATCTCACAATGAATCATTCTCAGCTGCATTCATACAGAGAGTGCAATTCGATTTATTACGACCGACTCTTTTTATTTGGTAATGCTTCAGTCGCATTTCTTTTATTCTTATCAAATTGTGCTCTTAACAACAACTGGTGAGTCAAGTCAACAATAAGAAGCTGATTGTTGTATTCGTTTATTCATTAAATTTATGAAGTTTATAATTTGAATTGCCCAGATTGTAAGTTTAGTTACATAAACCAAACAGGCCGGTCGATGGATTCAGGATTGAGTTGGGAGAGACATATTGGTCAAAGTATTTAGTCCCCTCCATAGGGGACACTCCTCCGGCTTGCTTCTAGGTGCTCAGCCATCTTAGGTATTGGGCAAGCAAGAGCACAGCATTTGGAGGGGTCTCCCTAATACTGACCATACTCGGTCTGAGTTGCCCCAACATGGACTCTCTAGTCCCGTCTTCTTCACATGCTTGCTTAGTTGATACTTTCCTGTACGTAGACGCAGGTCTTTCCGACAGTCTCAAGTAATACTGAGCAGTTTTTTTGGGCAAGGTGCGTTCATCGCTTCCTTTGGTCTGTCTACAACTTGGGATTTCATTCCATAGTTGCTTGAGGACGATCAGGGTATTGAAAATGGTATTAAGACTTTTAGAGGTGATGGTGCAGTTGTTGTTCCTTCCTCGGGATTTTTCCTTGGTAGAAGCGTCTTGAGCCAGCTCGTCTGCCTTATGAATGCCTTCTGTTAGGTCATGTCATTTTCCCCAAACGCAGTAGTTGTTAGCATATGCTGCTAAGCTTAGTGTATTGTGATTGGAGGTGAATTTGGTCCTATACTTATAATATTGTAGCTTTGAAGTACGTAAGGATTTCAATGTTTTCACCGCTTGATAGTACTGTTCTATATTTCCCTATGGGCATTGTGAGGGATAGATTTAGATCTTCAGAAGTTTCCCTTCTCTTCATCATTTACTCCCGTATCGGTTGATACTTTGTAGGGTCTTTCAAAGACATAGTGAGGTAGTATGTTATCTGTTGTACGGTCGATGCTGTAGCAATTTCTTCTACACAAATGTCCTGAGGTGATAGACAGAGCATTGCTTCTATCGCTGCTGTGAGTGTTGCTCCCATGATGCTGAGCCACTCATTTGGTTGCTTCATTGGCGTCTTCTGTCAGGTTCTAGGCTACCATATCAGTGCTCCGTACGTTATTATGGGTGTTATGAATGCCGTGTAGAGCCATAGTACTGTTTTCCTGTCGCCCGTCGATATTGCCAGAGGGGGATATTTGATTTTTCACATATCGTTGTGATGTTAGATGTAAGCTTGTTGTCTTTTAACGGTTTCAAAGAGTGATGCTGCGTCATTATGACGTCGCAAGAGATCGTCCACTACTCTAGAGACAGTCTTCTTGAGCGTCGATTTACCTATACATACTATGACTACCTACTCTTTATTGAAGCATATTTTTGATCCAACCACTTAATGTGGGGTTCACTTCATGCTTGGAGACAGCAAGTCTTAATTTTGCTGAAGGTAATATTGTCAAACGCAGCTTTAATATCAATGAATGCACCTAGCGTGGATATTTTATTGCCCAGCGATCTTTCGCATGTGCAGACCCGATTCCATTGACATTTCTTGGGTGTTGTTTTGTTTGAACCGGGCTCAGTTGATGGATGTAAGATTTTAAAACGTTTCAGTTTGATAATGTCTTGCTAGTCCAGATCCATCAGCAACGTATTTGGATACCTAGCTGCTAGACAGTGATGATCCTCGAATCTACCCATATTAACCTGGTTCGAATTACCGCAAGGCATTTGTTGACGACTCAAGTAGATATACTAGGCTACTCCTGGGCCACTGATAAGAGATCTAAAAGATAAGCTGTGAATATATACAGGTTGTTTGTAAGAATGTGTCACGTGTTCGAAGTGTATAGATTGGTGGGATGACATCACACACAAAGAGGTGTCACGGTGTTTGTCACGTGAAGTGTGACCTGTCAATCGTGTGGAACTATCATGGCGTCTGTCACGTGAACTGTACATGCTGTTTGTCAAGAGGTGCAACTGTCATGGCTCCTGTGTTTGACGTCACACACAAATAAGTGTCATGGCGTTTGTCACGTGAACTGTATAGCCTGTTTGTGAAGATGATCTCATACAGAAGGGAGTGAGTGTCCTTACTATTTGCCTAAATTTCAACAGATTTCCTTTGCCTGTAAAGATCTCTGAGATTACACTGATGCCCAACCTACTCAGTGAGAGTATGTCACTAACTTGGGTCTTATTCATCGCAAAGCAGCGCTTTAGCAATAAGTTCGTCAGCATCATTGCTTCTCCATACTGGGGCATGTTATCTCTCAGATAGTTCCCCAAGATCTCTATACCTCCGCTGTAGGGAATACCAGTAAGGGAGTCTTGGCCAATTTGTTCACTCTCTCATTTGCTTTTCAAGATGTTATAAACTTCATCCTATTTAATTGTACAATAAACTGTTTCCATATAATTGTTTAAGTAGCTTGAGATTTCAGAAATGCCATAATATAATTATCGTTTTAGGTAGAATTGTGATAGATAATGATATTCCTATCGGCATTTCCTAATTATTGTATTAAAAAACATGCACCGGAAAGTCCAAACTGCAGTTACGTATTGTAACTAATAAATTATTAGTAGAACAGTGTCTTCATTTTGGTTCATCCAAGTAATCAAGATGAACCACGACATCTCAAAAAGTCATTGATGCCAGCTTGTAATGTTATTGTGGCTTTAGGGTAAATGAAGAATTGCACAAGGCCCCGTAAAGGCCCCAAGTACATATATAATTAAAAATATCCACTTTACTGTAGACGGATTTCACAACAAAGCTGGTGTTGATAAATAAACTCTATTTTGTAGCATGTAATATATTCCTTCGACATTCGCCAATTTCAAATACCAATTCTCTCGCTTAACATGTCACCATAGTAATTGTATCGAATCTATAAAACGAATTCCACGATTTGAACGGCATTAGGAACAGTACCAACTTCCGGGAACGTCAACGTTCCCGATGCCAACTGAACAATTCGTATTGGTACAAAAGAGAACAATTCAAGGTATCGATTATGGCAGACAAATGACCGTGCATTGTGCAACGGAACGTGACTTCCCACGAACATGACACCCCCGCGAAGATATACCCACTGTTGCCGTTATCACGTTATATACTCTCCGCAATGCCTATTATACTGACCGTAAAAAGTACGGAGCGACTCGATAATGTTGTCAGTCGACTATCAAAAACCATAACGAATCGATTTTATGTTTCGTAACGAGTTTGTATTATCTGACAAGACGTGAAATTTCGAGGTATATTGGTTACGCCAGCTTAGAAGGGTTCGTATGGATATAAACGTTGTTAAGTGATCGTCACATTGACCTAAGATATTCTTTGTACGATCCATTTATTTTCAAGCACTTTGCGTGAAACGTTTATCGATTTGTTTATCTGCGGTTCCATATAATCATTTGGGGAAAGTCGATTAATATAATCTGAGGAAATATTTCAATCTGCTCGCAACTTGATTATGGTTTGGCAATAAAACACGTGCATGAGGTCCTCTCATCCAAGTACTAACTGAGTCGACATTGCTTATTATCAACTGTTACTAACTAAAGTTGCTGCAGACAATACTTGGCTGATGTTATTGATTAGGGTGGCCAGGTTGATTGTATCTACCTCGATTTTGCTAAGGCATTTGATAAAATGGATCACAGTATTTTATTTAATAAAATGTTCAGCTTTGGATTTACAAATCTATTGATTGAATTTTGGAATTCTCACATATGTAGAGTATAGAGGTTATGAATCATATTCATTTCATGCCACCTTGGGGGTACCTCAATGGTCAATACTTGGGCCACTCCTATTCAATTTAATTATCAATGACATTTCCTCTCTATTTGTCTGTTATTTTCTTCTTTAAGCAGACGATTTAAAACTTTACTCGGCAGTAAAGCATTCTTTTTGTTGTATCTCACTGTAGCATGAGTGCATCCAGCACTCAGTACTTGGTGTGTAATCAATCATCTAGAGCTTAGTATTAGTAAGTGCACTGGGAAGATTCATACCAAGAAAATTACGCCTATCATTTACAATTACAAACTTCTTGACACATCCGTTACTCGTTCCTATAGTTTAAGAGACTTCGGAGTTTTGTTTGACGTGAAATTGTCATTTGTGTCCCACCAAGGGCGTACCCAGGATCTGAACTAGGGGGGGCAGCTCATATTTGTTTCGAGGAAAGGATGGGAAACTGAAAACTACCGAGAAACTGTATTAATCACTAGACATGCCATGCTACAACTGAGACGGTTTTTATAAAAAAAATTTTTTTTAAATAAATTCAAGTATCTTAATAAACTGTACTTAGTTAAATTTTTATATTAATAATAATCTTCTCGGATTTGCTGCAAATTTATTCATTACCTTCGTTCCCACCATTTCACGGTTTTCTTTCACAAAATTCTGATGTATGCTCATCAAGCATAATCCAGTCAACCTTGTCTCTCCTATAGTGCTCCTAAGCCGGGTCTTCACTCTTCGAAGCGTACTGAATGATCGTTCGACGGTTTAATTTGTCTTTAGGTAAATCCTTCTTCGTCCAAAAATTATACCATAGGTCAAGTTCTCCTGTGATGTCATCCAAATCATAAAAATCTTGAAACATTTCTGTTTTTTCGTAATTCTGTAATACTAGTTTCCGTCATGTATAATGGATGTAGTTTTGTTAAAGCAAAAGCTGGGTTATTTTCTTGGGAAAATCGAATATTTAACGATAACGTAAACGAATCAAGATAAGGAATAATAAGTGAACGTCGCCAGTATTCATTATCATTGTCTGATGGATATAAATAAAATAGAGCCTTCAAAACTGATGATAATTATCCTTCTATTGGATTTTCCCACCGGGCTCTATTATATAAATTCTCTTGCCTAGAGTTATATAAACGTAGGGAAATTCATAGTATTTTATTCCTGTATAAGGTCATTCATAATCTGGTTGACTGTCCTGCGATTTTATCAAGGCTGAATTTACACGTTCCATCTGCTCGCACCCGTTCCACACTAACATTTTATCTACCACTCTGCAAACAAACACGTTATTATTTTCCTCAATATTCCAAATGTGTAGATTCTACGAGATGATCGGTTGTAATATTTTGTTGTAACATTTGTAAAGCTGTGTATATTAGTTAATTTTAATTCCTACTCTGTAATTATATTATATGTACTCCTGAGCTCTCCAAAGGGTTTCTCCTGTTGAGCTAGTGTAATTAAATGAATGAACAAATCAAAAAATATCAAATGTCAAACCTCAAGAGTCGTGCCTTCCCCCATATTGAAGTATATCACTAAACTTCAATTTGTGCATTTATAATGAAATTTTCGAAACACTTGTGATACCTTTAAAGAAATCAAACAATCCCACCGAAAAAGTAAGTTCGTATCGTCCAATAACTCTAAGTTGTACTATGTGTAAAGTAATAATATCACTTCACTGTGCACACACTATAGTTCATTTTTAGTGTTTAGTACGCTTAAAGAATAGTAAATGGACATATGCGTTCAGTACCCACAAGAAATAATTAGGTTATCAATGTTATTAACCATTTCACAGCTATTCTAATTAACATTACATAATCCATTCGAACATCGATACTATAGAACATGATTTATATTTACAGCCATCTAATGTACGAACTCTGAACATAATCCCCTACAGAAAAAGACTAGACAGCTTTCGCCTGCATATAAGCGCATATATATACTGTACGTCTCACTGATTTATTCAAGATTTTTCTAACGATCTTTCTTCTTGTTTCAGGTAACTATCATTTTCATATCAAAGCCGATATCATGATCAACCTGAGGATTATTACGGTGAGTCATTGAACTGTTCATCTCGTTAAGTATAGAGACTATGATAATTTGTGTTTCAAAAAGTGTTGCTCATTGAGGTTGAAAAAATTTGTTTTGCAATGTTTGTAGTTTTGTTGGTGCACGAGCGTATCGTAGAGAAAAAGCTCCTCATCTTCAATTGGTATTATTGGTATTGGTTGAGATGGTAGAGTGCACTTAGTCCTTGTACACTATCCTCTGCTAGAAGTTCTAGGGAGGTTTCCGGGATTCAGACGTCTATACTACTCCTCTTTAATACATTTGTAAGATCACGGTTGGAATATGTGTCCTTGGTATGGTCTCCATTCTACCAGATTCATGTTGTCTCTGTGGAAAGCTTTCAACGCAGATTTCTCAAATATCTTTTTTTAAATGTGACAATATCTACCCTGTTATTGACTATCCGCATACCGATTTACTTTCGAGGTTTTCTTTCGACAGCTTGACTTACCGAAGATTCAGGTAAGGTATAGTATTCCTGTTCAAACTCTTTCATTCTTCTGTGAACTGTTCGGAAATTTTGCTGGCTTTGTGTTTTCATGAGCTTAGATTTGAGTCCAGACTTAATTAATTTTTTGCTTTCCCACACCGAGAACAAACATAAGCAAGTGCTCGCCAACGGTGGCATGTGCAGAGCTTACAATAACATACATATGCGGGTCGCTTTATTCACATTTTTTTCGTGCAATCCTCAGTTCTCTGTTTCTCTCTTTGTTTAATTTTTGTTCTAGCTATAAGATTATGTTCTGTTCTAAGAATGTTATGTTATCTCAGTAATATAAAGATTCTTGACCCAGTATGAATTTATATAAAAATTCTCGGGAAATAGGTCACAATAAAACTCTGTTTTAATTTTCGTATTTACGTACGTTTCGGTCTCACGACCTTCATCAGAAGACTTATTATGTAAAAAGGGGCTATCGAAACGTACGTAAAGACGAAAATTAAAACAGAGTGTTATTGTGACCTATTTCCCGAGAATTTTTATATAAATGTTATCTCAGTTTAATTTCAATGCCTGTTATAATATTATCGTGTGTTATTCCTCATTTTGTAATTGGGCTCTATGCCTGTTAAATGGGTGTAATGTAAATAAATAAATGAATAAATAAATATTACATAAGATACATGCAAGTTTGTATCGATCGGAAACCCAGTTTTGAAAATTTTTTTGACCCATGGAAAATTCCAAACGGCAGTAACTCGGGCAATGTGTATTTTTCGGAAAACAAAAATACCAAAATATACATTTTCTTTTTATTTTTCAACCAATTGTTAGTTAATTCAATGTTTAAAACAAATAGCAGCGAAGAACGCCTTCTTAACTTTTTTACTAATCTCAGTCTGACCATAAAGCCTGGATTGGCACAAACTTTCAGCCGATTCCAATTGTTTCGTTAATTTCTCGACTTAGGTACGGCTTTTTTCAGCCTAGATTCCAGTACGATAAAGATTGGTTATGCTCAACATTGTGGGATCGGTTCTTTTTATCATTGTCATTGTCATTGATAAGGAGTAATGTGGATAATGAATCAGCTTAACGTTGGGTAAGTGTACACGTTTCACGAATCTTTCGCAATCCAAACCAACCTTTAATTGAGTGTTATACTCGTTAAGCGGATAGTTCTCTAAAAGGTATATCCGATCGGACTTATCGGTCTGCGAGCTTTCACAGATTCGGAATACGATACGAGGAGAATGCCCTGCACTCCCCGCATATTTGCGCACGGCGGATCAAAGTAAATCGAATGTAACTCGACATTAAATTACCTATATTTAAGTGTTGTTTACGGCTGGGCAAGACGCGATTAATGCATTTAGAATGCGTACGATTTCTTTAAATAGCTCGCATCGCGTTGTAGAATGTGATAGATGGCCATGGCGATGATGTCCAGCTCTAAATGGGACAGGTGTGCATGTGTGTATATGTGTGTGTATGTGTATTTGCTACATCTGTCTTTGATGTATCAGCGTTATAGGACGTCAACCTATCTACGACCAGCTCGACATTTCCTATCGCGATCCTTAGAAAATACCTGCTCTTACCATTCCATTCAAGTCTTAGATAATGGTCCCGTAATGTGTCAGCTTTGATAAATTTACAGCTTTAGTCATCGGATATACAAGGTCATAGACTGACTGTGGACTTATCATATTCCTTAGAAATCGATTAATATCGAAATAGTCCTTTCGAGGTATACACATTCTAGAAAATGCAGTATAAAAATATACAGAGTGTAACAGTATCATGGAATACCCGCCTTTTCTCTTTTTTTTTGCGGGGGTGAAGAAAACCCTTTATGGGGAGGTTATGAGCCTTTGGATCTCATGGTCTACTGTGAGAGTTACCTTATGAGGTATACTCACTAAAAACTGCACCCCCTTTGTAGGCTAGTCTGGCTATTGCCTCCGGTGACACTTAGGTCTACTGGCCCATTGTATCTCGCCTTTGTTTTGTTTCTTTATGCTATCCACTCGAGTTGTGTACCTCTTTATTGGGTGGGAACTATATAAGTCTGGTTCGCCGTTAGGCTTTCCAAAAATTGGTCTTTTACGGTCGTGTGCCTCGCATTTACATAGTATGTATGTCAGGTCGCCATTGTACAGTCCCATTTTGCTTAGGTGCCTTTTTACTGGCGCATGGCCAGTCATGAGCCATGTTAGGAATTTTATTTTTTCCCTATTTAGTGCTAAGGTCTGTCGTTCTTTTATTACATGGGGCTTTGATGTATTTCTTACCATGTTCGTTTCCTGGAATTTTTTCCCAGTTTTCTTTGCGGTTTTCCATGATCCAGTCTTCTACAGAGCTTCGTGCTGTACGTTTTGGTTTCTCCGTGGTCTGTTCTGGATCTGGGGCGTTCTCCGACCATCTTTATGCAAGTTTGTCGGCTTTATCATTGTCTGTCGTTCCCCGATGTCCCGGCATCCAGATCAGCTTAACGCGGTTTATGTCTGCCAGTATTTCAAGTGGATGTCCATACTAGACGGGATGTCACTTCCTGATTTCTCATTGTCTTAAGTGCAGTCTGACTGTCTATCAATATGTGGATCGGCTCATCTTCGATGGCTCTCCGATTGTTTTCCTTCACTGCTTGGAAGACGGAGATGTGCTTACCCAATAAATAGCTGAAGCCAGTGTTATGGTTTCTTGAGTATACTCCTGCACCTGCACCTTTTTCAGTCTTAGACCCGTCTGTATACCAGATATTTCCCTATAGAAGGTCGCCCAGGTTTGTATGTTCCCAATCAGTCCTTACTGGTGTTGATACCCTGAATGTGTTTTTAAAAGAGTATCGTTTTGGAATGTGATCTGTTCTTATGCCTAACACATCCCTGGTCGCGATTTTTACGAAGCTCATGTATCCTGGCCCAATATGAATGATTTTTTACATTCTCCAGTGTATTTTGTATTCTGAAGGCACCAACCCTTGCCTCTCCTTGTATTACCGATTGGAGGGGAGGTAATCTCAGTAGTGTCTCCATTGATGCAGTGGGCGTTGATTCCATGACCCCTGTGATCCAAAGACATGCAAGTCTCTGAACCTTGATTAGTCTTGTCGTGGTCCCTCTTTGTTGAGTCTTAGGCCACCATACCAAAGAGGCGTATGTTATTGCGAATTTAACCACCATGTTGTACAACCAGTAGAGCATGTTTGGTCGTAGCCCCCATTTTTTTCCGAAGGAGCGCCTGGCCACAAATAATGAGGTCTCCGCTTTTTTAATTACTTTTCCCAGATGTGGGTTCCAAGTCAGTTCCGAGTCTAGTGTCACCCCGAGATGTTTGACTTCCCCTTTTATCTGTACAGTTTCTCCTCGAATCTTCAGAGGTCCCAAGCCCTCTAATTTGCGTTTACGAGTAAATGCTACTATGGTGGCTTTGTGGGGTCTCCTCTGAATCCGTCCATGTTATACCAGGTTGCATTTGATCTCTGACCGTGGAGTTGTATTTTCCTTGTACCATGGCAACTATGTCGTCGGCATATCCAAGGGTTCTGTACCTTTTGTCCTGGAGTAGTTCCCAGTAGCCCGTCTACGACCAGATTCCACAGGAGTGGAGAGATTGGCATCCTCTGGTCACCCGGGCCGCTACGGTCTTCTCCATTATGGTTGCATGTATCATCCTATTCCTCAGCATTGAGTCTATCCAGGCCACGCATGCAAACGTATTGTGTTGTTCGTTCAAAACCAACTGCCACTAATTGTAAACAAAAACATGGTGGTAAAAGGGATTCGATGTATTTTGACGTTTTTCATAATTGATATAATCACGTACAATTTATATAACAGACATAGATTAATGGACCATTATCACAGTTCATACAACACATTACACCATAACAGGACATGATGATGTAAGGTATGCATGTTAGACAGGTGATACAATGTCAGTGATATGATGTCCGTGACAGACCGTTCCATAACAGAGATATCTCTGTCAATTCCAATAAACTTTCACATGGCATATAGTATAATTTTACGCCTTTCCACGCTTTTAGCTATTTCTACTCATTTGAAATATGCATTAAGTCTTGCAGCTTGGGAAACGATATCGCGGCGGCGGAGCCGATGCCTTAGCTGTTTATGCGGGCTTAATGCTGCCATAGTCCGCGGAATACGGTTAGTTTTTCATGGATTCACAATCAAGTAAATACAAACCTTTCCTAGGATAACCACCTAGGAACTAGGCGATATTAGAAACCTGTGACATGTCACGACTGATAAACCAATGGGAGTACTAATAACATTCAATCAAGCCATAAAACACGTTCGACCTCTGTTTAACTCTGGTGCCAGTTGGGTTTGATACACTATGGATCATCATACTTGAAAGGGAGGTTAACTTGTTGTTTGTCCAGCCCATTATGTGCAAGTTATTGACCAGGGAGGGCGAGATAAGTAGAAACGCAGATAGTTAGTGTCGAAGCAAAACTCGTGCCTCGGCTTGGGAAGCTATATAGCCATGGTTATTTATTTTGGTACCGACCTGACATATTGTTGATATATTTCCTCCATGAGAGCTTTACAATTCATACCGCCTATTATTGTCGACTTCTTACTGAAGCGAAACTTGCTCAACGATTGATGGAAGCGGACATGCAGCTCTGGAAACATGAAGAACTTGAACGCAATAGTGAAACAATATTGTCGGTAATCACTTTGATTGAAGTTTTCTCTCGATAAGGAAAGTTCTATAAATGCTACACATTCGAAAGAAATCGTCTATCGGGAATGAAATTGAAAGTGACAAAGCTTGAAAGTATGACTCATGTCCAATTCCATCTACATCAAAGAGCGGCTTATGCTGTATGCCTGAATGGCTGATTCGTCCACAATGACAGCGCGTGTATTGTCATTGACAGCTTTAGACTTTATGAGTCACCAATGTATGCTCGAGGTTCGTATGTAGAGTTTTTAACTGATTGCCCTGTACATTTGTAATCGCTCGGGCCCTAAGGACTGTTTCGTTCTGTTGTCAGGGCTATGATGGATTAGGGGTGTATGAGGATGCATTATTAAATAGGTTGGTGGATTATGAGCTGTGGTTCATTCAAGAGGGGGTTCTTTGTAGTGGAGATAAAGAAAGCTGCGATGGCTCACGAAGGACCTTATTATGTTAATGACAAGATTGTTCACGTGAGATCTGAAGGGAAAATATACAGGGAGAGTCAGGTGGCTGTTAACAATTTAAATGTAATATCGTAAAAGAGAACTGCATCATTCAGATTTTGCTTTGCAAAGCGATACAATTTAACACTTGAATGCCACAGTAGTTGGTTCACTTCACAGTGGCATCCTCTGATTGGGGATACAATGAAACAATTGAACAACACGAGAGGAAAATCTATAATTTTGGTAGAACATCGTGTGAGCTAGCGTAGAATGTTGGAAAAGGGATTTAGTTGTAATTCCAATATCCAAACAAATGAACAGAGAATGAAAGAGTAAAGTTGGTGAAGGCCCCATCTTTCAGTCTCTCCTTTGCAGGTAATTGGCCTCCATGCTACCTTGGGCCACACTCGAATATTAAATGAGGGCGGCGAGGTGATGGGTTCTGAAGAGGGTACTGAAACTGGGAGGCAAGGTATTGACTGAGCATTCGCTTAATCGGGTATGCAGACGTGTAATGCAAATAAATAAGTATATGCGGCAAAAATTCCTCTAAAAAAACTTACTGCAAGTGTGCCGTCTCTTGGATCCGAACCCGGACCCCCACATTTCATGAAGCGCATGATAGAAACCGTACCCAAACCGCCATATTTCATAAAGCGCATGTTAGAAACACGATAGGGTAACAATTTTGGTCGCAAATACAACAACCTAATTCCTTGAGTATTATATATATTCGGTTAAGAATGGAATAATCAATAATACTGCAATCATGTACCCCTTCGAATAATAACAAAACTCGATTTGTATATCTTTTATCTCTGTTCAATTTAGAGGGTGGGTGGCCTAATAATTGAATGCTTATACCAATGTATTTCAGTCGTAATTAATTAGAAATTAATATGTAACACATTACATTCAGCTTGTATTACATGCAGATATGCAACAGCTATTAACTCGAAAACAAAGCGCTTTTTATAATTATACATTAATTAGATAGTAAGTGACATTATTGTCTGTACAAGTTCGTGAATTCCTAACATTGTTAATTATCGAGCTCATTCAACTGAATCCGTTTCTTTAATGTACTTACTTACTCTTGCAAGTGCGAAGTTTAAGATTGCTGTCGTTTAACGACTCCTAAGTGGACAAATGGAACCGATTTTGTATTGGGATCATTACGAGTTGGTTGAAAGTCTTTCGTCCAATCCCCGACTAGCGAGAAAATCAGATATGTCGACCTACATTTGTGCTACAGTAATTTATTTCAGTTTCGTCGAGCATTTCCTGTATGAGACCGCGTACTTAATTCATTTTGAGGGAATGGATTTTCCATATATGTGGGATATAATGTAGAAGGAACAATGATTTTCCTCAATCCAGTTTCATTTTGGCAGAGTTTAGGGTAAAAATAATAAGAGCGACTTCTATAATTTGCGAATCGCTCTTTAACTGTGTAAAAGTTGGGGAAGCGATGATTTACGAATTTCAAACAGCTGCAAGCTAAACATCCCGAGCTATAAAACATCATCGCGACATATTCAAGAGAATCTGCAGAATTGTGAATGTCACAGGGAAAATTAGTATCGCTATAAATTAAACAGTGGAAGCTTAAATGTCAGCCTCGTAGAAACTGTAACACCTTGGATATAATATTTACGATGACCGAACGAATGTATTCGTTTAGGGTGTGCCAAGAATAATCAGATTATCAATTTTATCGGGATTACCCTAAATCTTTTCATATATTTAGCCACATCTAGTTATGGCATCAAATAGTGAAGGATCGATTTTAAAATTTGAACGATTGATTATGTTGATGATGATTTTTGGCCAAAATATGACCTAAAGTTTTTATTCTTTCGGCATGTGTATAAACAGTTTGATCAACATGTTCAACTTCATCTCGAATAAACTATCAAGGAGTTCACACTGTGGATATATTATAACACTATAAATAAGAAATAATCACCCTTATACATTAAAAATACTGTTAAAGTACTGAGGACCTTTCGATTACCAAATAGCCATAATTAGAGTAAACTAAAATAGAAATCAAAATTTCAAGATAAAGCAAGTGCAATACAATTCTTGAACATTCAAATAAAACATGTAAAAGTGCATCCAATAATTTCTATAATATCTGTAAATTGATTGCAATCGATGATATCGCAATGTTGATTCCAACGTTTTGGTATCCAGGACACCTTAAGAAGCTTAGATTAGTAGAGGATGAAGGAAGCCATTTTTGCGAAGAAGAGGACGAAAACCATATTCTCTCAGAATGCATAACCCTGAGAACCCCGAGGGTATTGCAAATGTGGCAGCGTATTAAATAGAAGCGGAAGATGTACCTAACCAGAAGCCATCCGGTATCCAGAACGATGAACCGCCATATATTATGATTGGAGGAACTGTTTTAATCGTTGAGACATCCTGAACGACTCGGCAGCAGAAGGGGTACGATAGGTCGCAGATACCCAACATAAACAAGTTAAATGAAGCATTTTTATTAGCAACCCACTACGGCCGGAACCACCAAATGGGATTCGAGAAATTGAGAAATGTCAACGATTGTTAATTTTGGTTCAGGTTCAAATGTATTGTCAACACTCTGTATATAGGGCCTTGAACTAATTAGACTTATCCTTGGTCAGTTGTAACCGATAATCCTTTTCTATCTGGTTGTGATAGGATAACCTGGCAGCTCTTAGGTATTTATAGAAAGCGATAATACAAGAATGTCATGTTAAATCGTTTATAACGCCTATAATTGCATTTATTCGCCACTTTATCAGCTTGTTAAGGTTTGCCTTGTCAGAACTACGATACGCCGATATTGGCAAATACAATACGAATAACTTGATTAACTTCATGTACTCGAATGTATTACGGTAGATTATTTATACTATATGAATGGATTATCGAAATTCTAATCGGATTGCCTGTCTAATAAATACATAATCCGTGGGAGGTATGTGCAGTAGCTTTGCCAATAAATCACATAAGTTCTCGTGGAAAATATTCATCGATAGACACATAGAACATTCTCTGATGAGTTGATATACGAAAGAGATTTCTATTTAATTCTGAATTCGGAAGGAAGATAGCAATGTCATGTTTTTTATTTAAATGAACTCATTGTATACAAAAATGGCGAGTGGCACATAGGTTCTGCGTCACTTGCTCCTAAAGAAAATGTTGCAAGAAACTTAAATTAAGGACGTCATTACTTTATTCCATCGAACAGACCATAAGTGGTAATATCTTTTTGATTATCTGAGCGGGATTAGATTATTCATTATATTTTTCTTAATGTCACTTCAAGTACCTGTCGGATATTAGTTCTTTTTTACATTGAAAATGTAAATAGAGGTAACATACTGCAGGCAACTATTTATACAGTACAATCTGGTTTGACTTTTTTGTCCAGTTCTTTAGTTTGAATATGTAGATTGAACCGATGAGATAAATTGCCCGAGACTAATTTATAATATGACGGCGGCTTCAGAATATGATTCACAAGATCAGTTCACTGGGGAATGCTGTCTAGTATTAGTAAAATTTAAACATTCATCTATGTAGTTACATATTACCTATATTTTGGAGATTTTAATTAAATATTCTATATCACACAGATAACTTAGTCTATTCAATATAAGACTATTATGTTTATGATAAAAAACGCAAAAATTTAACTGTAGGTGGGATTTGAACCGATATCTCTAGATGTCTAGGTTAGACTTTTTTATTTAACATCACTTCGATCAGCGCTCAAGTTTTATATTTTGAACCTTTAGAGTGATAGTAGATGAGTTAAATTGGCGTGGTTCTTTGATAGAACTGACAGATTTATATTTTATGTATCCCTTTCGAGGTTTAACAGTGACCAACTGGCGTAGTAGGTAGGATGCGTGTTAGAATCTCCACAATGTATGAAATTTTCACGTTCATCCATCTTAAAATTCTATGTTGGATTTCCGGGTTTTCTGCAGCGTATACGTTTGGTACCTGGTAGGAAGGACCACACTGGTCTTGACGATGTTTATTGATGTCTTATGATGTCTTATAAGTTATTACTTTCAATTTTTCCTTCGTATAAGATGTTTTATTCGCAAAATGCATTACAGTCAAACGACAATTAATCGGATGTGGCTAATTCAATTAATCCGGATAATTGAATTAATATACGAACTCGACTTTATCTTCACCGGATCGACAAATAATTACGTTAACTTTCTAGACGACGTGGCTAAGTTAATCAGAAGTTAATTGAGCGGTCCCATAAATGGACTTTCAATAAGTCTTTTTGCCTACGCGATGCCAGTTCATCGATACCAGCGTTCGAATTTGCGAAACCGGGCACTGTTATTAATTTACAATTACTATAATTATATCTAACATTGTTCTCTCGTAAACAGATGTTGCATTTACGTTACCTACTATTATATTTCTGTTACGGTCTTTGGTCGTTAAGAAAATTATGTAGAACCGAGTCACTTTTATCACTGAAAGAAGCATAATTGAAACGCAGGCACGGTGATATGTTGCTTTTTATCTATTACCGAAGACTACAAACAAATTGGGGAAGAAAAAAGATGAATGAAGATGAATTAGGGGATTTGCCTAAGCTTTCAAAGTATTTGGTTCCAGGTCCATATACTCTTATTCCAGTTGTTTTAAATCCATCTGAGTACCATCAAATGGTCTTTCTGCTGAGTCTTGGGATGGTGTCTTTGTCCCGTTTCTCTTTTGCAACTAACTTTTTGGTGATTCCCTCTCCGTTCATTCTATACGTTATCATTATCGCCATACTCTACATCTTTATATCGAAGGGTGGAAGGTCTAGGATTACGTGTAAAGCAGCCGTTGGGCATGTTCTCATTGTACCTGTTATGTAGACATAGGTTAGTCTCTTGATTTTTGATAGATTTGTACTTGTTCTAGTCCGAGTAGTTCTGCTGCCCCAGAACACTGCCCCATATGTGACACTTGTCGTGCATTCACTGTAGGGTACTTGGGTTAAATTCCCAATTTTTCCCCGCAAAGTATCTGTACACCATAGGGCTTTTGTGTGTAAGTGTAAGTTTCAGATATTTTCCTCATAAAGGCAACAAGAGTGGTTTTGGTGAGGTTAACGTTGAGTCCCATCGATTGGCACAATTCTTTGGTGTAATCAAAATCTATGACGCAGAAAATACTCTCGAGAGGAGTCGATCCACAATTAATGGGTAGCCCTTTTATGGTAACCCTCTGGTCGTGCAGATGGAAATAATTAGTGTTGTTCTATTTGCGTATCTGCTATTCTAGTAGAGAGCAATTCCGACATCCACCTGGTTGTCGTGCTACCTACTCTTTTGTCTTCTAGTGATATTTTGACTGCTCCTAGTTACAATCGTTTTATAGAATTTTTGCACTATTTTCGGTTGTAATATTACAAGAGAGTGAGAATAACTTGAAAACAAATTTCTTAAATAAGTATGTGGAACACTTTCTGATGAGTTCTTGGTTAATAGTGCCCCAAGGTATTATCATTTGTCCTTTGTTGTTTACCGTGTTCATGTAACTTTGACTAGAGTATTATTTAATGCGTGGCAGTTCACTCAAGAATTACTTTTTCCTCTGTAATTGAAACCGTACGAATTAGTGGCGGTCCCTAGTTGATTTAATACCGTTTTAAAAACCTGATATATTTGGTCCATTAACCCTTCTTCTGATTCACACCGAGCACGAAGAAAGTGTAATATCATGAAGCGACAGAAAGCGATCTGACATTCAATAAAGACGTCATAAATCAAAACGTTATTAACTTATCTCTTAATTGAATTAATGCCGAGTGGTGCATTTATATTTAGAGAGGTTCAGACTGCGTGTGGCCGTTGGAATAGGCTTCAGGCCATTCTTAGTGAATCCACATCGATGTATAAAAGCGGATACTGACATCGAAGAATGTTATTGCATATGCATTGCAAACTTTGTATTCACTCCGTCTCGAGTAAACACACCTGCTTTCTATCCGCGGTTCGCGTATTCTGCAATTAATTATTCCAATGTCTTTCCGAACAACAACATGTGGAAAACTTAACTTGTCTCTCTGCTTTGGCGTTAATTAAAACTGGAAGTCTTTGAGGAAGATCATAGATAAATTTCCGGATATAAGCAGTCTGCATTTTATTTGTAGGAAAAGTATCGGTTGATGTTCCATTATCGGAAATGCTTGTTCAGAAAGTCAGAAAAGCCGGGAAATGAACATTTCTGTAAATAGACATCTCGGAAATTATTCAATGGGGAACAAACCTATACGATTCAATGCCTCCAAAACTCCAATAACAACTCTTTCAATATGAACAAACAGCCTCTACCAAACAGTGAATCTTTCAAACTAGTTGACGTTGTCTTCACACAATATCTTGATTCGCACCGGCAGCAGCTGCCCTAAAACTAGGACTCCTATTTAGAGCCAGAAAGTGAGTCTCTTCTGATAATCTACTTACTCGATACAAGGCTTAAATTAGACCCTTCTTGGAGTATTGTTCTCACATAGGGGCGCAACGCCCCCTGCGACTCTCAAACTTCTGGACCCTGTCCAAAAGAGGACGATCCGCCGACCAAAAACTTAGATCTTACTGAAGATCTTCCTTCGCTTGCCCCTCTTCGTGCAGTGGGAGATTTCTCTCTTTTTATAGGTACTTTTATGGTCTCTGCTCAGATGAATTGGCGAAAATAGTTCTCCCAAGAGGGGGCAAGATCATCTTGGGACACAAAAGGTTATGCTCGTATGCACTATTACTCCGTGCAATATGCGAGGGCAATATCGTCCGAATTCAGGTTAATCGGGCATATAACTGGAATATAGCAATCAAATAATATATGTACGCGTGGTTTTCGAACAATACATGCTGTAATATAAAAAAAAACACCTATCGAAAACGCAACAATTTCGAGGAACATTCAAACGGGTGGTGGTGATGTAAACATTCGGCGATCATAGTTCGTAAACTATGGTCGCCGGTTGCTAGCAATGAAACATATTGAAACAATAAGTGACGTCATGGGCCAGCGATCATCGTTCGTGAACGATGGTTGTGGGCTACCACAACCGGAGTTCATTGGAACTTTTAATGACGTCATAGTCTGGCGATCATAATTTACGAACTATGTTTGTTGTGGAACTCTTTGCCTAGTGATGTCTTTACCTATGCCTATAATCTCAAAACATTGAAGAAAAATTCGAATGCCTATCTCCTCTCCCAACATTCCACTGCAGGCTCACACGATGTTCTTCGAACATTATAGGTTTTTCTGTCGTGTAGTCGAAGTATAGAAAGAATAAATAATTTGGATGTGATCCCATTATTATGAAAGAGGGATGTTGAACATGCTCAGTTCATTTATGAATTTAAGATCGTTATCTACTCATGAATATGAAGAACGACAGCATTGTCTCGGTTTTCTCGCTCACTAGATTTGAGCTCGATGACTGGTTAGGGAACTTATGACGTCAGTTTCACGCGCGCAATCCGGCAAGTTTGAAGGAGTACATTACTTTAGGAGTTTATTTTGGAAAAACTACTTCTAATAAATCTCCTTACATCCATGATGGTACTCCAGTGCACGTATTATTTTCTGAAATGACTTCCTAAAAAGATGGTCAGATTTAACTCTTCACCATTATATATTCACCAAAAGTAAATCGCCGAACGCAAGTTTCGGTTCTCAAAATGTTGGTTTCGTTCTCCTTGAATTACAAGTTCAACAATCATCCTGTGCAGATATTAATGAATCATCGATCCAAATCATTTCACTTTTAAAGCGTAAAACGCTCAATCCGTGTCGTGAAATCCCGAACAACCTTTGTTCGAATAAAGCGATCTTCACTTACAATAGAGAAAATTAATTTCACGCCCGACTACTTGCATATATAAAAATCTAGTCATTAATTCTGGTTTATGTTCATTGCCACCGGTCAAACCGATACTTCTCTCCACGTTTCGTTCTTTTTGTTTTCATTGCCTCGACTCCGCAGCTCGGTTATATGTTACAGAGCACATCGTCGAGTGTCAGCTGAGAGGAGATATATTGATTTGCAGTTGGCCTTGGATAGTATTTTTCATCAAGAGTGCTCGCCACGACTCCAACTAAGAAAACTCTCACCACGTGAAGATTGTGTATTTACAAGGATGAATTATTATCACGACATGTGAAATATTACTTGCCCGTATCTGTGAGGGACTTAATGATATTCTCGTCATGAGGCACCATTATAACGATTCCAAAGCTTTAATGTTAGAAATAATACTGATGAACTAATAATAATGATAATATTTATCAAAGACAGATACATAGCTTATAACGTCTGTAATATAATCAACTGGTGATTACCAGTATGACAAATACATAACGAAAACCCACAAGGCACCGCCTGGATATGGTCATTTAAGGGTGTAATTATTTATGTTGCAAGTTATGCGAGTGGAAACGCTATTTAGTTTGTAGCACATCCTGTACCAGCGGGGGAATGTGGGTAGTTAGTACGAAATAATCAATCTTACCTATAAAAAATACTATTAAAGTACTAAGGACCTTTCAGCTACCAAGTAGCCATCATCAGAGTAAACTGAATTATAAATCAAAATACCTCTTTAAATACCAATTGTTCTTGCATCTATAAACGGGTTTCATTGCAAATTGAGACAACAAATTCTGCAATTTATTAATTACTGAAGGATAAGTGGAATTTCATTGAATTATTGAATTATTTAAAAGTAATGGCTCTAATTTGTTTAGCGGATTGTGTTCGATTTCCCGGTTTTGATTACAAATTAACTTATTTATCAAAGATGAATGAAGAATGGCTACAACAACTATTCTCCGTTGCTATTTCCTGAAGTTTCCCAACTCCAAATGGGGACCATCTTTGATATTTCTCAAGAAAAGGAACCTACACAAACGGCTAGATATACTCCAGCGGATTTGGCAGCCGTCAATGTTCTTCCATGCTGAGTCATGTTGATCTCTCAGATCTGTATACTACCCCCGTTGTAGGAGATACCAGCAACGGCTTGGCTACCGTCCTCTGGAGAGTATGACATAACTTAACGCCTTAATACCAGTACGGTTTAACTAGTAGTTAATACACGACCAACCTCCATAAAATGGGGGATAGTACCGCTTCCTGTAGACACCCTTTTGATATCGACCCTTTCTGAGTATGACCTTGCCACGTCGTGGAAAGGTTTCTACCTTGAAGGGTGTTCATAATTCACCCTATTATTTCTCGCGGGATACCATGTCTCTCCGTCGCTTGTTCAATATAGCTCCTAGAGGTTTTGTTAAAGGCCCCTTCCATGTCCAAGAAGGCATCAATGCAGACTTCCTTCCATTTCACTGTTGCTCTATAAAGCCAACAGCCGAGTGGAGGGCCGTCTCGATTGATTAGTATGCTGTTCCTTGTGAAGATGGTAATGCTTCAGAGGTTCTGCCTTATGGTACCAGTCTACAAGCCACTCTAACGTCTTCAACAAGAACGGCGTAAGGCTTATAGACCGGTAATGTTTGACGTTTACATAGCTCTTCTTACCCGCTTTAGGAATGAAGGTCACATGAGTTCTCTTCCACTCCTCTCATCATCCCAGTGAGCGGCACCAGGATTGAACAGACCCTTTTGCAGAAGTACTGGAAACAATCCATCAGGGCTCGGTGACTTGAAAGCCTCGAAGAAGCTCTTCTTATTTTTTCAAGGTTTACCACTTTTGCTGCCCGAGACCAGTTTCTCCCCCTAGGCCTCCCGGTGGAGTGGGTGTCACTCGCACTCTCACGAAGGCCTTCATCAACAGCTCAAGTGTCTCTTCTGGGGATTTAGTGTAGCCCCATCTTCTTTCTTCAAGAACCACAGTCTACCTTTCCGGTTGCTTGCCAGTATCATGGCCAGTTTTGCCTTGTCTGAGATGGTCTCAGTTCCAGAGCTGAGATTTTCCCAAGAAGTTTTTTGGGACTTTCTCAAGAGGCCTCTGACTGATTTTGTGCCGATTCGAGGCCTCCCTGGTCGCGACTTTCCTAGCTCTATTGAAGAGCCGCTCGTTTCCCATTCAGATGGGATGCAATTTGGAATAATGAACAAATACAAAATACAAATAACGAAGGGAAGAAATAAATTATCAAATATAAGCAATTTTTTTTGAAGAATTATACTGCCTTAGTCATCGCATTGAACTATTTTCTGCGGTATTTCTGGTTGACGCTAAATGTCGCAATGTAATGGAAAGAATAGATAAGTATCGATACACAATATAAAGAAAGTTGAATTACCTAAGTATTGATCCTTCCGAAAATCTATACGATATCGAACATCCCCATTTATTATGTATGTATAGGGTATAATATTACATGTGCAGCATCTATCGACGATCCACGATCTGTAGAAAAAAACGAACCCCAACCACGTCCGACTTGATTGTTCTCTTCGACCGAAACATTCACTTATTAGACGATCACGCAGAGATTGAATGACCGCCATTATTAACCCCGTGGTGCCCTGAACAGATAATACCAGACACAGGAATGCTGCGTATATTTGTCCGATCGGTAATTGGTCGCCTGTGGGATTCAATTGTTAGCCGTAAAATGCTCGTAGTAGGCTGGGAGCGTAATGGCGGCTGAAAAAGGATTCTAACGTGTAATTTGTGCAGAATCACTCGAATTACAGATGATTGGTACTTAGTTGTTTAGTGTGACGTACATGGAATGAAGCACGGCGGTATGGTAATATACAGATTGGTTCCCGAGGCACAGAACTCTATGTAAATCATCGAAGTTACCTACGCGTGCGGAATAAATTGGTACTATTGTTCTTTGATGCTCGCAACAAACCACTATCAAATCAGAAATTGCTTTTCCAACAATTTAATCATGTGATGGTTTGATTCTCCTGGAATAGTGTATTTTTCAGGATTCTGACATGTGCTGTAAGGAGAGTAAACATTGGAGATGATTTTGTACATAATAGTATTGAAATTAAAATCATATATAATGTTAAGAAAAGGTCTTTTGGTTTATATTGCCCCACGTTGTGGTGACAATTGATATAAAAACTCTTTACTGAGTTTTATTCTTTAATTATGATTTGAATTAATTTGAATATTGATTTGAATATTTCAATGTTTTGAATTCTACCAGCTAGCTTTTATTTGTATTTTAAATCTTATGTTTGTTTTGATTTGAATAATCTAGTGATTTGAATAATGAACTTTTACCTTTTTATTTTATATCTATGGAATTAAACACAATGTTCTTTGAATGTTAAAAACTTTTATATTTAAATTTCTATGACTCTATTTTTTTATCTCGAGTATTAATTTTAATAATTTTATGTTCTAATAGATCTATGATCTAACCTCAAAATGATTATTTCGATTTATCTTTGTTTACAAAGTTATAATCTACAATCTTTCTTTCAGATTAACAGACAGATAATAATACAATGGAGAAATAATAAATAAACTTACGTTTAGTTTATATCCAAGAATATGTTTCAAAATGTAGGCAATGTTCAATTGGCTTGATCTTCTTATTAATTTGATAATTCACTTTACCCGTAGGTACACAATTTCTCTGCTATAAACAAATCACAGGTAAACAATGTGGTTACTTCTTTAGAAATCAAGAACTGTTGATAATGGTTAACTTGTCTTATTCTTTTTCAAAAGATATAAAACCTTAAATGATGTATTGGAACGTTGTCGAAGACTAACTATTATACGATGCTACTTGTGAATTATGGTTATAATAACTTTTAAAAACTTTGTTCGAAGACTGGGAACACTACTTGACTTGTATAAATTACTTATTTGCTTCGCTTACTTTCAACCTTACGAAGCTATTGGAACACTTGGGTTCACCGATGTTTATCCAAAAACTAAGGTTATGGAAATCTTTTGAGTAGCTTGAGTATCTTGACTCTTCAGATGTTGATGGCTAACTGACTTGGCTTGTCTTCAGATGCCTTTTATAGGCCTTCAAAAAGGACGCCAAGTATTTTCAAAAATAACCAATGAGGTGCTTAGTTTACCTATCAAGAATGCTTTGTTGATTCTTGAAAACTGACAGAACTATTACATTGTTACTAATCTGACGTCTATAAAATTGCATCGACCAATCAGAATTTAGTATTCTTTAAATTTTTAATTATTGGAGATTTTCAACTTATTTTAAATGATGATGATTCCTTCTTTTTAAATTCATATTGCCTACATTTTTCCACACACTTTGGTATAAGATAACCTATGATTAGGTTATTATTAATATGATTATTCCTATAATTATTATAAATTTGACAGTTGTCATTATTAAAAACTAATACATAATATAACATATCAATAAGATTTCTTTAACATTATATAACTCAATTTTACTAATCCTAACTTATATCTACAACATTTTTCAATAGTTTGTGCTATTTCATGATAGTTTTTGTAATCATTTTAATTATGATTTCTTCCTTTGTAACACTGTACGTTTATTCACTTTCACTGAAGTTCTTGTTTTACACTTTTATTCTAATTACATTGTTGTTTATTATGTTTTACATTGTTCATTATATTATACTAACTATTATTTAACTTTTAATATTGTTTTTAATTCCATATAATATCTTTTTATTAATCTTTTCTGATTTTCAATGTTCGGTAAGTTCTAATTTTATCATTTTATTGTTTAGGAAATGAAATCATAACAATAAATTCTCGGGAAATAGGTCACATTAACACTTATGTTTTATATTTTAGTCTACGTACGTTTCGGTCTCACGACCATCATCAGAAGACTTATTATTTCAATAACCTGATTACTTAGAACTAATTGTATTAACACAAAGATAAGGACATCGCACCAATTTCGTTTAAAATGCCAACGTCGCCGAAACGAACAGAAACACGAAATTGAAATTGTAACACAACAATGTTATAAGTACTTACCATACCACAACGAAAATCAGTAAACCACTTGTGAATCGTTCCAATCGATAGTGAGGGGTCCCCAAAATGTTTAACAAGCGATGCCTTCGGTTTGCCTAACGTATTTCCACGCAAGAAATAATGTTTGATCAAGAAGCGAAATTCACTTTTTCCATGTTTACAAAATCTTCAAGGTTGCTTGCTTCCGATGGGTGTCAAAACAGAATTGAATGACATATCAGTCTGAAAATTTTAAAGCGTTCTAGCTAAAGATGGTATATCACAAATGTCACATGGCATTGTCGATTGTGGCTCCATCTTTTTTTTTCAGGGACTTTCCACCTTGCCCTCTTAACAATATTCTTGGTAATTGAAAAGTGCTTTAGTAGAACGGATATGGACAAAACTTTGGCTCTACCAGGGTAATTTGCTCCTATTTAGGTTGGCATACTGTAGCGTGTTCCTCAAGATTCCATTTTTGAACTCCAAATTAACACCCCAAATGACAAATCTTCCCAAATATTCAGGTGGATCATACTAATTATACGTACGATCTGGGAAAAAATCGAATTACTTCTCAATCATCAATTCCATGTTTGGCTTGTGTTTCCTTGATTGACGAATCGTTTCCACGTTGTAATTGTGTTCGGCTACGACCTACAACTCGTTCACGTTGACCCTCTAACGAAAACGGAGCCCGTAGCACCCATAATAACATATTCCGGTAACTCGTGAGCCATTACGTCGAGGACTCGCGCGCTATGATTACCCAGGAAGGAAAAAGTTGAACATCGCCGCGCCGAGTTGAAACGATGACGTGGGCGAGAAGGAACAGCCGCCTACGGCACCCGTTCTTAACACGGGCTTGGCCGCCTGTGATCTGATATAGGCCGCGCGCGTTAAGACTAACAAATTTATTAGCACATTCTAGAAACTATCCAATGGCTCGCCTAATCACATAACCTTATTTACGATCTAGATTCAGGTATAGATATCGTGGATTTAGGTCAGCACGATGAAATGACAAATACCAGTGTTATTATCTATCAATTCCAATGATATTTATTTGTTTTATTAGACACTCAATTTGTAATAATGTGATTAATATTCCTCTTAATTATGTTTTCATAACAATGTGTCAACTTTCACAATTTAGTTAATCAATGTAAATATTAATAATATGATAATATTGTTTTAGTTCTTTCATATCTAATCATAATTATATTTAAATTTGTTATTCGAAAATTTCCATTAATTGAAAGCTAATGACCAATTTATTCACAATAATTATGTTAGAAACAATTTAAATGTTTTTCAGAAAACTTAACCACTAACGACGTGGGTTGTTACATTTTATTGAACCTTACATAAGGGTTGAGGGTGCGTACTGGAAAATATATCGCCTCTGTTGAGGAATAATAATAATATAACTTTATTAAAAATATAAATACTCTAATGGGAGGCGAAGATCTAGCATAAGCTACTCAACTTGACCCCCCCAGACGAGCAAAATTATACATACAAATTCTAAATCTAAGCCTAAATTAAACTGATACAAACAAGAAAGAAAATGTCTGTCGATGAGCAATGAGAACACACTCTCAGCCCTCCGAAAATATTCTGTCTCTCAGCCTCAAACGAAAGCTCTTCACTGACAAGTTCTCATGCTGTAGACTGTTACCGTACTGAGGTCCCTTCTAAATCCAGATTGCAGATCCGAAACAATTCCTACTTCAGTAATATATATGCAGATCTGTCTGTATAGAATCTTTTCCAGGACTTTACCACACAGTGGTATAAACCCATCCCTGAACAACAGAGCTAACCTCATCTGGCGTCGTAAGAACAAAATTGAAAGAATATTGGGCATCATATTTTCTACCTTTCAAGCTAATAACGATGTTGGGACAGTTATCTGAAGGGCTAAACATAGAAGAAAAGTAATTGTTAATTTCCTCAGGATGACTTAAGGTAGCTGGTATGTCGGCTGTACGAGTATATTTAGTATAGTTATTTTATTTCGTTATCCTCCACCCCGGTGTGTCCCGGTACCCATAGGAGCGATCCACAAGCCATTCTCCAAACGCTATTACAAGCAGAAAAATACGCTGTTTGTTGGGCTTCATAGGATGGAGGAGTGATCGGGCCCTATTTCTTCAAAAATGGTCAGTGGCGAACGATATACAACCTTGATAAAATACTTTCGTTCCCCAATTAAGTGGTATGAATGTGGAGATGTCGGTGAACATGACGATGCTACATACGATACAGCTCGTGAAATGTAATTATAAAGAAAACCTTACAAGTTATTTCGCGAAATGGATGTCAATTGACCACCACCACCCTGTGAATGAAAATGGATGTCAATAATATCACTTGTAACGGGGGTACCACGTCCGAAAATAATATTCTTCTTATTTTCACCTTTATATATTCACCATCTGCCGAATTTCAAATCTATACGACCATTAGGAACGCGACAATCGTCTCCACAGTGGGTTACGCAGATACTCAAACACACACACACTCGATTCAGAAATGTTGAACCGATTACTACGTATAGGGAGGGAAGTAAAAATAATAGTTTGGAAAAACAGCAATATCAGACGATCATTCAGTTACTTTTTTGAATAAAAAACTAGTCGTTACATATTTGAAGTGAATCAATAAACGTTCGTTTTCCAGTAAATTAATTCCTAAAATTGTTTATGGAAGGAAATAAATTCAACGGAACAATGAATCAACCGACCGGCAATCTCAATTGAATAATCGACTGCAACTTATTTAGAATGGCCTGAAGACACACATACATAATTCAAAGAGAAAGAAACAACGACGAAGTCGAGCGGACAGAATGTGTAGTATGATTCATTATTCAAATCTATACGAATCTATTTACATAACAACGAGGGGAAAACTGTTGTTCACCTTTTCAAGTCGAATGCGCAAAATTACAACATAAGTAGGAATCGTTATAATAACTACATGGACACCAGAATATGATAATTACAAGATAACAAGACCTAAACGCAGTTCCGATAATTTACGCGACAAGCATGCTAACAATCTACCAAGAAATAACAGAATTAATAGTTACATTCCATGGAAATTGAAGTTTTTCTAAGTATTGAGCGATTCCATTATTCAGAGTCACTTGTCAGGTTTCAGGACGTAGGAATTCCTCCAAACAATGAGTTAATAGTAAACTATGAAAGACTTCACAATGTGGATACACTTTAACAATGGCAATAAGAAACAATTATGCGTAACGTTAAGTACAAAATTAAATACAAAATCGATTGGGGGTCGTGTTCAAAATGCTACGAGGACAAGGTGAAAAGTCCATGATAAATAAAACAGATGGCGCCACAATCGAAAATGCCATGTGATATTTGTGATGTACCATCTTAAACTAGAACGCATTAAAATTTTCAGACTGATATGTCATTCAGTTCTGTTTTGACACCCATCGCAAGCAAGCAACCTTTAAGATTTTTGTAAACATGGGAAAAGGTGAATTTTGCGTCTTGTTAAAGATTATTTCTTGCGTGGAAAAAACATTACGCAAACCAAAGCATCGTTTGTTAAACATTATGGGACTTTTCACCATCGATTGGAACTGATTTTCGTTCTAGTATGACTACAAAGGACGCTGAACGTTTTGGTCGTCCATTTGACGAATATTCTTACTCGGTACACACAAAATTTGGTCATATAAAGGAAAACTGGAAATGTGTTGCTGCCGCTTGGAGAATAGATGAATAGTGCGTATGGCACAGTTACTCTTCGCAAATCATTTGTAGTCGAGGAAATAAAGCATTGAACCTGGGGAAGTTGGCGCAGTTGGATGGATTGAAATGCGGTTTTCTGCATTCGATTCAGAAAGTGATTTAGAAACTTTGTCCGGTATTTTTGTTTTGCGGAAAAAATTTGTTGCATTTCTACAGCCAAAAAATGCATTTTTCTAAGTGCACTTTTTGAGGTGAATAAAAAAACGGACTCGAATTGGTTTCTCGGGTGTTTTTGAACACGAATATGATATTTAAAAAATTCCCTGAGGTCCCCTTGGACCTCCCCGGGGGTATACTAGCCTCCTGACGTCCTGGATATCGACGAAATTAATGAAAAAATTATTTTTAATGCTTGTCAACTGTTCGAAAGGTGATATGAAGGTTGCTAGTGATGATAACGACATGAAAACACTCTTCTTCAACACCTGGTGTACCCTGCGTCCGGGTAACGACGTCATCTTCTAGGAATTTGCTAATTTTTCTTCATAAAAGGTAACAAATTCTAGCTCTCTTCTAGGGGTATTTCCGGGACACTCGAGCCCTGTGTATCCACGTCATCTTCTAGGAATTTCTTGTTTTTTTTTAAATTAAATGTATTAAATTCTAGCTCTCGGGGGTTTTCAAAGTTGCCGATCACGACTATGCATGAAAACTGTGAGGGTCACAGCCGTGATCGGCAACTTTGAAAACCCCCGAGAGCTAGAATTTATTACATTTAATTTTAAAAAAACAAGAAATTCCTAGAAGATGACGTGGATACACAGGGCTCGAGTGCCCCAGAAATACCCCCAGGTAATTTGCAGAACATTGTGAGTGTCACAGTCGTAATTTTTAAAACCCCCGAGAGCTAGAATTTGTTACCTTTTATGAAGAAAAATTAGCAAATTTCTAGAAGATGACGTCGTTACCCGGACGCAGGGTACACCAGGTATTGCAGAAGAGTTTTTTCATGTCGTTATCATCACTAGCAACCTTCATATCACCTTTCAAACAGTTGACAAACATTAAAAATAATTTTTTCATTAATTTCGTCGATATCCAGGACGTCAGGACGCTAGTTTACCCCCGAGGAGGTCCAAGGGGACCTCAAGGAATTTTTTAAATATCATATTCGTGTTCAGCGACCCCAAAAACCCCCAAGAAACCAATTCGAGCCCATTTTTTTATTCACCTCAAAAAGTGCATCTTTGAAAAATGCATTTTTGGCTGTCGAAATGCAACAAATTTTTTCCGCAAAACAAAAATACCGGACAAAGTTTCTAAATCACTTTCTGAATCGAATGCAGAAAACCACATCTCAATCCATCCAACTGCGCCAACTTTCCCAGATTTGGCCTATTTTAGTGCTTTATTTCCTCGACTATTGAGTTGGTTGCTGATTTTTATTCAAGTGTTTCCCATCCCGTAACATATTCTTAACATTTGCGTAAAGATAATAAAATAAATTTATCTCATTATCTTCATACAACTAAATAATATTCAAATAAATAATGTCTCAAAGAAAATTAACAAAAACAAATTTTTCCTTCCTAGGAATCGAACCCGAGTCTACTGGGGTCAACTGTCCTGGCCCCTAGTGGTTTCTTACAAATTGTTTAATGACGGTGTAATTTTACATTTATTTGGATATTTATTTTGTTGTTGTCGTTGTTGTTGTTGAACCATTCTGTTGAAATTTGGGTGTAAGCAGTTTTAAATTAACTTAAATTTACTGTAAAAGTTTTGAATCGATTTCATGTATACTTTGGGAGTTATGATTTTTTTTAAATTTCAATCCTTCAGATGTGTTTATTACACGATTTGCTGAAAAACAATAGGATTCGTCAACTAACGGCAAACAATTTTTTGTTAAAATTTGAATATGTTAGGACCTTTCGATTTTGAGTTATCGTGTAGGCAGGAATTTCGTGAATTACATCCACACACAGACGGAGTTATTATTACCTCTGTTATGTTTTCCTATGATTTGCCCCTGAAACACCCATGGCAGGTGCCACCTTCGCCTCGCCCTAGCTACTGCCCCGCCGCCACCATGATTTTAAATCAAAAAATAGGATTCAACCTAGGCCAAAAAAAAATAATTCCAATTCTCAATTGAAGTCTAAGAGCCTCCTATTTATTAAAATATATTTTCCATAAAAAAAATGTTTTTTACCATGACATACTTGATGAAAAAATTAATTTATAACAAAAAGTCTGTCAGATGATGAATTAATGAAAATTGTCAACCAAACAAACTTTTCCGAAAATGATATTGGTGAGCGAATTCATTTATTCTTAGCTAAATTTAAAAAGCCATTAATAATAGCAATTAATATATTTTTATACTAGACTGACGTGCGTAACATGTTTTTCACACGTTTTTCGAAACATTTTCGCCTTTTCAATTTCTGGTGTTTCGTGGGTTAGGTACGTACCTTTTGTGTCATGGGAGCTGGGACAACGTGATCGTTGTAAGTTTTCGAAACAACATGGAGCGTTAACAACATCATTTCAGGACTCGTTCTCCTCTCAAGTAGCCAGTTTACTTAACGCATGTTCTTCCTAAGTGCATGTTAAGTAAGCAAAAGTTGTAATCGTAAACTTGAACCTGCATATCTGCTAAAGGAAAATAATATGGAGAATCGAGGTCGCTATGCGTGAGATATTCACACAGACAACGAACGTACGTTAACGGGCATTTACTTATTACCGTCCTAGGAATTAACTCGACTATGTTTAATAGTCATATAAACACCACATTTTAATGCAAATTCATTTTCTATGTATTAATAAACTATAAAGAGTTCACATTGTGGATATATTATAACACTATTGATAAGAAATAATCACCCTTATCCACTAAAAATCAGTGGCGGCTCCTCGAAGGAGGCTAAGGAGGGTCAGCCTCCTCACCAATTTATCTTAATGATCATTCTCCATTTTATTTCCTGTTTCTCTGATAATTCTTTAAATTTTACAATTAATTCCCCGTTCTCAGTAGTTATTTTTAATCTGGCAACAGTGGCCAGAGGCTAGATTCTCTATATATCTCAAACGCTAAATACGTGTGGTCAACACAGTTGCCGTTTTCCAAGCAGTTCAATTGCTAGATAGGGTAAAAGAGCGAATATGGCAACATCCTATGGAAGCTAGCTTCTCGTACGGAATCGTCGGTCGAATGAAATACGATTACTTGCTACCGCCCTTCCGCTAGAAGAATGCCACACGTGTCGTGTTCCGTTAGTTCTTGGTTTAGTACCGCGAGGCGAAGTAAGGTTAAGTAGTTAAGTTATAATTTATCGGTGAACGTTGAAATGATGAGTGACTTAGTTGCTGGGTTCTTAGAAAATCCATTTAGTGGATTAACATATGATAGAAAAGTGTTTTGTTAAAAATAAACGGCCTTTACCGGATTTGAAAGGATTAGTGGTGACGATGACAGGTATGTTTCAAAATCGAAATACACAATAAATTATATTCCTTGCTATTTACATCTGATACAACTTCATGTTGGGGACACTCGGGTTATGATGATTTGAAAAATTTAGCTCGTGGTATAGATAGACATGAACAATCGCAGGAACATATTACATCGAGTATTAAGTTTAAATTAACCGGTAAACAGAATATTGTTAAAGGAGGAAACATATAATTTGGTAGACAAGAAACTACATTATAAACAACTTTTTTTATGAAATTTTAGATACTAGTAAAGGTCAAATTGAGATTCGAATTTCTGATTTACATGAATTGAAATTTTTCGACTTGACGAATAGAAGATTTTTCGAATCTTTTTCAAAAGAGTTTCCCAATACACTTTTAGATAACTTAGTTCTAAAATATAAATTTTTTGATAAAATAGCACTGCACAATGAATTATGGGTTATATACCTACTCGGATAAAGATATTTTAGGCCAGTACGACATTCACGCCGATATGATAAAATATATGATAGACAATGATTTGCAACAAGTTTTACCTCAGTTTTATAAACTACTTTGTTTGACAGTCACCATTCCTGTCACGTCGGCATCGGTGGAGAGATCATTTTCTACTCTCAAACGAATTAAAACTTACATGCGAAATACAATGAGCCAAAATCGTTTATACAATGTTAGTTTGATATCTATTGAAAAAGATTTAGTAAATCACTTAAAACAAAATGATACATTTTATGATAATATTATTGATCATTTTTCGCAAACTAAAGACCGTAGAATTCCGTTAATATATAAAAAAAGTTTATAAAAATAATAAAAAAAACAAAATACGAAAAATTTCAAAAAAAAAAATAAAAAATATCAAAAATCCAAGAAAAAAAAACGAACAAAAAAATGTTTTGTCAAGAGAAACTACACCTCCACGTTGGTTCTTGCTTGGCAACAATTAATTTTGGCACTGAAGTAGCTGGTACGGTCGCTGTGCAAAGGTTAAATTTATTGGCTGAATAGAGTATATTTTTACAAGAACGTTTTATGTCCAGCCTCCTCTCTTAAAAAGTTCACGAGCCGCCACTGCTAAAAATACTATTAAAGTACTGAGGACCTTTCGACTACCTTAGGTTGATGCAGATTAGATCGCTTTTTTTCCCAGAAGAATCTCTGCTTGCCTCAGTCCTTGCAGACCTATCCAGTGGTGGGATCTATTGTTGTTCAGATCCTGCAAATGGTGTTTCGGGCTATTATTTTTGTTAGATCGTCTGCTTTTTCGTTACCCTCCATCCCGGTGTGTTCCGGAACCCATAGGAGGGTAACTGCATTGTTCTTGCCTAGTTCAGTTAATTTTTCCAGGCGAGATGATTACGTGGAAGCTTCGTTTGGAAAATGTTCGGGGATTTGCCTAAGCTTTCAGAGTATTTGGTTACAGGCCCATACACTCCTATTCCAGTTTCTTCTGTTGTTTTGGAGCCATCAGTGTACCATTTGATAGCCTTTCTACTGAGTTTAGGGATGGTGTTTCCGTCCCATTCACTTTTGCGACTTAGTTTCGTTTCAAATTCTTTTGCGAAGCTATACATTTTTCTCATCGTACCTTGGGACATTTCCCAGGTTTGATGATTTACAGGGGGGCGTCCATAATGACGTTTGGTGTTCCCTCTCCAGTCATTCTGAAGTTCGTTCTTATCGCCATATTTCCCACTACTGCATGGAGGAGTGTTAGGTTAGGATTACTTGTATAGCAGCCGTTGTACACGTTCTCACAGCACCTGTTATGCATACACAGGCAAAGGCTAGTTTTTGGATTTTCGATAGATTAATCCTTGAACTAGCCCAGCTAGTTCTGATACCTCAAGCCACTGACCCATATGTTATTATTGGTTTCACTATTGCTGTGTAGATCCACTGTGGATGTTAGAGTTACATCTCCAGTTTTTTCCCGCAAAGCTTCTGCACTCCATTAGGGATTTTGTACCTTTGGTAGTTAATTCTTTTCCGTGTTTACTCTAGAGGATATTTTATCTAGTGTAATTCCCAGATATTTCACATCTGACTTCCACTCAAAACGCTCCCATTCAGTTCGATTGCTTTGAGGTTAGGATTCCGTTTCCTCGTAAAGACAACCAAGGTGGTTATGGTGGGGTTGACGTTAAGTCCCATCGATTGGCACCATTCTTTAGTATATTCAAGACCTAGTCTCAGAGGATATTCTCTCACAGAGTATGTAGATGTCGGTCAGATCGCAGAGGAGTCTGTCTACAATTAAGCTCCACATAAGTGAGGAGGCGACTACCCCTTGTGGACATCCTCTAGTTGTGCAGATGCAAATAGATTCTTGCCCTATTTTTGTCTCTGCTATTCTGGTAGAGAGCAGCTGCGACATCCAGGTGATCGTACTATCTACTCCTTTCTTCTAGTGCTCTTTTGACTGCTTCATGTGATGTATTGTCAAAAGCCCCTTCTATATCTAGAAAGGCACAACTCATAGCTTCTTTATTCCCCAGAACATCCTGAATTTCATCTGTCAGTTGCACCAATGCGGTCTTCGTAGATTTGCCCGTTTGGTAAGCATGCTGGCGTGTGTGCAGGGGTACTCGTTTTAAGATTTCTGTTTTGATATAATTATCAGTTGTTTTCTCTACCAGTTTTAAGACGAATGATGTAAGACTGATTGGTCGCAGGGATTTGGGATGTGTTGTGTCCCCTTTCAAGTTTTAGGAATGAAGGTGACTTGACCCTTCTCCATACCTCGGGTATGTATTCTAGTTCCAAATTACTTCGACTGATGTTTACTATATGTGGTAAAATTTCCCCTTGCCCTCGCTGAAGAAGGGCTGGGAAGATTCCATCAACGCCTGTGGATTTAAATGGTTGAATGGTGTTCATTATTACTCATCTTATCCTACTGCTGTTGCATATGTGTCTTTGAACAATAGATGTAGAGCTGTGATTAACCAATATTATATGAAATTGATTTGGGAAACCTGTTTATTTCACAAAATACCTGCATCTCAAGAAATATCCTAACTTTTCCGATGTGTGTATTTGTTTATTGGTATTACTTTTTCCCAAAATTTAATATTTCATTATATCAGCAAAGCAACATGCCGTAGAATGCATTCCTATGAGTCACAACCACAACGGCCTAGTGACCAAATTTCCCAGTGCATCACGTCTAAATATGAATCTAATCGATACCGTGTCTCCTCTTGTTCCAGGTCCAGCACGTCCCGTATCACCGGCGGCGATTCCAACCTGGACAACTCCACCGTATGCGACAAAGCACCCCCTCGTCTGGGTCCCGCGTCCGTCCGACAGGTGCATCCGGTGTGCGAAGAGAAGGCCCATCCATTATGCGGGGACGCGGACTCGAGCCCTCCACCCTATCCGAAACGGGCCAGCCTCGATTCCAACCCTAGTCCCACGCAATGTTGGGGTAACTTCGATTGCGATAACGGGCCGCAGTGCTACCCCCTGGCGCCGAACATTTGCGTCGAGGCCGGTCGTATTCAGTTCATAAGGCAGAATTCAGATGGCGCGGTGCAAACTACCCCGGCCGCTTCGCCTGTAGCGCCGCGGGCGGAGGGTAGGATTACGGTTACTAGAGGATTACAGACTGAAGATGATGTTGTGTTGGACGGCGATAAGGTAGGTGGCGTTTGTAACCGTTTAAGTATCACTGTTCAACTTCATTTCGAAACTAGCAACTATTTTCCGATACAGATATTACAGAATACTTAATTTTAACGTCTACGTAACGAACTAATTTCTATACTAAATCAGAAAAATGTCGCATTCTTTTATTAATTTATCATGATTCTGAAACATATTTACAAGAAAACGATGAATCTCCAAAATTGGGATAAGATACTTAGAGAATTCAACTTTCGGAACATTGAGAATGAAACTTAAATTATCTTCTATAAGTAGACTTCGGCGGATAGCTATTCTGGAAAATCCTTGGTTTCCAGATGGATTTCGTTTCGTCAAACATTACAGGTGGCATCTTCAGGGCAGGCTTGAGACTTGAACTGAAACTTTCAGTTGGCTACTACATCACAACAAAAAGCCAACCTTTTCGCTGGAATGTTTGCAGCAAATTCCACTTTGGATTCACAAGGGAAAAACCCTCCCAATATTACTGCCATCGATAGCCATATGCCTGAAATTGTCTTTCGTCAGCGGACAATTAGGCGCATTCTGCTTGATCTCAATACCAAAAAGTCTATCGGGCAAGACGGAATTTCACCTGTCGTTGTCAAGGAATGATTTAATACCAGTTTATGCAGGTTGTTTACCCTTTCACACAGAATTGGTGTCTTTCCTTCCAGCTGGAAGACAGGTAGGTGCAACCAATTACAAAAAAAAAGAAAGAAGACCCTAATAATTATAGACCCATTTCATTATTATCTGTGATCTCTAAAGTGATGGAGAAAGCAATCAACGTCGAGCTCATCCAATACCTAGAGAGCTCCAAAATCGTGAATGACCGGCAATCAACCTGCTTTCCTTCGTAACACGTGTATGACAGAAATCTATTGAAAAATATGGAGAATTTCTAGCTGTAGAATTGGATATCTCCAAAGCACTATTGAATTTTCTCTGGGATAGATCACTCCTCGTGGTGGTTGACGGAGTATCTTCCACTTCCACAGGGATCTGTCTTGGCACCAAATTAGTGTCAGCTCCATATCAACGATCTCCTACGACACTTTTTTTGTATCGAACAGCTAAGTTGTGGAACGCTTTGTCTAGTGAGGTCTTTCCCTATGCCTTTAACCTCCAAACCTTCAAGAAAATATCGAATGCCTATCTCCTCTCTCAACATTCCACCGCTGGCTCAGATGGATGTTCTTCGAACATTATGGGTTTCCCTTTTGTGTAGTCAAAGTATAGAAAAAAAATCATCGAAGCAGCCATTACCATCAAAAGTTAATAGTGATACTCATTAAATGACAAGGAATAGATTTATTACATTTAATCAATCAATCAATCAAGACGGGGGCGTACTGAGCACTGAGACCGCATGATTGGGTCCATTGTGCGCCCCTTGATACAAGAATCAGTCCAGCAGGCCTAAGGCAGTGCCGACTGATATGTTTTATGGATTCAAGCAGCATATGTGTGCTGCCGAAGTGTTGTAGCCTAAGAGAAGCCAGTGCTGGACATTCTGTTAGGATGTGAGAGGCTGTTTCATCCGCTGACAGTGTCACGTGAGGAGTCCTGTCACCAATTTTAGTTCTCTCCTGCTCATAGCGAGTACTGTTTTACATTCAGTCATTGTCAAGCTCGGTTTTCCTTACGCTTATAACCTCCAAACATTCAACAAAAATTCCAATACCTATCTTCTCTCAGAATATTTTCTGAACATTATAGGTGTTCCTATCGTGCAGCCAGAATATAAAACAAACACCCGTTCAAAAATAATCGGGATAGCTCCCAATTTTTACATTCGATGAGACACAAATTCTTGAATCTTCCATGACATCAATCTTCTTAAATGAAAGTAAAGGGGCCGCCGACGAGGACATAATTGAGCTTAATAAATGGTTTCTTGGCTACTGACAATGATATCTAAATAGATACAAACGTTATCCCGTAACAATAATTTAGTAACCCAGAAATGTTTAACTGGGTTTCTAATGACAGCTGAGAGAAAAATTTCAACCGGAACAATGGAAATTTATTCATATAGAATTAAGCCATTGTTTCGTATACTTTATATTCCAACAGAAACATGATAATGTATAATGTTGTATATTTATTATCAGCTCATTAAGAAAAGAAACTATAAATCAGTTTTGAGCGTTATATATTCCGAGGGAGATTATATTGCACTTTCTGTTAATTATGCCGTGATGTATATTTGAATAAGACTTCGTTCCATAACGAAACAAGACCATGCTATAAGTCCGTTATATTTTGATTCAAAGATGTTATACTTACAAGTATATCTTAGCCAACATGTTCATGGAAACTTTTGAGCAAGATCCTATTGACTCATCTGTTCTCAAGCCAAAATGATATTAGATATGTCGACGACGCTTTTGTTATTCGGCAACATGGTCGCGAAAATCTTGTTCCTTTCCTAGATCATTTAAATTCATTACATTCCAATATGTGTTTCACCATGGAAGTTGAATCTAAAGGTTCACTCCCGTTCCTAGATGTATTAGTTAGTCGCAAGAATGACGGTTCTATAGGACATTCTGTGTATGGAAAACCCACTCACACCGATAGATTCAATGGCCTTTCCCACCACCACTCTGCCCAAAAACAATCTGTCCACAGAGATCTCAACTTATTTCAATTCCAATCCTTAAAATCAGAATTAAAACATCTTTCATCCTTCTTATTATCGAATAATTTCTCCCGTTATAACATTCAAAAAGCCATAAAGAAATACCCTTCGCCTAAAATTTCAAATCAACCTGAGCCACTTGAAAGCTTCCTTATATACAACCTTCAAGTGAAGAGGAGGAAGGTGATCATTGATAGGTTTGTAAAACTGAGAAGTGTTAAAAAAACTAGTAGGTAATTCTAATAGTGTAATTGTAAAATCTTTTCATTTCCTTGTAAAACTTCGACCCCTAAATGTCGACCCAGGCTATTTGTTCGTCAGCTTCGAGATATATAAAAATTAAACTATCCAGATAAGTACAAGTTTTAAATCGTTTCAAATACAGGTATAACAATTAATTTTCAGAAGAGGAAGCGAATAGCTTTAAATCCCTATCATTTATTTATATAAAATTTTCAGAGGTTAATTTTGCTTGGAAGTTGTGAAAATTTGTTAATGGCCCCTCTACGCCTTCATAGGTCTAAGTTGTCGGTCCTTATGTTGAATTTCCAGTGAATGCTCTTTGTTGGAGCAATTTGGCGCCCAACGTGGGGCCTATTTTTACTTGTCTTAGGTTGGTATGACATGGAAAAAATACACGTTGATATCATCTGTATAGGAAAGTTTGCAAAATGAACAATGTAATATTATGCTAATGTGATAGAGCCATTGTTGAATACATTCGATATTGTGAGAAAAGTGTGTTAATGTATACTGCAGGATATTTTATGGTTTTTATATTCTCGTTAACAGAATAAACAATGACTTAGTTTTTAACACTTAATTCGAATCGATAAATTATTACCATTTCATTGAAACACTCAAAGTTGACTTTACTGTAAGAAATAAAAGTATACTTTAATGATTCACAGAAAGGTTATTTTCGTAAAATTCTTATCATTATGTTCCCATTATTAATAATTCCGTTCTTGCAAGAAAGGCTCCATATTTAATTTCAACATATTTTTAACGTGTGCATAACTATAAAATAATGAATAGGTTTGTTTGTTTGTAATGGTCGACCAATAAATCAAATTAACGTTATAAACGTGTAGGTAATAGTTGATGCGAGGTATTCGTGTATTTAATAATGTTTTGAATCTCACGCGAAGACCTTTACGGTCGAAAACAGCACGCTCTGTCATCCATCAAACTTTCCTCAAACGATGATCTGAGACTAACAGATGTATAAAATCATCTTGGTGCTGCCTCGGATTGCCGCCGCTTACCGCCACCCGCTGCCATTACGTAGAAAGCTTGCAATTTTTCTTTATTTTCGCATTTTCACTTACGCGCCGCGTTTACCGTTTACTGGAAGCCTCTCTCATTTCCGGCACAACCTGATGCCAGGCATGTCATGTCGTAAACCTTTGCTGGAATTAACTCTCTAGAATTTATCTGCCTGCGAAAATATTCTAAACCCTTGAGATGGGGGCGATAATTGTTGCAAGAAATATGAATATTCCAAGCGCCTGAAAGCTAACGATTACATTATATAAATCACTGTATTATATATTTTCATTCTGCATCTTTATCTATTTGGCTGATGGAATTAGAATGATAAAAAATAAATTTCCCATTTTAGAACAGTTAGAGTTTTACATCATTCATTACTAATTCATCGCTTCAGCGTGATTCCAATTTTGCTAAAATCACGTAAAATCCACAAAAATTGAAAGGTAAATACTCCCAAAAATGTGAAAATTTCTGCATTTTTTCTTCTGAAATCAATGCTGGAGGATCTGAGAACAATCATGTTCTGTAGGATCTCAAAAGAATATAATTACAAATTTCAGGTTTACCAAGTTTTATCCAAATCGATGAGGTTGACCAAAATCAAAATTTTCCCATACCTACCCCTTTTGAAATTTTCGAAAAAAGAAATTTCTCAAAAGAATCAGGTAATCATAGTGTGAGGTTAAAACTAAAGTTGGAATCGATTTTCTCATCATCTCAAATCTATTTTTGCCAAGATTTATCCAAATCGATGAGGTTGACCAAAATCAAGATTTTTCCATACAAACCCCTTCTTCTGTAGGATCTCTAAAGAATATAATTACAAATTCCGAATCGATTTTTTGTGGTGACATGCTTTTGAATCAATACCTGTGGTAGAATTAATTAATGCTGTCCATTATGTCAGGAAACGAAGTCACTTATGCTTCGATTTAAGTAGTGTTGAATTTGAACATATGTTTTCATTTTAATTACGCTATTTTGTATTGTTTAATTTATTCTTGGGTTTTCTAGTTTTTTATTAAGTTTATTCTAAATCCATTCATCCATCAATAGATTACTAAAAAAACAGGCAATAGTTATTTTTGATTTATTTTTCGAGAATGCAGCCTAGATTAACAAAATTCATCTATAGTATTTAAAAAACAGCAATGAAATTGGTGTTTCTTATCTTCATCCGTGTCGAGTTGACGGCTTTGGCCCTTTGGCGTGACTCCAAACTTGAGAAATTTGCCAAAATCACAACTAATCGCAAAAATTAGGAGCTACTGAATACTCCCAAAACTATGATCATTTTTGCATCACATTATTTGCCTAAACTCAATGCTGTATGATATGAGAAGACTTACGACAACAATTTTTAGTGGCGTAACTCATTTCAAGAAGAGTTGTGATTATGATAATAACGAAATCTAAAAAACTTAATTGAACACTTTTTATCGACCTGAATTTATTATGTGCCTTATGGAAGAGTGAAAGTTTGTTCGTCTAAAGTTTGTCATCATTCATATCAAATTCATGGTTTTTTCCTAACTCTAAACTTGAAAAAATGCCAAAAATCGCAGCTCAAAGATTGATTTTGTCGAATCCCTCGGAACTCGACTAAATGTGACGGTCTGTCGTTGCTGGAGTTAGGTATTTCTTTCAACGAAAATTTCACACCTCTACTTTTTAACCAATAAGATGCCTTAATTTTGACTAGTTACCATGGCAACTAAAAAAATTTCCGGAAATTTTTTCGTGGCGCCACGATATTTGAGTGGAAATTTTTTGACAGTTGAAAAGGTAAACATATGATCACAACCATTAAATATTGTAGATATACCTGTGAATAATGCAACATTTCTATAAGAATTAACATTATTATTTATTATTCGCTATAAAGTTTCATTAAACAGAAAACACAAATTTGTTTAATTATTATGCATTAACAATTTATATTTCAAAAAACGTAGGATCTACAAACATAGTAAGATTTAAATGTTGTTTGAATTCTAACCCATCCTCTCTTCTTAATGGTGAATAGGAAGGTGACGAATTAATTAGATGTCTGTGTTTTAAGACATATATGTAATATTTTGAAACAATTTTGTTCAAATCTCTTTTACGCAAAAGGCCATATTTACTTGATATCTGCAGCAGACTTTCTTGGATTTTCGTAAACAAACCATTGAACTCTAACGCTTCCTGGTCGCAATCTTCCATTAAATTCGTTAAATATATTAATTTTGGATGACATATTTGCACTTGACTCAACTCTTTGCAGTATTTACATAAATTGTACTTTTCAAAGCATTTCATTTTTCTCAAATTGTTTAACGCAAATGCTTACAAGAAATGTTTTACATAAGAATATCTTTGTTTGCTGGTTTACTATACAGTAACTCAATGTAATTTACCAATATAAACCTCATCTGTCAAAAGCATGGCCGCCTATATCACAGCCACCTACTGCAACAAACCATGTTAATATTATATTTTTTACATTAGAAGTGTTATGAATTACTTAACAAAAAATACATTTCTACCACCTTTAGTGACCTAAAATTATGAAAGGGCGATAGACTGATCTAATACCCATCTGAGTTTTAGCATTTGGTGTAACTAATGTTGGTAATATTTTCTATTTAACGAAACATGGTGGACTTGACAAGCAGTGAAATTAATTTAAAATGTCAGATTGGATTAATTATTTCACACCAAATTATGGTGTGAAATTTTCTTACCGAATACCGCGCAATCACCACGTGATATTATAAGTGAAAATTCATCGTTCACAATTCAGAATCACACCGCAGAATGTGACAAGAATTTCTTCCAGTATTTCCATTCTACCTTCTTTCAATTGCAAAATAGACCGTTTCTTGACGTTAATTACTGAAATTGCTTAATCTCCCCATTTTAATTAAATCGTGGATATTTAATTGATTCGATTCTAATTGCTTGCAGCTGTAACTCGGGTATATTAACATCCACCACCACCCTCTTTCAATCTAATTTATTACGATGTATGTAGATTCAATTTGCACTTCCCTTGTCTTTGGATTTCGCTACTTTCAGATTCAACTAAATTTTAAGTCGATCGTCTAATTCGCATTATCATTAGGGGAATACTGAATGGGAGATCTGAGACGAAACCTAATAAATATCGGGTTTTACCCGTAGTGAAATACATTTTCATTTATCTATGAAATTTGACACCTATTAAATCTGAATTTCTTCGCATATTCATCAGGGCAAAACTACGTTGGGGCACAGACTATTTGGCCAAGAATCTTTGCAGTAATATATTACTGTGTGTCTCAAAACATCAATTCTAAAAATAGCCTATTTTGCACTTCTGAGATATGGGATCGTGTTTTAGGGTCAGACCAGGGACAGGTCCCCATTTTCCGACTGCAAACAAGTGTGTAAGGATTATCGGAAGGTTGGCATATAGAGAGGACTGAAGGCGACCTGTCTTTTCATGTTCAAAATCCTCACTTTTCTTCCTTTGTACATTCTTGAATACCTTCTACGAGGGCAAGGTGAACAGTCCCTGAAAAATGAAACGAGAAATGATTTTTTGGTCAAAACTTATTTTATTTCTCAATATAATTTCCTTTTAGCCCGATACACTTCGTCCAACTTTTCCAAATTTTTCGATGTCTTCCAAATAATACCATTTCGGCAATCCTTCAAAATAGGCGTTCGTTTCAACGATGACCTCATCGTTGAAGCCATATCTAAAAAAAAAGATACGTGTGGCACTCGGGGACTGCCGCGGTAAAGCTATTGCATAGCATTTTTTCTCAACTTATGCAATTATAATTATTTATTTTTTTAAATTTATGCAGTACTTTTTTTTCTTTGATATTTTAATTCAAGTTTTTTCTTTGATATTAATTCAAGTTACACTTTTTGAGCGTGGTGACCGATAAGAAAACAAATTGTTTTCTTTTATTTAATAAATGAGAAGTTAATATCATTTAAAATATTTTTATTATCTTACAATACATGTAGGTTATTCAGGAATTTGTTATCATTGAAACTATAGGTTTATGGTAACTGAATAACTGAAATAAGAGACATGAGTTTGAGACTTGATATCCTCTAAATATCTGGAAAATACCGCGTCAATGGTGGTCCCATATTTTGTTGTGGATTCTTGTGGATCATTATTCATTTTCAAATTCAATTTTTCCGAAAGAAAAGTTGTCAACCGCTCTGATTTTTTATCAGCGAAGTTGATGTTGAAATCGCCAGCCAAGATAAGTGGAAATTTATTACCATTTGTTCCAAGTATTTTCGAACCTTCTTCAGTGTACTCCAGTAAAGTGCGATGAATAAAATGCTCTACCTCGTCCAATTTTGGATTCGGAGAAATGTAAATTGCTACCATGACTATGTGTAGGCCATTTCTAAGTTTGCATAAGCACGCACAAATATCTCCAACAAATGAGCGCCTAACATTAACATCGCTAACGTGTGCAATATGTATTTCAATATTCGGAGTCATAATATTTGTAACATTATTATCATTTTGGTAAATAGCTACCCCACCTTTTGGAACAGTATCTCGTTTGAATTGAACAATACAATTGAAATTAGGTATTCCAATCGGATTATCATGCGCCATGCAAGTTTCGGTAAGAAGTAACACATTTGTTTGTCTCGTAACTGAATCTTTGTGACTATTTAGACTTTGGCAATTGAAAGTCATTATTGAAATGCCATTTCTATTACTAATGAAATCTAAGACACTTTGAGCTGTCGTCTGAACACTATTTAAAGGCAGTCTTTTGAATTTTTGCAACAAAGATGCAGTCGATGCAGCTTGCCTTCGATTATTATAAAACTTGAATGTAGAATTATCGTTTTTTGTCGTGATATACAATTCTTCAATATTAGTCACCCGAGAGAGCGCAACATAAACGAGTTCCTGTTATTTTTCGTTACGGAATTTCTTGATTCGGTCACCGCGCTTAAAGCCCGCGATAAAAGCTATATGCAATATATGGAATAGCTTAATAGAAACAGGTACTCTCAGGCCTCTGCTACTGACGCGTAGCGAGCTCCTAGAGGCATATGTCAAAATGATTTCGTTCGTAGCTAATTACATAGGACGTCTGGAGTTCATGCAATTATGTTTTTAGATAATTCGAACCTTCTAATTTCGATAGGTCACGTGAAAATCCCGGAGTCTAAAGCGCTAGTGTTATAACATTCGTATAAAATAGCGAAATTTCTCACTTTTAGAAACTTCAAATTAATTAATTAATTTGACACATGTTAGGTGTTTAGGTCTTACATTATTTTTCGTTACGGAATTTCTTGATTCGGTCGCCGCGCTCAAAGCCCGCGATAAAAGCTATATGCAATAGCTTAATATATTGCGCTATTCGATCCATTCATTATTAATATTTATTGTTTAGAGTACTTCCGACATTACTAGAAGTTCGAAAATACGCGCAATCTTAATATTATTGAATGGTAGTACGGATTAAAAAAGAACATCGATTTTCGAGTAAGGGTTCCCTAGATATTGTTGTTGTTTACAAGCCTAGCGCGGCGACTGTCCCTTCCACGCGCGCCGCACAACCAAGCGCACGAAATACTATTATTTGAAATAATTGTTTTAGCAACTTTTACGAAAGACAAGAGGTTGGAAATTTGGTAAGTTGTTCATTAACTATTCAGTAAGATAATCCCGTACAAAAAATAGCGCGTTACCGCACCACAACTTTTTTAGGGCCGTTTTACAAAAGTGCTTTTTTTTGCATTAAGCTGCGGTTTGCAAAAAGTGTACATCCGATCTTGCTGAAATTTTGTGTGGTACTTGGTGGGCACAAAAGCTACAACCTATTAAAATGTCAGTTCTTAATCTTTAAAAGATCGAGAGTTATGAATTTTTGAAATTTCTAGCAAAATCGATGGTTTTTTGCAATTTGCGGGGTCACCACTGGACCAATCGGGTTCATCCGCAGCTCATTTTTTCCGTCTTTTTACGGCGCATAAGCTCATTGAAAGCTTTTTTCCTTTTAACTCAATTCGACGCGAATAACCGTTTTTGGCCATTTTTACCATTTTTTTTTGGACCATTTGCGACTATCAAAAAGTGTTCGATTTTAGTTCATTCAATTTGTATCATAATTATTCACTTAAAGCATTTTTTTTTCTATCACACTAATACCTCCAGCAATGTCGTGCACTTTAACTCGCCGATGTTTTATGTTACGTTCTTCCGTATCTAAGGATACAGTGGATACTCATTTGATATAACCACACCAGTGGCGGCTCCTCGAAAGAGGCTAAGGAGGCTCAGCCTCCTCACCAATTCATCTTAATGATCATTCTCCACTTTATCTCCTGTTTCTCTGATAATTTTTAAAATTTCACAATTAATTCCCCGTTCGCAGTAGTTATTTTTAATCTGGCAACAGTGCCCTGAGGCTAGACTCTCTATATATCTCAAACGCTGAGCATGTGTTGTTCAACGCAGTTGCCGTTTTTCCGACCTGTCCGAACGCCAACTGGGTAAATCAGCGAAAATGGCTACACCCTCTGGAGGCTAGCCTGCGGCAGCCGCTAGCAATCTGAAATACGAGACGTGCGTTCTGCCGACTGCTGAGTAGGTCAGTCAGTACTTGTTTATGTGTTGTCACGCCACGCGAAGTAAGGTTAGATTGTTGTCTGTTGTAAATTTAAAATTAGTGTTAGTGAGTTAGTTGCTGCCTTTTAGAAAATCCATTTAGTGAATTAACATATGATAAAAGTGTTTCTTTTAAATAAACGGCCTTTACCGGATTTGAAAGGATTAGTAATGTCAGGTAACTATCAAAATCGATCATTTAAAACTAATAGTAGTATTGACAAGACGAAGTTTAAAAAAACATCATTGATTTCCCTGTAATGCTCCAACTCGATCGAATTTTGGATCACGTGCAGTATTTACCATCCATAAAAATAAAGACAAATTAATTGAAACATTTGATTTTGTATTAAACAGTGATGACTTTTCAACAGATCAGGTTTCATTAAATGCTGCTGTTGGTTTAAAATCTTATTTAGAAAATGAAGAATTTTTGTTTTTTCTTGATAACTTTAAATTAATATTTGAACAAATTTTAAATTAATATTTGAACAAACTTATTTTTCAAATTTTACAACATAAATTCACTGATATAATTTATTCAAGAGATCGTTTGGAACATCTCATTGGAAAAATTTCAAGTTTCCGTAATACAGAATTTCATTTCAATATTTTATTTGAAAATTTTTCAACTGAGAGGCTCCTCTCGCGAAAAGGAGGAAAACGTATAATTTGGTAGACAAGAAACTACATTATAAACAACATTTTTATGAAATTTTAGATACTATTAAAGGTCAAATTGAGATTCGATTTTCCGATTTAAATGAATTGAAGTTTTTTGACTTGACGAATAGAAGATTTTTCGAATCTTTTTCAAAAGAGTTCCCCAATACACTTTAAGATAACTTAGTTCTAAAATATAAATTTTTTGATGAAATAACACTGCACAATGAATTATGTGTTATATACTCGGATAAAGATATTTTAGGCCAGTATGACAGTCACGCCGATATGATAAAATATATGATAGACAATGATTTGCAACAAGTTTTACCTCAGTTTTATAAACTACTTTGTTTGACAGTCACCATTTCTGTCACATCGGCATCGGTGGAGAGATCATTTTCTACTCTCAAACGAATTAAAACTTACATGCCAAATACAATGGGCCAAAATCGTTTATACAATGTTAGTTAAATATCTATTGAAAAAGATTTAGTAAAACACTTAAAACAAAATGATAAATTTTTTGATAATATTATTGATAATTTTTCGCAAACTAAAGACCGTAGAATTCCGTTAATATATAAAAAAAGTTAATAAAATTGATGAAAAAAAACAAAATATGAAAAATTCCAAAAAAATGAAAAAATATTAAAAATCCAAAAAAAAATAAAAAACAAAAAACGAACAAAAAAATTTTTTGGCAAGAGAAACTCTATACCTCCACGTTGGTTCTTGCTGGGTAACAATTCATTTTGTTACTGAAGTAGCTGGTACGTTCGCTGTGCAAAGGTTAAAAGGCTGTGAATAGAGTATATTTTTACAAAAACGTTTTATGTCCAGCCTCCTCTCTCAAAACTTCACGAGCCGCCACTGAACCACACATATAGTATTTGTTATTTATTCATTTATTTCTTAGTTATCTACATTTAATCAGTGAAACATTTATCTTTGCGAGAAAAATGTTCAACGTCATACTTTCTGATAATGGTACAAACTTCGCTGGAGCTTATATGTAATCACTTTGAAACTGGACAATATGATGTTGTCCAACGAAATGAATACGTAGAACCATTTGCTCGAAGCGCTGACAACAAAGAGAGCATTTCATTTCCACTTTTTATAAATGGACTGGCAACTTCAGGATTTCAACAGTGTCTCGTGCAACACTACAGACTTGAAACTTAATCATGTTTGGAACAGAGTTTTATTTAGGTCGCTAATATGCAATTTTCTGGCTATTTGGCAGGACGTAGCCGGAAGAACGTCCGAAGTGAAAGGTTGTATACGTCAGCGCAAAGAGCACACCAAATTCAATTGAGACAGTTTATTTGAAGTATTTGCATTTTAAATTGGATCGGAGCCAATTTACCAGCCTTTTGTTGCCTCCCTGATTAATTGAAAGACTACTCGAACCTAGTAACGCGTGTCAAACAGTCATTCCACGAGCTAATTAGAACGTGTAAAGGACCGTTAAAGCATATGGGGACCGTGGCAATTGCATTTTATCTAACCAAATGACGTTTTTAGAGGGACCCCCTATAGGAACCCTATCCTCAGAAATGAATAAATTACGATGAAGGTGGAATTGGTGATGGTGAAATTACTTAACATGTTTCGTTTTGATGAAATATCTGCAAATTGCGACCTTGTTTTCATATAAATCTACAGTTTCTCCGTTTATTACCCCTTCGTTCCAATTGAATAGTAAAATGTGGATAAAAGACAGATGGGGGTTTACGGTGATTATATAGCATATCTTTGGATAAACGCGTGGAACGATATATACAGTGTGACTCATTTGTTCTTGAAAATCTTTAAATCTTTATTAATTGTGATCAGCTGGTGACTGGTGACAGATGGGTATCGAAGGACAAGTTACTAAAAAATGAAACAAGAAATGACTTATTGGGTCAAAACTTATTTTATTCATCAACATAATCTCCTTTTAGCCCGATTCACTACGTCCAACGTTTTTGTAATTTATCGATCCCTTCCAAGTAATACGATTTGGGCAATCCTTCAAAATAGGCGTTTGTTTCAGCGACGACCTCATCGTTGGAGCTAAATCTCTTTCCGTCGCGCCATTTCTTCAAGTTTGGAAATAGATTAAAATCGCTGGGGGCCAAATCTGGAAAATATGGTGGATGACGAACCAATACGTAGCGCAATTCATGCAATTTTGCCATTGCGACTGCGGACCTGTGAGCCGGTGCATTGTCCTGTTGGAAGAGCACATTTTTCTCTGCCAAAGGTGGCCGCTTTCGCTTCAAATCGGTGTCGAATCGATCCAACACCTCTGCATAATATACGCCGGTGATCGTTTTGTCCTTTTCAAGGTAATTGATATGGACGATACCGTGTGCATCCCAATAAACTCACGTTGGCCCTTTTCGGCATCGATTCGCCAGGACAAGTCCACTGTTTCGACTGTTCTTTGTTCACTGGTCTGTTGTGATTGATCCATGTTTCGTCCACGGTTACGAAACGGGGCAAAAGTTATTTTCATCGCTCTTGAACATCGCCAATCACTTCTTTGAAGTTGTCAAAAGGTTTATATTAATTCTCTTGTCAATCCTTCTAGTCGAGATCAACTACGGAAGATTAATAGGAACGTGAAACGGATGGACATAATTATTGAAATAGATGATGGATTGGTAGATAGTACTGTGAGGAAAATATACCTCTTGTGGAAAGAAATGACCGAAGCTATTTTTTTATAAATCCTTAACGGGGCATGTGACGATCTTGAAACCAAAAAGGGTGGGCGCATTTTTGCGAATATCAAAATGTTTTTGGATTTGATTTTCCTCCAGAAAAATTATGTGCAAAAAAATTGTAGAGAACAATATTAACTACAATTGCAATCGCTGCGCTGCAACCTAAAGTATAAAAAGCAGAGGGCGCCAAAGTTTCCAAATATAACTTTTTCTCTTTTTCGAGACGACAGTGGAAATATAGAAGTTGTAGAGCCGAAAAAACCTACAAAATATACATGCATTTGTTTTCTACGATGCAGCGCTTTCATTATATATTATGTACTATTTTGGAAATACTACATAATCTATAGTACCTACCAATATGCAGCATCGTAGCTTTTAGTGGATGCAACACCACGTCGGTCCTTCATTTCCAGAGCAAATCAATACTCGTAGCATTACTCAGTCGCAAAGGAACAGATTTTGCGAAATACTGCAGCAATTTTAAAGAAATCCCGCATTCATCAACAAAGCGTCGAAGCTGCAGGACAAGTCATCTTTGTGGCAGTGTACGATGGTGCAACTTGCACAAACACGCTGCTTCCAATTCTAAAAATTAACATTCTAGGCCTGGAATTTTGTAAGAATATGGCTCTTTTTGCTGAGATAACATTTTTTCATCAGGCTTTACAATCTTAAAAAAATCCAGTCATAATCTTGGGCACTTGCAGTCAGATTAATACAGAGTCAAGAGCAAATGGATCACATTGTATAACTATAGCCGCCTGTTATGTACTCAAGTTAATTAAATAAATAAATTATTGTATAGAAAAAGCTTGTTCAATATCCTTCTTTATGATGTAGTTACAGCTTACTCTTAAGCTTAAGATACATTATATTACGAGGGTTATCGAAGGCGATTGGAACTTCGAATTCAATAAATCGAATGCTCGAGAATACAAAAGCCACATTCTTCGTCGAGTGGCACCGGAGCAGAAAGGGCGTGGACGCAGGTAGTTAGTGAATCAAGGATAGTCGTCGTAATCCTGCAAAGTAAAGCAGGACCCAAGAAGGGCGGTAAGCTGACCAGGACTTCTAAATCCAGATCGATGCATTCTAACATAAAACTAAGTGTTATGGAATTCAGGATTATGCGGGAAAGCCGCAGAAAACATTATGTACGGAAGGGGAGACGATGTGAGGGCTTCCGAAATAATAAAGGCATTGTCTTCTGGATTACTTTCGACCAGAATTTGAGCAAAAAAGTTCTAATAGCTACCCGTATACCTACGAAGAGAGTTGAGTAAATGTAATCAGCTTACGAATAACGCTCCTATATAACACATTAGTTACACTGATTGATTTTGCAATCAAAATATTAATTAAGACAAATCCAAAATATTTGTAACCATTTTTTTGAAATTAGAAAGCAGCCAGTTCTTATTGAAAGACCTATAACTTTTATAACAATCACCACTTTATTAAGTATATAAAAGTTTAGAGTGAGCTTTGAAATAAAAACAAACGAAATGGTGAAACTTAACCTCATGATCACGTTAGCACACGTTAACCTTCGAACGTTTATTATCGAAAACTTTCTTACTGGTTAAACATAAATGTTTAGCTTGCTGCTATTGTTTAAGCGAGATAAACAAATAACGATCGCTATCTAAACAGCGAATCAAAGGGAGTGGGTCATAAATCAAACCAAGCGATATTTGGTAATTGGTATATTTCTTGTAGCGTACATATATAAATCAGGAGCTACAATGAAACGGCACAAAAGAAAGATATCCCATTCGGGCTGTTCGGAATCTATTAGTTATATTGAAAAATGTGGACGTCGTTCACAGTTGACAAACAACGATGCAAGGAACTTAAATAGGACACCAAATCCATATTAATACAGGGCCGGATTAGTGTGAGATTAATGAGACTGTTTCTTCTTTTGTCGTCCAGAGTAGTGACAAATTTTGAGAATGCAGAGATACAACATGGCCGTTGTCGGATAATGGTTACGACAAGTCTTTAATCAATAATTTCTAACCAAAAACGCAAAAATTAAACGAATTAGAGTCATTATTTTCAATAATTCAATGAAGTTTCACTTTTCATCCTTCAATAATTGATCAGTTCCATAGTTTATTTTCTAAATTTGCAATAATAACCTTTGATTCGACGCCGATTTGAAGCGAAAGCGGCCGCTTTTGGCAAAGAAAAAAGTGCTCTTCCACCAGGACAACGGCGCACAGGTCCGCATTCGCAATGGCAAAATTGCATGAATTGCCATACGAATTGGTTAGTCATCCACCATATTCTCCAGATTTCCCCCCTGCGATTTTTATCTATTTCCTAATGGCTGTTCGGTGGAAGGAACTTTTCACCTTGCCCCCGTATTAATCTCAAATAGAATTCAAACAGATACATTTTGTTTCCTAATTTAGTTTACTCTGATGATGGCTACTTGGTGGCTGAAAAGTCCTCAACTTTAATAGTATTTTAAGTGGATAAGGGTGATTAATATTTGTACTTATTAGTCATGGTCCGTATATTCTAAGAGTCGTGGACCGTACCTATATTCTAAGGCTCTTGGTTGCTCGGTGTCAGTTACCGCTTCTCTTTCGAGGGTGTTCTGTGAGACGCCGGAAAGGAAGAGAAAATGTTACTTCTGGTCAATTCGTTCGAGTGGAAAGTCGATTGCTAGGTTATTTCAACAGGGAGGTGATACCAAGCGTGTGTTTGGAACCAAATTCTGGGATTATCCTTCCGTTGAAAACAAAGACATCAATCACCAATTTGGATTGGAATACTTGGAATTTATTGGGTGATTGATATATACCTTCGGGGATCTAAACTTAGTTTTCGACGTGTCTGGCTGTGAACGGAAGTAAAAGTTGTCTTATTTGAAGGAAAACCCTATCGTGGTAGAGGTAAATATCTTTGTAATTCCATTTGATTTATTCACTAAATTCAGGAATGAATTGCCTTCATAGGTAGTATCTGACAGAACATAACCTAGTTCTAATTTGTTAACAATTGTTGTGTATTTTGTTCATGTCTGTCTGCCGACGACAATAGAACAATAGAGTTTGAACATTTCGTGATTTCAGGGCACTACTTTTTCTTCTTCTTCCCTATATTTTTGTCTATGTTGTGGAAAGTTCAACAAGAAGTGTGTTGAGTATTGTTTGGGATCTGCTGTGGGGAGATCACTTAGGAGTCGATTTATTTGTGCTGTACAATCGTGGAAACGATATTACAATTGTGACAGGGACCCCTACATGAAGTAGAAGTAATTAATCATCACCAAATACAACATCAACTCTCACCAGGTCAGATTATCGATTGTGGTTATGTGTAACAATTTTAATAATCATTGAGTATTGTATATTATGTAAATTCAATCAACTGTTCACTTGTTTAAATGATTTAAGTAACTAATTTCATCCATATTTTCTAATCATTCGCTTCATATCTCATTAATATAAGTTTGTCATAAATTATATCAATATTAGTATTTCAAAGTAAATTTCAATCATTCTGGGTACAGGTCTTTTATTTTCTTTCTTTCAGGGTAATTTAACCTGGGGACTTGAGTATTTGCATCACCTAGTTATATACATAATTCATTGGTTGGTTAAAATACTCTGGCGCCCGAATTTTTAATATCTGAAATATAACCTACGACCATCTTCACTGTAGCTGTCGGCAACCAAGTGATAAAATAGAGCTTTAGTTTATCCTTTAGTAAGAGTAAATTGTAACCCTTACATAGTGTTATAGTTGTGAACTCTTTCAATTTGTTTGTATTTTATTAGTTCATTTCATTACATTTGTTTATTTTGCCAGAGCTATATGTAAACGATCATTCTTGAATGATCCACATCAAGTCCTGATGTAAGTAGTTTTCAAACTATATTCCTCTAAGGAAAAGTTTTTTCATCTTTTGAACTCTCATTTTGTGTATATCTTCCAGGACCAAAAAAGATTATTTAAAGCTTCAACAAGTTCTGTCAAATTTATGAGCTTCAAAATCACAACATTCCGAAATAACAAAAGGCACTAAGATTCTTCGAATTGTACCTAATTTTTTCATTGAACAACTCTAGACACTACGTCACAGGTAATACTTTATCATTATATAGAACACAGCAGAATCGTCTGCCATATTGGAGTCCACTAAAAGTTAACGCGGAGTGTACAAAAACAAAACTGAACTCGTAATTTTTTTTATTTCTTTTTGACAGTAGTGCAAATATATAGGAACGTGGATGTCACAGCTATCTTTTATTTAGTGTTGTTGACTCGCCCCTTACTCCAATCTGGGCCTCACATTACAGATATCTGTTTAGAACAGATCAAACCTGATCAGTCTTATATCAGGCCTGAAATCGGCTCTAGCCCAAGCATAAAACATTTGGATGTCGAACATGCGATGGAAAAAGCCATATATAAAGCTGAAGGTAGCATTAAAAAAATGTTAAAACCTCAAATTTGTTATTTTTGACCACAAATAAAACTTGAGTTACACTCTCGAGTGGAAAAAGCCATATATTAAGCTAAAGATAACCTTTTTCTATGTTAAAACCTCAAATTCGTTATCGTTGGTCTAAAATAACCCAAGGCTTGAAGAATGTTTTGTTCAAGCATAATAATTGTTGAAAAAAACGATTTTTGGGTAGGAGATGCCATTTTAAGAGGAATGGGGGTTTAGCCCCAAAATGTTATATTGTCAACGCTGGCTTCCATAAGTTCTTCTGGGAGCAGCTTTGATTCTCCGAATTGACGGTGCTTGAGGGATGTCAATGCGGGGCATTCCAACAAGATGAGAGAGGCAGTTTCTTCCGCATTTGGTTGATGTGACTCTGGGACACTTAATAGCTCCCAGAGCCAACTGTCCAAATATACTGGGTGTTCCATCTCAGACGAGCCACCCCATATATTTCTTATCCCGTCTATCTGCATTTCCTACTAGGATCATCCGCAATGCATGAAGTATGAAGGCGTTTGTTAAGACGACAGTGACCGGTTAGAATTCCAGTCATCTCTCTGATGTCCATTCTGTTCAGAGAAAGGAGTTTCTTTGAGATCCTAGGCTCATTGATAAAGAGCTTGGTCTGCCTCATGCGTGGTGATTCTCGCCACAGTTCAGACCAGTCTTTGGCCCAGAAGGGCGAGACCCCTCACGAAATTTGTTAAAGATGCCATTGGCTCCGGTCCGACAGGGTCGCCGGACGACCTCCGCCTACTCCACTGTGTCCAAAGACCCAGATAAGTTGAAGTTTATTTCTCCTGGCTAGTTCAGCTAGGCATACAAATCTACGCCTCACCCATCAACCTAAATGATCTCTTTTTTTTACTCCCAGTTGTCCACATTTTTTCAGACCTATTCAGTATTTCTAGCTGATGGGGCTTCGTGAGCTACCGGCTCTGCTGTACCAACATCATAACCATAACCCTTTACAAAGGGGTCATGGGATTATATCGGTATGTAAGAAAAGTCTACATCTCGAGTAATAGTCTATCGGTAAATTGTGTATTTAAACGGTGTTACTAAGAATCAACAAACGTTTTTCTTGTAATTTCGATGGAATAAGAGGAACGAAACATTTTCTACTCAAACTCTTCAATGTAAAGGTAGCTTTTACAAACTGGTCCAGAGGAATGTTTACTGTGAACGTCGAACTTGCCGGTAATTTTAACAACGATATTTGGCAAGTTTCACTATTATCGAGAGATGCAGTTGAATGCTTGGAATGCTTTCATAATTACATTTCAACTTGCGAAGCCAAACTATTTCAAACTGTTGGAAGAAATGCGTTCGTAAGTGCTTGTGTTTTTTTACGCATGAAGCGGTACGACATTACAAATATGTTGTCGACGACGGCAGCGAATGGAATGTTTGAATATGATGAGCAATTATGAAATAATATACAAGCAAACAATGGAATTCAATTCGCACCAGAAGAATTCCGTTATTTTTTTCTTAAGTTAGTTTACTTTTAATTACAAGAGAACAGCGCCTTGCCCTTTATCTGTTATGAAAATCAAGGTTAGTTCACAAGGTAAAATTATTGATATAATTCCGCATAGTTTGATTTGGTGACGATATTTTTTAAACATACTGTATTGATATTGACCTCGTTTATGTGTTATTCCAATTAATTATGTTAATAGAACATGTAGTTATAATACTTACATGAATTCCTAGGTAATATATTGATAAGGAAGTGTTTTCTTGGATTAAATGCCATTATAATTATAGGAGTGCGTGATTGTTTTAACAGTCAAATGTTTTCTTTGAATGGGTATGACACTTTGGAGCGTACCAAATAGAAGAGGGATATTTACCGAACTTGAACCCATCCCACATCCTCAACTTCCCAAGAGCTACAGGGTTGGAGAAACTATTGCAGCCGTTGATATATCCTGTATGACCCACCAGCAGGAGGAGATACAATAGATCTATTAGGTCCCAGTCTGCAAATATCTCCAAAATATCCAATACAAGACCTTTGGTTTCTACCCACTATTTAGTCATTGTCTTGTCGGTTGATTGTCCGAATTGTTTCACTGTGATGCTATAAGCAATCCTTCCGTAGGTTCCGGTGCGAAATATGTTTGTTGGCTCCTTTGTTTTGCCAGCAGGTCCATAATTTGTAGAGTCCCAGATTCCGATGCCGGTGCTGGTCTCTGTTTTCGATGCATCAGTGTACCAAATGATTCCACTGATGTTCCCAAATTTACGCCGTCAGCCCCAATCTACATCATAAGATACAATTTTCTAATTAATTGTTGTAGGCATTTGAATATTTCAGATGGGTGGAGATATCGCTGGTTAGTCTCTTTCCATGCAGGATGAACTGCATTATATTAAGACGTAGTGAGCGTTAACGAACGAAGCCGTTTCTTGATCCAGTAGCAATATTTTGCGAATGTGTGTTCTCGCGTAGCAGCCAGATATGATGCTCGAAATTTACTGGCATAAAAATTCAAAGTGGTACCTTCAGCAGTTGTTTCACGCGTTGTTCGGCACGCTCACTATATGACCGATGGTAGAGAGAACTAGAACAACACGCTCGCCAACGGCAAAAGGCTAGCGCGTTCCGTTGACGGCACCCGACAAAAGGCTAACGCTAGCACACAGATTACTTACTTTCAATGCTGATAATCGCTTATAAATGGTCTAGGTTAATCCGGTTAATCTGTATTTTAGATCCTTTAATACTTTGAAATAACACAGAATATACAATTACGAGGGGAAGGTGAAAACAGATGGCGCTTCAATCGAAAATCTCATGTGACATTTAGGATGTACAGACTTTAACTAGAACGCATTGAAATTTTCTGACTTATACGTCATTCAATTCAGTTCTGTTTTGACACCCATCGACAGCAAGCAACCTTAAAGATTTTTGCAAAGATAAAAAAAGTCTTGGTCAAACATTATTTCTTGCGTGAAAAAACATTACGCAAACCAAAGCATCGCTTGTTTATTCATTATGGGGACTATTCACTATCGATGGATCGATTCACAAGTGGCATACTGATTTTCGTTGTGACAGTATGACCACAAAGGACGTCGAACGTTCTGGTCGTCCTATTGAGGTTATAACGCCACAAATCGTCTGTAAAATCCATGGTATGATATTGGACGATCGGCGAGTTGAAGTGCACGAGATTGGTGAGGCTATGTGCATCTCAACCGAACAGGTACAGAACATTTTGCATACATTTTTGAATATGAGAAAGCTATCTGCCAGATGGGTGCCGCATTTGCTCTCTGTTGACAACAAGCTCGACCGTGTGATAACTCCAAAAGGAGTGTTTGGCGATGTTCAAGCGCGAAAAGAAAGACTTTTTCCGGCGTTTCGTAACCGTGGACGAAACATGGATCCATCACAACACACCAAAGACCAAAGAACACTCGAAACAGTGAGAAGCCGAAAAAAGCCAAAGTAGGTTTATCGGCCAACAAAGTCATGGTGACCGATTTTTGGGATGCACACTATATCGTCCATATCAATTGCATTAATAATGACACCTGTGCACAGTGTGGGGATCAGCTCTTGAAGTCGGGGTGGTTTGCCCTAAGCTGACCCGTGGTCTTGGTGGAGGCATAGTAATTGAAACACACACTTATAAAAGCTATACTTCACTTAATGTAGAGCTAGACGTCATTACGACTTAATGTCTTGCTCTACGAAATAATAACAGTACAAATACTAATGTACACGATGAGAGATCATTATTAATCTCTCAATATGAAATCTTTGACTATTCTAATTATTATGATATGCTTATGCTCTACTTATGATATATATGATAATGTAATGTGATGTTATTGTTATTATGTCCTAGTTAATCTAGTCTTAGCATATACATCGATCTATCAATAACTACCTCGAGATACCCTGCTCTCTATGTCAAGGTTAGCTTGTGCTAAACAATATGTTTATTATAACGCAACAGTAAACATATTGTTTGTGGGTCAGCTATGAGATATAAACATATACTTAATAACATTACTAATAGAAATAAGGTCGCATTCTATAATTTAGGGATTTTAGGTATTCTCGTATAGGGATGGAAGGTTCCTATACTACAACAGGTCCACAGTCGCAATGGTAAAAGTGCATGAATTGCGCTACGAATTGTTTCGTCATCCACCATATTCTCCAGATTTTGGCTCCCTGTCATTTTTATCTATCTCCAAACTTCAAGATATTGCGCTGTGTAAAGAGATTTGGTTCCAACGATGAAGTCATCGCTGAAACAAACTCCTACCTCTCTTTTCTTACCCCTGGTTAATCCCATTCTTAGTTCCGATGTTCTCCCGTAGTTCTTTCGGCAACAACCGTGCTCTCAACAATCTTGAAATTGAAAAACTCGAAAGATACTAAAATTACGTTTTATATGTGGAAGCTCATCGTCATGTTATCTAAACGTTTCGAAACTCAATTTATCTGATTCAAAAGTACTAGATTTTCAGATTTGAAACTGTCGAAGTAATAAAGCTAGCACGTTTATGACGACCTTTGATTCAAGTGCGAAGAAGTGGACCAACCTATTCTATATGTACCTTGGTCGAGGTTGATATTTTTCCAATCCGAATGTTTAATTGCCATTAAAATACGTTACTGCCAACAATGCAACGTACCCTCAGGATATAAATCCCGTTTACCTCCCACGCACCGGATGAGTCGACACCAAAACCGAAAATCTGGATATTTCACAAACGGAGCGTAATGTCCATAAAACGATCGTTACACCGGAATACACAGATAAAACGTGCATCCCACAGCCACTGGATATATTTGCATTCTAAATAATAAATTCGTATATTTATTGAAAACGACAAGCTCGAAATGAATTAAAACCTGGCCGCTATAAATTTGCGATGTAAAACTGTTCATGCTTTAATCCGGTGATTTCGCTGTTATTATTGTTCATTTATTCGGTCCGTTTTATTCTGAATTATGCCCAATAATTATGAATTAATCTAAAATTTCAAATATACCGAATGAATATTTTCGGCATGATTGATTGGACTGATGATACTGCAAATTCAAGCTTGAGGATCAATCTGAACATTCAATTTGCAATCGTTGATCGTGTTCCGATATTGTTGGTAATACACTAATAAGGAAAAACAAATACAGAGCACAACCTATTGTTCTCATGATGAAATGATGACCGAAATTAATAAAACCTGATCATGTGACATCATGAATCAGACTCTTCTGGATAGTATCCAATAGCTTGACCAGGATCCTTATTCTCCAAATCAAGAGAGGTGATCGTCCGTCTATGAGAAGTGAACGTTCAGATCCTACACTGGTTCTCTCGGTGACCAAAATAACTAATGCGGTGGTGTCAAGCTTCAAAGATGATTGCACGTTCCTACAATTTCAAGAATATCAGCTCATGACATTCTATGGTATCACGGAATCTTTCTAACGAAATCAAGGTTCTCTCGATTGGAAAATAAGGGTACAGGACAGGTCAAATCTGTGTTATTTAGATTATGAGGAGCTGCTGGAATGTAATCAAGCTCTTGGCACGGAATCGATAACCAAGTTTTTGTGAAGCGGTTTTCGCAATGGGCCTCACATGATCATACAATGAGAGGGTGCTGTTGATGGTGGTGATCCCTCACATGGATATGGAAGACTTCATATGAATAGTTGTACCTGACATCATCATATTAAGGATTGTGCTATCCGCCTTTCTGGAAAAGTGCAAGTTTGCTTTTAGGTTGCATTAATGTCCACTAGATTATCAAAATCATTGCCAGATCTCCATTATTTGCGTCAACCTGTCTCTTTATCGTTCCTCTGGTTGTATTGGATGGTATAGGGGACTCTAGATGAGAAAGAGGTATGAAGGATACCATCATCTGCAAAGCTGTGAATGAAACAGGTGGTCGCCTCCAGCAGATCGTTGATATGGAGCAGAAACAAAGTTGGTGCCAAGACAGATCCCTGTGGAACAGCAAAGTTGATATCCATTGTATCGGAGGATACTGCGTCAACCACCACATGGAGTGATCTGTCTGAGAGAAAACTCGATAGTTGGCGACAATGTTGAGGCGACAAACCCATATGACGGAAGTTTCCCAAGCTGTATGTATATGTATTTGTATCATTTACTGTCATTATAGTCATTGATTGTTTATTCCACCGAATTTTTTAAATAATGGACGCAAAGAACTATATGTGTTTTTGATTTATGTTTATATTATCCTCATTTAAATCGATTTCTTATTCTTTGGGTGAATCAATTCTTAATGTAATATAATATCTACTGCGATTTACTGAACATTAACACTTGAATAAATTTTCATTTTATTTTATATAGTTTTTTCTTCTTTTCAAATTTTTTTTCTCTAGGCCTGCGCACAGATACCTAGTGCTTTTGCATGTTGGTATATTTAATGAATACCCAAAGGTATCAATGTATTTACACCTGAATAAACATTATTATATTATATTTGTATCCTTCAAATAATATGTAAGAAACTGAAACACGCTTCACAATTTTTCTTTTCAAAAATAATTACATTGAAAAGCAGGAGGTACTTGTATCAAATTATGAGTATAGATGAATCTTCTACATAATACAATGCGAATGACTTAACATAACGCTGCTCTTCAGTTCCAGTTTCGGGGAGTATTTCTCGAGGAAACTGGATATCCAATGTTGTTTTTTCTTATTTTAAATAATTACATAGTTACTTGTGCCCTTTCGAACATTTGGTAAACACTACAACTGTTTGGGAATTACATTTGAGATTACAAATGAGTTGTATTAGGTGTTTTATATAATTAAAGTACACAACTTATCATATAACGATGCTTCAAATTTGCAATAGCATATGACACCCTGTTGATTATTCTGTAAGCACAGGATGATAAAACTCCAATAAAACCAGGAACGACAATTTGCATTTCAATTTGAGATGGAATAGTCAATGAATTCATAGTTGCATATGGCATAAGAGACATCAGTCCATGCAGTATTCAAGCCATCGGTGCTATCTTGAGCCTATTGGAGTTTCGTTACAAGGGGTTCACACTGAACCCAATCAAGTGGTCTAAGTGCTCAGGACGTGTTCGCCCTAGCTTTGATTCATTGATTGGTAATAAATTTAAATTTGAAAGTTTAACTTAGGGTCTAATACAAATTCGATAATGGTAGTAGGTCCTGTAAATAAGTTTTTTTTATTCTTTGTCTACACGAGAGGGATACCTATAATGTTCGCAGAACATCGTGTGAGTCAGCAATGATATGTAGGGAGAGGAGAGAGGCATTCGCATTTTTCTTGAAGATTTGGAGGTTATATGCGTAGGGAAAAACCGCATTAGGTAAAGAGTTCCACAACTTCGCTGTTCTATAGAAAAATTAAATATTGTAGGAAGAAGGAATGTAAAGGGGTGACTAGCTTGAGCTCGTCTAGTCCGCCTATCTGTAATCTCCGAGGTTTCGGTCAGTTTCGGTAAGCACTCCGATGATTAGAAGGTTTTCTAATCACCTCATCACTGCGATTGTTTTCATCAATCATACCGGCGTTCATATAGAACATTATCACCAACGTTCGCGAAATTTTCACGATGGCAATAAATCAATGAATTTAACAAGCAGGAGAGATCTATGTGTGTTTTCTGATCTTGAAACCAAGTATTTATAGCCTTTAATAACCTTCGTTATTGTATCGATTATGTTGCTCTCGGTCCTAGTACTAAATTTAAGTGGATCTAGCTGCTGACGTCGTGCGATCTGCAAAAGAAAATGTATCAAACCACTAAACTCTATCTAAAAATAGTTCTCATCAAAATGTTTGTATTTCCTATTTGAGGAAGAAGTAGCATGGATATTGAAGACTTCATAGGAGTAGTACCTGACATTATCATATTAGGGATTATGGGATCCACCTTCTTGGAGAAGACGCAAGCTTGAGTTTTGGTTGAATTAAACTCTAATAGATTATCAGATCCCCATTTCAAAATCTTTGCAAGATCTCCATTAATTGCGTCAACCTGCCTCTGTCTCCTCCTTTGGCTGCATCGGATGGTATAGCAATCGATCAGGCTAACATTTCGTGTCATTGAGGAACACGGACCTCTAGACGCAATTTAAATACCAAACGTTAATTATATTTATAAAATTTCTGCAATTTAAACAAATGATCTTTGAGTTTTTTTCACTCGTGGTAATCTAACCCTGATGATCGTGTGCATGTGCAATTCCAGTAGCGTACAAAAAAACCGAAAGAACCTGTCAAATCTATCAAACGTACTGGAGTCGTAATTTCAGTTACATTTTGACGTTATCTGTATTTCACGGTTAACTGCGTTTCATAAAAGAGAGGGCGACGGCATAAAATTCTATTGAGAACGCATTCGTATAATAAATTACGTTCTCGACGAATGATGAGCTCAGTTTCTAACAATGGAAATATATTACCTTTTCTTAGATGCCATGCAGCCTTTATAAATACGAATCAATTTCAGACGAGCTGCGCTGGCGTTGAAAACAATCAGTTAATCAACTGCAGATGAAACGCTTATGTACGTAAAAATTGACTAGTTTCTTTACGCGCATAATTGCCTTGGTTAAGGTCTCACCGTATTTCCTAGGTATATACGATATAGAAAATAGAAATTACGTTCCGAATTATTTCCCACATATTCATATACATATGATATGCATATACAGATTGAGTTTAAATCAACGGTGTATAGTGATTGAATGAATGCGAGCGAGATGCAATGAAAATGAAGATAAATGGGCGTTGCATTCATATCGCGGCAGTCATACGTCTAGCTAGACCTCAAATGAAAAGATGGTACTAGAACTAAAATTGAATTAGGTACTGTGAATTTATTTTGTCATTCATAGTTAAGATTTAAGAGATATCGAAAACCGTGCTTCAGTCGCGAGTTACAGCCGTTAGTGAAGTGATAGGCAGTCTTGCAAGCATCATCGCATATTGTTAGATACAACCGTTGATTGAAAGAGTTGAGCTTAGCTCTTTTCTTGTTTCTCTTGTGGAACGATGCAATGCGTCTGGCCAAAACCCTCTATATACATGAGACCTGAACGTCGACTACAAACGTGTGTGACGTCATCAGCAAGGCTCGTAGTAGAGAGGAAGCTCACTGCAGTGTGTAGGTGATGAATATCAGAGTTTAACAGAGTTTTACTTATTTCTTATAGGAAAATTATATTTCGAACCTGTACCTTGGGTGTACTTGAGTGTTTTTACCTGTAAATAAGCATGTATAAGAGTGTTACGACTGAATAAAGTACGTTACAAAATGGTTTCACAAGTGAATGTTTATGTTGGTGAAAATTTGAAATTTTGTTCTCTATCGGAACAGATTACGCTCCAAGGAAAGGTACGAGCGCAAAGTGAAGCTCGATGTCATAACGAGTTAATGTCTTACTCCACACAACAATACAATCAATCCATCACCAATAATAATCTTAATGCCTAATAATTATAATCATCTAATAATAATCCTAGTATATGTATTGTTATGATTTCATTTCCTAAACAACAAAAATGATAAAAATTAGAACTTACCGAACATTGAAAATCAGAAAAGATTAATAAAAAGATATCATATGGAATTAAAAACAATATTAAAAGTTAAATAATAGTTAGTATAATATAATAAACAATGTAAAACATAATAAACAACAATGTAATTAAAATAGAAGTGTAAAACAAGAACTTCAGTGAAAGTGAATAAACGTACAGTGTTACGAAGGCAGAAATCATAATTAAAATGATTACAAAAAACTATCATGAGATAGCACAAACTATTGAAGAATGTTATAGATATAAGTTAGGATTAGTAAATTTGAGTTATATAATGTTAAAGAAATGTTATTGATATATTATATTATGTATTAGTTTTTAAGAATGAAAACTGTCAAATTTATAATAATTATTGGAATAATCATATTAATAATAACCTAATCATAGGTTATCTTATACCAAAGTGTGTGGAAAAATGTATTCAATATTAATTTAAAAAGAAGGAATCATCATCATTTAAAATAAGTTGAAAATCTCCAATAATTCAAAATTTATAGAATACTAAATTCTGATTGGTCGAGACGGATTATAAACGTCAGACTGATAACAATGTAAACTTATGTCAGTTTTGCAACAATCTTCAAAGCATTCTTGATAGGTAAAGAAAGCACCTCATAGGTTGAATATGACATCAGGTAGCGTCCGTTATGAAGGCCTATAAAAGGCATCTGAAGACAAGCCAAGTTAGTTAGCTATAAACATCAGAAGAGTCAAGGTACTCTTAGCAACTCATAAAGTTTCCATAACCTTAGTTTATTGGATAAACATCGGAGAACCCAAGTGTTCCAGTAGCTTCGTAAGGTTGAAAGTAACCGAAACAAATAAATAATTTCTACAAGTCAAGCAGTGTTCCAAGTCTCCGAACAAAGTTTAAAGGTTACAATAACCTACAATTCATAAGTAACATTGAACGATAGCCAGCCTTCGATAAAGTTCCAAACATCATTAAAGAGTTTTGTATCTTTAATAAAAAGAATAAAACTAAGTTAACAATTTTCAACAGTTCCTGATTTCAAAAGAAGTAACCAAAATAGTTTACCTGTGTTTATTGTGTATAGCAAAGAAATTGTGTATGGTTAAAGTGAATTATCAAATTAATAAGAAGATCAAGCCAATTGAACATTGCCTACATTTTAAAACATATTCTTGGATATAATCTAAACGTAAGTTTACTTATTATTTCTCCATTGTATTATTATCTGTCTGTAAATCTGAAAGAAAGATTGTAGATTATAACTTTGTAAACAAAGATAAATAGTAAATAATTTTGAGGTTAGATCATAGATCTATTTGAACATAACATTATTAAAAATTTATACCAGAGATAAATTAGAGCCATAGAAATTTAAATATTAAAAGTTTTAACATTCAAAGAACATTGTGTTTAATTCCATATATAATTCAATATAAAAATAAAAAGGTAAAAATTCATTATTCAATTCAAAACAAACATAAGATTCAAAATAAATAAAATACAATAAGAAAGCTAGCCGGTAGAAATCAAAACAAACATTATTCAAATTAATTAAAATAATCTCAATAAAACTTTCTTAATAATTGTCACCAACGTGGGGCAAAATAAATTAAAAGAAGTGTTTCTTAATAATATATATATATATCAGTTTTTCAATAACTACCTTGAGTCTAAGGTTCCCACGCTCGGGATGTCAGGATCCCTTGTTGTGTAGCTTATACTAAACAATATGTTACATTATTACAAGGTAATCATAACACTAAACATATTGTTTATGTATTCCTTATGCATTTACAAACATATCGATTATATGTACTTAATAATAGAAATAAGGTTGTATTCGCTAATTGAGAGATTTCAGGTGATCTCGTATAGGGATGAAAGATACCTATACTACACCGGCATGTGATGTCACGATCGAGCGCCCAGGCCTTGTGATCTTACTCGCTCTAACTCACGAGACTCCTGTACACCGTTGATGTAAGCTCAATCTGTATCATGTTTGACTCCTCTACTTCTTCATTGAGAAGAAGTTACGCTATGAACAGCCATGTATCATCCATGAGGTACACATCTCGCGGCTGTAGTCGTTTCAGTGGTCGCATAGGAATCCCACCTTAAAAGGTACATCCGATGCTATATTAATTCCAATATTGTGGGCTAAATCCATGCCTGCCGATCTCAGCATAGCTGATAAGATTGTGTGCATCAAGGTATGATTGACCTGCCTCTTTAATTTCCTCAAGAATTTGTATCGGCGTTTCTTCCTCTTTCTACGCCTCGAAAACGTTTCACCATCCCGGATACTTGAATTAATTCGCTTATGAGAGCGCGAGTTCTTTATAATTTCCGATAAGAAGAAGTTGTGTTAAAATGAAACGCCCACACGCGATGTCGTACAACAACTCGTCCCAGATTAAAAACACTAAAAATATTATGGAAACCATTAAAATTGAAGGCAGCGCTAATGACTTTATTAAAAGGTGTTCCGAGAGCCCCGACGACGGTCATTCACAGACCGAGGAGATAACTTTTGAATTTTTACGTTCCGCAGCGCGACTAGATTCGAAAAAGCTTTTAGACGCAGTAATTACCGCTAATTAATGTTGAACTCGATTAATTAATACTTCTTTGATAGAAGTCTGGGAAGTCGACGAGACGCGCCCAGAAAACGGTGCCGCATCAGTTCGTTGGAATTTGTTTCGCGATGATGCGACTCAAGAAATTACTGACGGATGATTTTGTTTCAGAAACTGCTCGAAAATCGAATTTCCGAATTAGAAGCCGCCCTCGAACTGGCGCAGAAGAACGAACTTTGTGATAAACATGTAATTGGCAAGCTACAAAAGCAGCTTTCAAGGGTGAGTACCGAGGCTAATTAGCATATTAGACATATTTCAGTGCTAGAAGAAGAAAAATTAGTGGTAAGAATCAATGAAATTTGGAGAGAGGAATATTTGGGAACAATTCTTTTTTATTATGTTGATTTGATGTGAAATTGTGTGTACCTCAAGGATTAGTGCTTGGTTCCCTCTTCTATAAATTATTTATAAATCATATAGGAAAATTTATAGTACTATTGATAAGATAATAATCACCCATATCCCCACAAAAAATACTATTGAAGAACTGAGGTCCTCAGTACTTTAGTAGCATTTTTAGTGTATAAGGATGAATATTATCTCACAGTGTGAACTCTTTTATAGTCTATTAAAACTATAATGTTCAAAGAAACCCATTGGCGGAATATTGGGAGAGAAATTGTCTTTATGGGGAGGTTATGAGCCTTCGAGTCTCATGGTCTACTGTGAGAGTCACCATTCCAGGCATACTCACTAAAAACGCCACCTCCTTTGTAGGCTTGTCTGGCTATTGCCTCCGGTAACACTTAGGCATGCTGGCTCATTGTATCTCGCTTATAGGCTTAAGGAAATACCTCACTAGGCAAAAACACACAACTTCGTCGTTCAATAGAAATATGGTGTCTAGTAAGAAGAACTTCGGCAGGTCTCGAGTGTGACAATGAAGGGGTGCCTACCTTGAGCTCGTCTAGTCCGCATATCTGGAATCTCTCGTGGTGGAGTAACAGACTAGAATTCTGACGAACACCCCACCATGGAAATATGTATTGCAAACAAATGGACTCGACAGTTACTATCAACTAAAACATCATTTGTGAAATGCATAAATAAAAGTGCTCCAAATGCTGTACCTTGTGGTACTCCACAATTCGTCGTTTGTTCTGATAAAGACCATCATTCACTTGAGTCACTAGATATTTATTAGTTACACTATTAATAAGAAATAATCACCCTAATCCACTAAAAATACTATTTAAGTACCGAGGACCTTTCTAAACTTTGATGTTTACTGTTTACTCTGATGATGCCTATATGGTAGCCGAAAGGTCCTCAGTACTTTACTGGATAGGGTAATTATCTCTTATTGTGTGTTAAATCGTTAAATGCGAAAAACTTATTAACTTGTCATATAATGCATGTTTAGGTATAATAATTTATTGCACCAATTTCAGCGGAATGCCGAATACTATTCGTTTAATGTATATTTAAAACCTCAACAACCAGGTGCTCTGTACCGCTTTACGGTAAAAATATGCAAATGATCGGATACCCTTTAATCCAGACATTAATAAACCGGAAAAAGTATGCGACATAGTTTCCAATTAAGAAAATGCGAACCGATAATTCATAACGTGAACAGATATTAGTGTCATTGGTGAAATAGCGCGCGGTGTTTGCGTGACCGTAAATAATACTACATCACTCATTCGTATAACTACCATATACGTTGAAAAATATTCCCCGGACGAGGAATATGGTGGCTTACTTTACTGAAAAATTCTATATTTCATTAGTTTTATCTCGAGTCGCGTGCATGAATACATAAGTTACAACGAAAGTTGGATAAATTAGCACAACGTCTTTTGGGATACTTTCTACCTGACTCTTGTGATATCCCAAATTGGCTTTAGAATTGCCTTATGACAACCATTTGGGTCGTTAGCTCAGGAAAACTGGGATGCGAGTCGTTGAGGAATTACACACATAGTTTATAAAAACGATATTTGTCTAATAGTTGATTTAACGGCCCTAATACATAATATAGTAGGTTTGGCAACATGTGAATCACATCGAAGTTATCATCATTTGACGGGAGGGGACACTTAGACCACTTAGTTGGACCCATGATGCGCCCCGTGGTTACAAACCTATTCTATTGTAGCAGGTTTGAGGCCGGCCATAAACTCAAAATATTGCCAATGCTGGCTTCCATCAGTTCTTCTGGGAGCAGTGTCGATTCTCCGAAGGGACGGAGCCTGAGGGATGTCAAAGCAGGGTATTCCAACAGGATGTGAGAGGCAGTTTCTTTTGCATTTGATTGATGTGACTCTGGGAGACTTAATAGCTCCCAGAGCCGACCATCTGTCCAAATATACTGGGTGTTCCATCTCAGACGAGCCACCCCGTATATTTCTTATCCCATGGTGAGTGGAAAAATCTCCCGAAACACGTCAAATGATTTTGTTTGGGTGACATCTTTTGACGTATATTTGAGGCTTGAACGAGCAACCCCCTAATAGGGGGCGCTTCAACCCCTCAAAATTGAATAGGGGAGAGGGGTTGAGTGATACGTCATTTGAAAGGTCTTGGAAACCTCTTTACAACGGTGTATGAAAAACGTAAATTTGATGAACTGTTTTCGCCAAAAATTAATTTTGTTGCTCGAATGCGCCACCTTGAATATTTTGGTTATTTGTACAATGTACAAGCTCATTTTTATTAAGCCTGTTTTACAAACTTAAACAATCTTCAAAAAATCACATCGGTAAAAAAATTGAATTGTGTTGTCATGCTTACAATGCAAAAAATTGAATCTGCGTGTTTAAATCAAATGTTCAAATTGTCCTCCATTGACTTCCATACAATAATACAATCTTGACTGAAAACCGTCTCTAACATGGTTCAGCATAATTGGAGTTATTTGACGACACTCATTTACAATTCGTTGGCGTAGTTCGTCCAAATTTTCAGGCTGAGTCACAAAAATCTTGGACTTAAGATGTCCCCACAAGAAGAAGTCCAGAGGGTTCAGGTCAGGAGATCGGGTAGGCCACTCCATAGGACCTCTTCTTCCAATCCAACGACCGGGGTATTGCAAATTGAGGTATTGGCGAACTGGTGCGGCGTAGTGAGGAGGAGCTCCGGCTTGTTGGAAATGCAATTGTTGTTCAAGTAGTAGAGGATCGTTTCCTAATTGTTCAGTTATTAACGGATCAATCGCATTTTCCAACATTTCAAGATAAATTTCGCCATTTAAATTACCAGGAATAAACAGAGGTCCAATTAGGTGGTCTCCCAAAATTCCTACCCAAACGTTTAGCTTTTCCCGATGTTGAGTGTGAGATTCTCGAAATACATGAGGATTTGTATCGCTCCAAATTCTACAGTTATGCCGGGTAACCTCTCCATTAAGTAAAAAAGTACATTCGTCAGAAAAGCAAACGTTGTACAAGAAATTTCGGTTATTGTTGATACGCTCGACCATAATTTCGCAAAACTCTTGCCTTCGATCCCAATCATCATCATTTAATTCCTGAATTAATTTAATTCTGTACGGATGGAACTTGTGTTTATGTAAAATTCTGAAAACGTTAAATTTGGCTAATACCGGAAGCTGTAGAAAGTTGTCGTACAGATTGAGTGTTTGGCATAAGTTGGACATGTCCCAATACCGCCACAGCTGCTCCTTCATCATCAGCAATTCCAATGGGTGCCCTTTTTTTATCCATTACTGAACCCGTCTCCACAAATTTTGAAATCAATTCCATTACGTACTTATGGCGAACGCTAACCAGCTCAACACGTTCTTGCAATGTGTACACAATATTTTTTGAAATTTTAAACAAATCAGCAAAGTAGTAACTCAACAGATTGATTGAAATCATGAAATGATCGAAGAAACGTTAAAACCATATAAACACCTTCTAAGAACAAAAAATTAAGGCAACATAAGGAAATGTTTTGCTGTTTTTTTATTTATTAGTTTCAGAGAATGTATTATTGTATGGAAGTCAATGGAGGACAATTTGAACATTTGATTTAAACACGCAGATTTGATTTTTTTCATTGTAAGCATGACAACACAATTCAATTTTTTTATACGAATGTGATTTTTTGAAGATTGTTTAAGTTTGTAAAAAAGGCTTAATAAAAATGAGCTTGTACACTGTACAAATAACCAAAATATTCAAGGTGGCGCATTCGAGCAACAAAATTAATTTTTGGCGAAAACGGTTCATCAAATTTACTTTTTTCATACACCGTTGTAAAGAGGCTTCCAAGACCTTTCAAATGACGTATCACTCAAGCCCTCTCCACTATTCAATTTTGAGGGGTCGAAGCGCCCCCTATTAGGGGGTTGCTCGTTCAAGTCTCAAATATACGTCAAACGATTTTCCCCAAACAAAATCATTCGACGTGTTTCGGGAGATTTTTCCACTCACTATGGGATAAGAAATATACGGGGTGGAGATGGAACAACCTGTATATATGAAACATCGCGGTTTTTTGCCTTTTCCTATTACTAGTGGATTTTCCTTCTCACTATTCTTGTTACAGCAAAAAAGAAGTCTCACTCGCTGTTTAGCTGATTTTTTTCCAGCACATCTATTATTCTTGAATGCAAAAGTTTTGTTTGGCATTGCCAAATAGTAACGTCCGGTTTCATCAGCATTAAAAATATCTGAAGCGTCATAGTCCTTTATCAAGGGCCGAAATCGTATTATTTGGAAGGCACCGAAAAATTAGAAAAACTTTGGACGAAGTTTGTTAGCTATTTATTGAATCATTTCCGGACATATGTTGATATGCAATTTTCTTCTTATTTTTTTGTCTATAATCACTTATTGAAGATTGACATATGAATTTCCGGACATCCTGTATATTGAATGTAGTTATGTAAGGTGATTCCCGTTCCCACGATATTCCGCTGACTCCAGCATCAGCGTTATTATGGCAAATCTCGGAATTCACTGGCATGAGACATGAACAAGAAACATAAACTGGCGCAGTCGACGAGGATTTCTGAAAGGGCATTTATCGCAAATAACCCGTCAGTCCCAACTGTTTATTCGGAAGAACCTAAGATCCATCGTGGAAAACTTGGTTGAAGTGGAGAAGAAGATGAAAGTAACTATTTTAATGTAAGTTGCTCATTTCCTATTTCCTATATTTCTTTTACTGTTCTATGTCATTCTCCTCGCATTCATCTCATTCAAGTGAAGATATCGATTGCGAGTTAGATATAGAAAATATTGCATTTAATAGTTCAAACTTAGATTTAGATATTAACATATCATTCTCTAATTTAAATATTTCAAAAAATAATACAGCCAAAATGGTAACGCCAAATTTTGATAGCAGACTTTTAGAGATAGTTCCCAAATTTGACGGAAATCCGTTAGAATTATCATCATATTTAGATACTGCTAATACTCTAATTAATACATATTGGGATCCAAACCCCACAAATCAAAATAACGTTCAAAATACTACTCTTATTTATGGAATTTATGCAAAATTAATAGGTAAGGCTCGAGAAGTATATAGTATTTGTATAGCTAAAGATTGGCAATCAGTGAAATCAGCTTTAATTGCTCATTTCGGTGATCAAAGAGATGAAAATGGATTGTTATTTGATCTGGATCAGTTACGGCAAACTAATAACGAAACACCATTACAATTTTATACTCGTATTATGTCTAACTTAAGCGCTCTTCACAATTACTTAGATACACATGAAATTAATCAAGATACAAAACATGTGAAGAAAACATTTTATAACACTCATGCTTTGAAACTATTTCTCGCCGGTTTAAAAGAACCACTAGGTTCAACAATTAGGGCAATGAAACCAAATGACTTGGCAGAAGCTAGGCAATATATTATTTCAGAAACTAATATTCGTTATTTACAAAAACCAATTGGTAACCAATATCAATCAAATAAATCCAACCCGAATCCCAAATATAATCAGGGACACGTAAATCATTTTCAAAACAACTACCAAAATTATCCCCATGCTAATTCCCAATCACCCCCGAGCTATGCACCTCGATTAAATACTGGAAACAATTTCACACGAGGTCCCATTCAAATACATCCAAGGCCAGCCCTTCCACAAAGATATTTTTCAAACAGACAAGTTTTTGGAAACCAAAGAACTTCCCAAAATCCGACTAATATTTCGAAATCAAATACACAAAATCAGGCAGTTCGACCAATACCCATGAGTGGAATTTCACACGGAACTTTCCCAAGAACCAGAAATGACACCCCATATAACGCATATTCACAACCAAAACAGACTTTTACTTCAGAAGAACTTTATAATCTAGAGCCAAATTATTACGACGAACAAATTAATTCCGATAATCAATACTATGACTATCAACACCCGGTTGCAGATTTTCAAACTGAATCAAGCACTTCCTATGAAACAACATATTCTCAAGATGAAAATTATGAAACACAATATCAATCGGCAGAAAATGTCGAATTGAATCCAAATTTTCAGTTGACGGAATCTCAAGAGCCCATCACATAGAAATACATTCACTTTATGATCAGAAAGATCTTCCATATATCAAAATTTCGAACCCACCTTTGAAATTGTTAATAGATACTGGAGCTACAAAATCTTTTCTAGATCCTGAAATTGCTAAAAACTATTTTCACGACTATATAAAAAAGGAACCGTTCACTATCTCTTCTATATTTCAAACTACTTATGAAAACTATTGCGCAGAAATCCCTGCTTTCAGTGAGTTTAATTCAAACAAAAAAATTAAATTTTACCTGTTCAAATTTCATCATTTTTTCAACGGTTTAATAGGGTATGATACTCTGAAAGCTTTTGATGTACAACTAGACATTCAAAACTCCCTTCTAAAAACACCTATTGTAGAACTTCCTTTAAGTCATTACGAAACAAAAGGAAAACTCCTATTTTTCGCAAGACTAGAACCATTCTCAACCGAATCCGCGAAAATTCCAGTAACATTACCTGAAGGCAATATAACTATTCCTGAAACAGAAATTTTCCATTGTAAAATCCGCGAATGTCTGACAACAGCTCATTCCGGATATGCTCCTGTTGAAATTTGTAATAACACCAGTGACGTACAAGAAATTTTCTTGTATTCTCCCGTACCAGTCACAGCTTTCGACAAAAATAATTTCGAACTATTCCATATGACCATACAAGACATGTATCATGATAACACACCCAAGTATGATATGACACCATTTATTCGTACAGAACATATGAACCTTGAAGAAAAAAATCAACTCATAAATCTAATCCAATCGTATTCTGACATTTTTCACCGTGAAAATTCTGAATTAACTTTCACTAACCAGGTAAAACATAAAATAAATACTACAGATGAGACACCAATCTATACAAAATCTTATCGATATCCATTCATTCATAAACCAGAGGTTGAAAAACAAGTCAATGACATGCTTAAACAAGGTATCATCAGACCCAGTGACTCTCCATGGTCATCCCCTATCTGGATAGTCCCGAAAAAATTAGATGCATCCGGCAAGAAAAAGTGGCGCATCGTGGTTGTCTATCGAAAGATCAATGACAAAACAATTGACGACCGATATCCTATCCCTAACATTTCCGACATTCTTGACAAATTAGGCAGATGCCAGTATTTCACTACATTAGATTTAACGAGCGGCTTTCATCAAATAGAGATGTGTTCTGATGATATAAGAAAAACAGCGTTCAATGTAGAGAACGGACATTATGAATACTTGCGCATGCCATTTGGGTTAAAGAATGCTCCCTCCACTTTCCAAAGAGTAATGGATAATGTATTGAAAGGTTTACAGAATGTTATTTGTTTTGTTTACATAGACGATATCATTATATTCTCGACATCCCTACAAGAGCATATGGTAAACCTCAAACTCGTATTTCAGAGATTGAGAGAAAGTAATCTAAAAGTGCAGCTCGATAAGTCAGAATTTCTGAGAAAAGAGGTCGCGTTCTTAGGTCACATTATCACCCCAGAGGGCATCAAACCAAACCCAGACAAAATTAAAGCAATCATAAACTTCCCAATTCCTAAAACAACCAAAGAAATCAAAGGATTTCTCGGACTCCTGGGCTATTACAAGAAATTCATTCAAAATTTCGCTAAAATTACAAAACCATTCACTACATGTTTGAAAAAAGGAGCCCAGATAAATATTAACGATCCTATTTATATCAAAACATTTGAAGACTGTAAATCCTTATTAACTAATGATCCAATCCTTCAATATCCCGACTTCACCAAGGACTTTAATTTGACAACAGACGCTAGCAACGTTGCTATAAGCGCAATCCTATCTCAAGGACCCATAGGGGCCGACAAGCCTATTGCCTTTGCATCACGAACACTAAACGACTCAGAACGTAACTATTCAACTATAGAGAAAGAACTCTTAGCTATCGTTTGGGGCACTAAATACTTCAGGCCATATCTGTTCGGCAGGTCATTCAAAATTCTATGCGATCACAAACCGCTTCAATGGCTTATGTCCTTGAAGGAACCAAATTCCCGTTTGGTCCGATGGAGACTGAAACTTGAAGAATTTGACTACACAATTATATATAAAAAAGGAAAAACGAACACTAATGCCGACGCCCTATCTAGAGTAGAAATTTATCCGACAGACGTACAAGATAATATTCCCCCTATATTACAATATATGCAAGAATACAATAAAAATCCAATCCTTGATAATACTAATGAACCTTCAACAAGTAACCAACCAGACAACATTTCAATGATCGGACAAGTAGACCCCGATGAAAACAATGATGACGAAACAATCCATACTAGTGCCGAAAATCCCATATTGGAAATTAAAATTACCGATAAGCCAGTAAATTATTTTCTCTGTCAATTATTTATTATTGAAGTTCATGAAAACCCTAGATTAGAAACAAAAAGGATATTCAAAGACCCTGTGAATCGAACAAGATGGTACATTTATGTAACGAAAGAAAGTTTTCGAAAACAAGTAATAGAGTTCTTGAAAGAATTCGGTAGTCCTAAAAGACAATATACTGTTTACTTTCAGAATGATGAAAATCAAAATTTATATAAAGAAATGTGTACTTTCCTTCCACAGATTTTCAAAAATGCCGCCTTCAAAATTTTAAAATCCAACAAACTCTTAGTTGACGTTACTACGGAAAATAGGCAACAAAATCTAATAAAGTCTATCCATGAAGGTATTACAAATCATAGAGGCATTCATGAAACAATCAATGAAATCAAATTAAAATATTATTGGCCTAAATTGAATGACGACGTCAGAAAATATATCAATAACTGTTCTATTTGCCAACAAGTCAAATATGAACGACATCCACCTCTAATAAAACTACAATTGACTCCTACCCCCAAAAAACCGTTTGAAACTATTCATATAGACACGTTCAAATTTGAAAATTCAATAGCTTTAACAATCTGTGATAGTTTTTCACGATTTGGACAAGCGTATATCTTACCAAGCCTATCTGGACTACATGTATATCAGTCTCTCCTACAGTTTATTACAACCTATAAAATTCCAGAAAATATAATATCTGATAACGGAACTGAATTCAAACAGACACTTCTGAAAGATTTTTCAAATGTTCACAAAATCAACTGGCACTACACATTACCATTGAATCCTAACAGTAATGCAATCGTTGAGAGGTTCCATTCAACTCTAATTGAACATATGCGTACTCTCACATTGACTAAACCAAAAATAAATCCCTTCGAAAAATTAATGTATGCTGTTCTAGGATACAATAATTCCATTCACACAGCCACTAAGAAAAAACCAGTCGATCTAATATTAGGTCATTTAGAATTAAAAGACTCAATAGATATTGATAATGAATTCCATTCGAACAGTCAAGTTGTCGATGACCACAAGCAGATAATGTCCGATTTATATAAAAAACTTCATGACAACATGGCCCAACAAAAATCAAACCTAATTTCAAAAATTAACGAAAAACGTAACGATCCTCCTGATATCGAACCAGGTCGAATGGGTTATCGAAAATTAACAGACAGACAGTCAAAAACAAAACCACCTTATCGACCCGAACATATATTGAAATCTAATGAATTAACTGCTACCACCACTCAAAATACCTACCACAAACAAGTATTCAAGCCACCAAGAAAAATGACTGATAATCCACTTTTACAGGTTGATGATACTTCCTTCGATAACGGCACAGAAAGTTCAGATTCATAACCTCAAAGATAACCCTGGTATCCTTCCCTTTAAATTGGGAACTGCTAGAATCAAAATCGCATCCCATACTTTTCTCCATTACATTCAAATTGACCATTTGAGATACCAAGTCCAATCAATAACTACTCGTTATGATCAAGTGGGTAAATTAATCAATAGAACAAATTCCAGCGTAGACGACTTGTATAACGTCTACACACATTTAAAAAATGAAGTAAATACGGTTAATAAAAAATTTAATTCACTCTTTCCAAAAGGAAGACCAAAGAGAGGCCTAATCAACCCTGCTGGTTCTTTAATAAAATTCTTCACAGGAAATTTAGATCAAGGAGACGCGAAAGAAATTTATGGTAGTATTTTCAAACTAGAAACCAGTCAGAATAAAATTATAAAATAGGTAAATAAACATATATCACTGACTTCAAAGTTAATGAACAATATCAATGAAACAATGACAGCCATTACACACAATCAGAATCTAATTGAACAAAAAATCGAGGAACTGAGAAAGGCCATTAATGAATCATCCTATTCTCATTATTTAGAAATATATAACATATTAGACCAGATCAAATTCAATTTAGATTCACTCTTGAGCTTTATTTCTGAAATCGAAAATGCTGTAAGTTTTGCTTATTTAAAAACTTTACATCATAGTATTGTTACACCCAGCGATTTAAAAGAAATTATAAATGATTTGCATAAATCTCATGACAATTCACAATTACTTTTCCACGAAGAAGAATATCTAAATTATTACAGGATAGTAGAAGTATATGTCTTTATGACTAACGAGAAAATGATATTTTCACTTGATTTTCCTTTAGTTCACCCAAACATTTTTGACCATTATCACCTCTACTCAATACCAAACAAAAATCAATCCATCATAATTCCACCCTCTTCCTACCTTACCCTGAGCAACATGGAGTACCAGTACCACGACGAAGAGTGCATCGACCTTATGCCAAACTACTTGTGCAAGAGAAACCACTTGCTACCTCTTCGGGAAAACCTAGACTGTATAACATCGCTATTGTCAACCGAAACAACTTTAACCAACTGTCACCAAGTTCCAGTCCACGTAAAACAACAAATTATAGAAGAAATAAACGAGGCACATTACATCGGAATTTTCCCAGAATCCCAAAAAATTCAAACTGATTGCCAAGAAGACAACGTGGCTATACTGAAAGGAACCTATTTATTCACCATCCCACCAGGATGTTCCATTGCAACACCGACTTACAGTTATAAAAATGAAAAGGGCACCATAATAGGGAATCCCATAACCTTAGAAGATATAAAACTAGTTAAGTTACCAACTCTCCACGTCGAGAAATTACTATTGGAAAGGACTTCCCTTGACAAATTACATCAACTGCAATTACAAGAAGAAGAAGAAGAACCCCTCGAAAATTTGAATCTTCATAAGAAATATTCCCTGTGGTCTTTAGGAAGCATCGCAACATTAACCATTTGCATTCTAGTCTACTTATTCTACAAATTCAGACGAGAAATCACAAAACGGTTAGATAGAGCGGAAACTCAAGAAAGCCATAGGTTGGCTCTCGACGAAACTCAAGTGATTCCACCCTCGAGTTCCTTTTAGGGATGGAGGAGTTATGTAAGGTGATTCCCGTTCCCACGATATTCCGCTGACTCCAGCATCAGCGTTATTATGGCAAATCTCGGAATTCACTGGCATGAGACATGAACAAGAAACATAAAGATGTAACAATTAAAGTAAAGTGCTAAAAGCATCAAAACCAAAATAAATATCCCTTATGCGTAAAAACGGATACGTTCCGTGTTGTCTGATGGTGGGCCTGGAATGGTTTTGGTTTGCGTTTATTGTGAAAAGGGTCAATAACGAAGTTTCCAATTTTCCGATATCACATTTGTTTCGCTGTTAAAATGCATTTCCTCATGTTGTTTACAATAAAGCAACTCGTGGAAAACTTATATTTTATAGGCCTGTGTGTCTGGTTATGAACTAGAAACGACGATGAATAAAGAGAAAAACCCTTAATGTCGTGCAGGGAACGTACTTTCCCCGTGTCACATATTGGAAGTTTTCGCTTTAAATTATGGTCGCAGTAGGCCAGTAGCTGTGATTCGCCTTTTGAGGTTATTGATTTTTTTCTCTAGTAGGGGGGATTTTTTATTACTGGATACTGTGTTTCACAGGTTTACGGGAAAGAAAATAACTATAAATTTTCATCGCTTAACATTTACACCACATTCGGTTTTATTCTTGACACGTGCTACTGAGCTATGTCGGTATATTAGATCTGTATTCGGATTCATCTTTCAACGACAGTTGTCTACATGATTTCGTAAAGACCCATCCTATATAAACTAGGTCACGAGTAATTGTTCGAAAGTATCACACAAATTGACTATTTGTTATATATCTATGGTTTCGGCCTTTACGTAGTGTAACATCATTTTAACTCTTGGAGTTTTCAAAGTCGCCGATCACGAGTATGACACTCACAATGTTCTGCGAATTACCTGGAGGTGTTTCCGGGTCTCTGGAGCCCTGTGTATCTACGTCATCTTCTAGGAATTTGTTAATTTTTCTTCATAAAAGGTAACAAATTCTGGCTCTCGAGGATTTTCGAAGTCGCCAATCATGCTTATGATAGTCAGTAAGTTCATGCCTAGAAGATGACTTAGATACTCAGGGCTCCACAGACCCGAAAACACCTCCAGGTAATTCGAAGAACATTGTGAGAACCCGAGAACCAAAATTTGTTACATTTTATGAAGAAAAATTAACAAATTACTAGATAATGGTGTGGTTACTTGGTCTCAGGGTACCACCAGGTATTGCAGAAGAGTTTTTTCACGTCGTGTAACATCATTTTAACTCTTGGAGTTTTCAAAGTCGCCGATCACGAGTATGACACTCACAATGTTCTGCGAATTACCTGGAGGTGTTTCCGGGTCTCTGGAGCCCTGTGTATCTACGTCATCTTCTAGGAATTTGTTAATTTTTCTTCATAAAAGGTAACAAATTCTGGCTCTCGAGGATTTTCGAAGTCGCCAATCATGCTTATGATAGTCAGTAAGTTCATGCCTAGAAGATGACTTAGATACTCAGGGCTCCACAGACCCGAAAACACCTCCAGGTAATTCGAAGAACATTGTGAGAACCCGAGAACCAAAATTTGTTACATTTTATGAAGAAAAATTAACAAATTACTAGATAATGGTGTGGTTACTTGGTCTCAGGGTACCACCAGGTATTGCAGAAGAGTTTTTTCACGTCGTTATCGTCACTAGCAACCGTTATATAACCTATCGAACAGTTAACAAACATTAAACGATATCTAGGGCGTCAGGACGCCAGGATACCCCCCGGGAGGTCCAAGGGGATAGCAGATTCGTGTTTAGCGACCCCAAAATCCCCCGAGAAACCAATTCGAGTCCTTTTTTTATTTACCTCAAGAAGTGCACTCAGAAAAATGCATTTGTTGGCTGTAGAAATGCAATGAATTTTTTCAGCAAAAAAAAATACCGGACAAATTTTCTAAATTACTTTCTGAATCGAATGCAAAAAACCGCATCTCAATTCATCCAACTGCGCCGGGTTTGGAATGTGGAATGCTTTTTTTCCTCGACTACTAGGTATATGCCAATTTTATATCTTATTCTTAATTAATTATGAACCTTAACTACTGCTATTAACTATTGTCGTACATATTGTGCTATTTATTTTGACGTGTTATATACCCACTTTGTAGGTAATTACGAACAATGAAAAGATCTATCTATCTATATTACCCAATTATATATTTAGTTTCCTTTATTGCTGTTCATATGAGTGAGGCGAATATTTCTGTACAATTCAGCTTAATCACATCAAAAGCGTATGACATTCAAATAAATGGCCGTTCATTATTAAGACGGGCATTTAAAGCGCGTCCGCCCGATATATCTAACTATTATTTCAGTACCTGTTATTAATCAACGATATTCTCCCAGTATGATGATGTACGAGTCTATTTTGTTTGTTGCATGTGACCAAAATTAGAACATCAAAGTAAAAACAGATACTTGTGCTTTCTATTGCAATATGTACTCGAGATGTTGATGGATTTTCTCAAGCAAGCGTGAGACACCTTTGAGATTTATTCCTGAATCGATAGAGAGATGTACGATGTTACAGAAGATGTGGCACGCAACTGACTGATAAGGTTTCAGTTACGGAGTGCCATAAATATTCGTTGAAAACAACCGAATTTCGGCACACAAAAAATGAAAAATTAGTTTTTCATCGAAATACGTTGTCATGCATGAAACTAAAGGCATTAATTACCCTATTTATCGAATTTCGTGTCTGGTAATTCCGTGAAGAAAGATTTTTCCACCTATGATTCTAAGTGGCGAATTAATGTCTACTGTTTCATTATGGATTATTCCTCAGAGGATGGAAGAATCTTTAAAACAGATTTTTTTTCAATGTAACTCTTGATTGTTCGATTTTTCTTTCGCAAGATGCTGCTTTTTATCGATATGGTACAATGATTTCTGACGCTTTCCATTACTCAGACGTTAATTCGTTAATAAAAGGTGTTGAAACAGGAGTCTGTCGAGGTAGTCCTTGAAGGACCTATTCACTTCAATCTGTTGTGTTTTTATTGTATTTCAATGTGAGTTACAAATCAATAATTGATTGAAGTGAATAGTTTACAGTTAGGGGCTGATGAATAAAACGGGAACTATTAGAATGGGAGTAATTTTTTCTCATTTACAATATAATTCAAAATATCTAATCCTTCATCTTATTATTTAACTAAATTTCTGTTGATCGTCCACATATTTTTTTACTCAATTGAAACGGAAACACTATTAATTCATCTTCGAGTAACACCTTCATAACAGAGGCTTACGTAGATAACTGTCCCCATAACAAGGGTGGAGGAAGCTACAAAATGGTGACATAACCGGCTAAACGCACCTAAAAATAGAGTTAAGATTCTTTTCAAAAATGCCCGCAGAACTGACCAAGAATCAGACTGGACAGCCTGGCGGGAATCGCAAAGGAACTACAGGGGGCAAGTGAGACCAGCTCAGAAAGAAAGCTGGCGAGCCTTCTGCAAATTGTAACAGACAAAGACGCAGCTAGATTGAACAAGATACTAGCTGGAAGCCCACAAGCTTGACTGGGAGCCATATAACTTTCGTGTGGGGGATACTCTACATCAGACGGGGAGACATAGGCACACCTGATGAGAACCTGGTTCCCTGGCTTTGAGGGACACGGGGAGCTACAGGGACGGTGAGGCAACCACCTGGTGAAATCCGGTGTAGAGAGAACGATCCATTCACGCAGGACTGGGAACTCACCCGCAGCATCGTCATGCCGGTGAAAGTTGGATCCTTTAGCCCATATAAGTTAAGGGACTGGAGGAGATCGTCCTCCCCTTCGTAAGACTGACCTGTTAGACCACACATTCCGCGTGCATGCCGCACGTCTAAAGTAGTCTTCATTCTGAAAACAGGTAATGAAAGCTACACAACGCCAAGGATTGTAGACCAATCTGCCTAACGTCCTTCATGCTGCAGACTTTGGAAAGACTAATCGATCGATGCATCAAGGATGGAGTACTGAGCTCGAACCCACTATGGTCGAAACAACACTCCTACAAAGAAGGACAATCGACGAAATCTGCCCAACACTCAGCAGTCAACCTCATTGAAAAGCAGATAGAAGAGGGAGGGTATGCAGTGGGAGCCTTCTTAGATATAGAGGGGGCCTTCAATAATACCACAACCGAAAGTATCTGTGAAGCCCTCAAGAATAAAGGAGTTCCTAATTTGTAAGCACCTGGATTCAGAACATGCTGATGAACAGGAACCTCCAAGTCTCCAGAGGTGACACCACCTTAGTGGAGCTGTGGAAAACAGATGTTCACAAGGCGGAGTACTCTCACCCACCATCTGGAACATAGTGGTCGATCCGGTGAACACTCCCGAGTGTCTCCCTACCTCTGAAACCAGGTGAACACCGTCGAGTGGTAACCGCTTCACTAGGACGTCGTTTAAATAACATATCACGACGTTGCTGTTAACCTCTTTAGGAATCGTTCACCTGGGGGAGAATGGTGAACACTCTCGTGCGAGAACCGCCACTCTGGTTGATAGGTGAACACCGCTCCACCAGGTGACACGTTAATGGTCAACCTGGAGATCAGGCTAAACACTCTTGTGGGGGAACTGCCCTTTGGTAGCTTGGTGAACACTCGTTGGTAGGAACTGCTCCACTAGTTGATACGTGACACGGGGTGCAAAGAGCTCCAGCCTAGGCATTAAGGGACCGCAATGCCTCCCTTAATTAATAATAATAATAGTAATAACACCTTCATTTTTACATTTACCTCGTTGTTTGAATTGAAATTTAAACTTCCGTTATTATTTTGGGTTTAATCAATAATGATGTTAGTAAAGTAATTAACGTTGGCTCCTTCTTTAAGTGCGTTTTCAATTTCCTCACTAACGAATCCTAAAAATAATTCCTGATGATACCTCGTGTTAATATACAAATCATGACAAAAAATTAAACTTGGCATATGAAAACAAGAAAGCACCTTGCATCGAGTCCATTGATCACGACTAATCGTGTTCTATTTAAGAAAGTAGAGATGATAAATGAGAAAAAGTATATGCGCCGCACAACCGCAGTCTCGTTATCAATGTCTATGGGAGTGGCACCGAACTGACTTAATAGCAGCGGCAAAAGTTAGGTTAATTAGGCGGAAGAGTGCTACAATGGTTATTTAAAACATCGACTGCAGATGAAGTCCCATTAGTCTAGATTTAAAGCCCGCCGTTCCTTTGGGAAATCTCCCCAGCGCTTTGTTGCCGGTTGTACCAGACGAAACAATTCCGGGAACTTATGCGCTTTAAAAGTAATATAATTATTCATGTGCAGTTTTAAACATAAGCAATCTGTCACATACTGATAAAAATTAGTTTTCCTTTAACATCGTTTGTTAATGCCTACGATTTGGGTGCTTTATTGGCCTCAAAGATAACTAACTTAACTATATAATTAGACCAATTTGACAGGGGATTCGAAAGGCTGTAAGATAAATCCGTAAATTTTTGTTCTCCAACTCTTTATATGATTGACAAGCATGAAATAAAAAATATTCGGTGAACTGTAATAAAAAAAGTTATTTAAATGAGAGTGAGAGGACTCGCAAGCGTTCGTGGTTTTATCTAGAGTTGAAGAAGCTTCAGCCAAAATGTGGGGTGGTAAAGTGGCTTCGTCGGATATTAAATAATCCACCAAATAATCAGCAAAAATCGTTAACTTATCGTCACTTGGTTTTATCGCGAGTAACTCAAAGACAAAACAATCGCTTCCCAAATTTGGATTTAAAAATACCATACCAAAACAATAACGAAGCCACTTTCCAGTTTCACAATTTTTGTTTTTATTTTCACCACTTCTTAACCACAACTTTTGTATTTTACGCCACCAAGACTGAGTAAGATGGAAGCAGCAATCAATAATTTACGAGCTGCATTATGAAAGCCAATTTCAAAATCAACCACTACTTTCTCAGGAATAAAACTTAAGATGTTAAACTCGCAGACAGTTTCATTAGTTGAAGATCGATGTTTAGAAAACTTATAATTCTCGTACACTATTTCGATGTTTCCGCGTTCAGTAATAATTTCTTTCACAAACGACATTTTAAATTTTGAACTACGCTTCTGAAATTTTATAAGTGAAAATCCAACAACAATGCGAATCATTCAGCTCGGCACGGCCCTGCGTCTGTTCCCTTACAGTCACTAATAAGTTGTAGGTGGATCCGGGGGAAGAAATTTCCTCCTGAAAGAAGTGAGAGACAGGTGGTGGCACAGTGTTGATTGAAATACTTTGAAAGTTCGGGCGCTAATTATGACTAATGAACCTGTATAACCCGTTGGGGTTTCGCTACCCTCCGCAGCGTTGATTCCTTACAACTCCGGAGAAGTCTTTCCACGAAGTAAAAAATACAAAGAGAACTTAACAGAAGCGCTTGGAGCTTTTCTGAAGCTGCACAATATCATTCAAGACTATTTTCAATGGGTTTTTTAAGTCGGTTACGAAATTTATCTATTGAAAGTATATTTAGCTCTAAACGTGCTTCCTTTCATAACCTAAAACTTTAATAATTCACCTAATTACGTTTGCATTCAAGGCCATCCTTATATCCATTCCCCCAAATTATATACTTTGTAACAATAAAACTCATAACAGCAATACGAAACAACATATTTCACCTTTATATACGTTTCGATTTCACGTCTTTTATCAAAAGACGTATCAATGTCTAAACGGGATTTCTTAAAACTAATTATATCAAGCACAAAGGGTCCTTATCGCATTAATTTCGATTGATGATTAATTTAATGTTTATATAGAGGCCCTAATATTAGGAGCTGGATATTAGAGCCATTGAATTATTCCTATAACTGGAGAGTAAGTTCTGAAGTCGTATGTAATTTACAGTTCCCAAAATAGACAGACTCATCCGGTTTAGCGTCATAGACAACGAATAACGGCAACCTAGTATAATCTGACAAGGGAGAATGATACTGTACTAATTTAGTGTATGAGTTTGGGTCGTTGGTATACGCGAGAAAATTAACTAATCCGCTATGAAAACACATGCACGCTCAAGGTAAAGATAAAATTAATTAACCGAGTAAATTTGGCTAAATTAATTTCGTAGATTGTCCCTAGGTTTGAGCCTGCGTTGTCCTTTTTACGGATAGCCCGTGAATCACTTTAGTGGATTAATGGTGTCCTTGTAACGATAAAACGATCTGCTATGGACGGGCAGTGGAATGAGATGCTTTTGCGGTTTGTTCGACAATTTGGACCAAATCAATTATCTTTTGATTGTATCAACCGATTCTAATGAAACTTGGTCATGTGATTTCACGATGTGAACTCACATTGGCGGCATTGTGGAAAAGGTTTTCAGAAATAATGATGATAAATTGCCTTTATTCTGCAGAAAGTAAAACGAAAATACAATGTAAAAAAGGGGAGAGGCGAAGTTTAGCTTATGCTACTCATACTTAAACTTTAACAAAAACAAAATAGAGAGAAAGACTTAAAAGAAAGTATAAGCTTACTTATCCAATTTTAAACTACCGAGAAAAAAGAGGAAAAAAAAAGTCAGCGCACTCCGGGAGTGCAGGCAGAAGTGAAAACTTGAACTTATGGCGCGTTGGGCACTTTTTTGGGTGAGCATTTTTAGGTGCGCTCGCGACATGAGAAATTGTTCATAAAAAATCAAGTTTATCAAAGCAATGTGGGCACTTTTTGAATAGACATGAAGTATAATAATATAGAAACTATATTCGAAGGAAGTGGTTTTATTTAAATGAGTAAATATTAGTAAATAGTAAATACAAAATTTATCCTCATCCATAATTTCAACAACTCTTACATCATCATTATCAGCATTTTCATCATTATTATCAGGATTTTCATCAAATTCTAAAACTGAAACAATAGGTCTATGGTAACTAAAGTATGAAATGAACAATTTTGATTTAAATCTATTTATATATCTTTTGAATACTGCATTACTGCACTACAACAATGTTTTTATTAATTCTATTTACACTTTAGATTTGTTTTTTTAACACAATACCATAGCAGCAACACAAGTCAAATGAAATATTTAAATAAATAAATTTTCCGTTTGATATTCATTTATAAAATAAATATAAAAAAACTCTCAATCTCGTCTGTCGCGAGGGTACGAACGAATGCCCATGCAAAGACTGCGTATAGCATGCAGCGCTCTCGCATACCTATACACTCTGAGTATACATATAGGTATGTAATCTCGTCTGTCGCGAGAGCACGAACGAATGCCCATGCAAAGAGCGCGTATAGCATGCAGCGCTCTCGCATACCTATACACTCTGAGTATACATATAGGTATGTAATCTCGTCTGTCGCGAGAGCACGAACGAATGCCCATGCAAAGAGCGCGTATAGCATGCAGCGCTCTCGCATACCTATACACTCTGAGTATACATATAGGTATGTAATCTCGTCTGTCGCGAGAGCACGAACGAATGCCCATGCAAAGAGCGCGTATAGCATGCAGCGCTCTCGCATACCTATACACTCTGAGTATACATATAGGTATGTAATCTCGTCTGTCGCGAGAGCACGAACGAATGCCCATGCAAAGAGCGCGTATAGCATGCAGCGCTCTCGCATACCTATACACTCTGAGTATACATATAGGTATGTAATCTCGTCTGTCGCGAGAGCACGAACGAATGCCCATGCAAAGAGCGCGTATAGCATGCAGCGCTCTCGCATACCTATACACTCTGAGTATACATATAGGTATGTAATCTCGTCTGTCGCGAGAGCACGAACGAATGCCCATGCAAAGAGCGCGTATAGCATGCAGCGCTCTCGCATACCTATACACTCTGAGTATACATATAGGTATGTAATCTCGTCTGTCGCGAGAGCACGAACGAATGCCCATGCAAAGAGCGCGTATAGCATGCAGCGCTCTCGCATACCTATACACTCTGAGTATACATATAGGTATGTAATCTCGTCTGTCGCGAGAGCACGAACGAATGCCCATGCAAAGAGCGCGTATAGTATACATATATTATAAGAATACACGCGGAGTATATCTGTGTAAAATCTCATCTGTCGCGAGAACGGCTGAAAATGCTCTCCCACAAAAGTGCCCAACGCGCCATAAGAAGTTTTCACTTCAATAATAATCTGATCTAAAGTTTGCTATAGAGAAAAAAAAATCGACAAAATAAAACAAAGTAAAATACTTCACAAACTGCAATATGTAGCCAACTGTTCTTTTTGTAAGTCCAGTAGCGTCGATTCAAGTTTTCTCTTCTCTTGAGAAAACCTTCTGAACCTATTTTGAACCCCTGCTGAACAGGGTTATATATTTTAACCGCATTGTAAGTGGTACATCTATTTTTCCAAGCAAGACGAAATTTAGGCAAGTCTAAATTGTAAGTATGACGTATGCAGCGGTCATTCAAACACGGGGGAGTGAAGATGGAAAGTACATGAAACACCAACGAGCTCATAAGATATCTGAATAAATTTTCGATCCTAAGCCAGCCTCAGATTTAGATGGGTCATATGAAAGATGCAGCTGAGTGTCGTCAGCAAAATACTGTCTACTGACATATTTAAGAGAAGACTGATACAGTTGGGCCTAATATCGACTCCTGTGGCACCCCGGACGTTATCTCTGAAGCGTCCGATAACTCACCGTTTAGCTCAACCCTCTGCCATCGATTATTTAGATAAGAACGGAAGAATCCCACCGCCGTATGACCTAAGCCGAGAAATTCAAGTTTGGCAATCATAAGATCGTGGTCAATACTGTCAAAAGCTTTTGAGTAATCAAGGACTAGAGAAGCAACCCAACCCTTGTACAGGGAATTTATGATATCGCCAGTAAGTTTGAGAAGTGCCGTAATAGGAATGGAACCTTTACGGAAACCCGATTGATGATTAGGGATAATATCATTTTGAACAACATAATCATATACTTGTTTCGCTACAACTTTTTCAAGAATTTTTGACATAACTGGTAAGATGCTAATGGATCGCAGGTCATTGAAAGACTCAGGGGTGGTCTTTTTGGGGATAGGTTTAATGGGGTGGGACCCATTTTTTCCACTCCATTTTTTCCACTCTGCTTTTTCCATTCCGCTTTTTCCACTAATATATTTTTCCACTAATACATTTTTCCACCAGTTTATTTTTTCCTCCAGTTTATTTTTTAATACATTTAATAGTTTTATAAATGGATATCAAATAGGATATCAAAATTGTATATGGTGACCGACAGCTTTTAAATATTCCAAAACTTCGCCTCCACTCTTCCTATCTTCATATTGGCGAACTAAATTGTTTATTCGCTCTTCGTTTTTCACTCTGGACTGCTGTGTAGTTTTTTTAATTTTGTGGCCTAAATCCAACTCGCGGATCATGGCCTCGGTGTCTCCTTGTTCTTTCTGTAGCTCGAGGAGGAAGGCGTAAATACTAGGGTGGTTTTTTCTCACAACCACCTGGAATCTGTTGTGCCAACCTTCCGACACATTGTTGGTCCTCGACAGATTTTGTAACACGGGCTCGTACATGTTCCACAGGGAGGGGGGATAACTGTCAGACCAATGTGTTAGGTCAAACTGTCAGTTCAACGTATCAAACTGTCGTTGCTATGATACTTGTTCAAATCATTTCAATTATACTATTTTCGAATTGGTGGAAAATCATTACTAGAGGAAAAAGGTTATTGGAAAAAAAAGCTAGTGGAAAAATATACCAGTGGAAAAAATGGAGTAGAAAAAGTGTCACCCAATCCTGTTTCCATTCTTCTGGAAAGTAACCGACAGCAATTCACAATATATGTCAAATAGGGAACTATAACTGGTAAACACAATTTCAACATTTTAGCCGTGATGAAATCATTTCATGTGGATGCAGTACAAAGTTTCCCGCTTGTTGAACATCTTTCCCCAAAAAAGACGGTTTTTCATTGAACCCTGGTACTATTATTTTGATATCAGGGCAAACTCGCATACGAAACATAACACTGCAGCACAACGTTAGAGTAATTTATTTCAAATTATGAAAATAATCAATGATCCAATTATTGTGCTCGCGGCAAAGCGATTATTTAATTGGACTTACTGCGATAGAGACTCCGAATCTAGTAATCATTCAAAGTATAGAACTTACAAATAATACGGAGCAATAAAATAAGGTTTTTCACTTGATTATTTTGTACACTTTACGTAAAATGCATTTCTCTTCAAGTAGAAACTTTTTAGTGCCCCTTAAACGATCAACTCTTTAAACTTAATCCGCTTCGAGCAAATACAACATGAACAGAAAGAAACTAACAAAATTGTTATGGAGCATTTGATAAACAGTCCAGACTTGCTCTGCGCTAAACCCATAAAGCCCAGTAGATATCGTGCTACGTTCATTTTAATTAATATAATTAGAGTGCCGCGGTTAAAACAAAAGATTTATATTCCATTTTTCCCTATCTTGGTCGTGCTTTTGGCGTCACGTTCCGATTAATCATAATTACGCGTTCGGAGTGAGGGAATTTATTTGAAAACTGGTGAATGAAAGATCAACTCAATGAGAAGATATCAAATTGGAGAAATTGTTGAACATAGACAGACCCTCTTGGATCATTAAGTGAAATGTGGCGTCATAAAATAAACGGTCATGAAAAGATAGTCCGTGTACGAAATAAATTTTCGACTTTGCAAAGAAATTTGCACAAATTTGGAGGTAAATACTTCCAAGCATGACCTCTTTCTTTGGTGTTATTTTTTAGGGCATATATAACGACTTATTGTTTAATCGGGGTTGCCAAACGTCAACCGAGTCCTTAGTTGCACCCCATTTTCTTCTTTTAATATAAGAAACCTGTCTTTTCATGGATCTGTTTAATATTTTCCCCATATCCTAGTCAACTGCGAGGCTCTAACCAGCCTCAGATGGAACTGCTTTGGGCATACTTCTTACGGTTCCTTTGGAAGAGGACTAGCATCGTGTAGGGGAGTAACAATGGCCTCTGGGTGGTGCCCTTAGACCCGATTTGTTCTAATGATGATAATAAAGAATCCAATCAGTATATCCAGTGAAATCCATTCTTTTTTTCTATACTTTGACTACCCGAGAGGGAAACCTATAAAGTTCGAAGAACATCGTGTGAGCCAGCGGGGAAATGTTGGGAGAGGAAATAGGCATTCGAATTTTTCTCCGAAGGTTTGGAGGTTATAGACATAGGGAAAGACCTCACTAGGTGAAGAGTTCCACAATTTCGCTGTTCGATAGAAAAATTAAGTCTGGTAAGAAGAAACTGGTTCAGGTCTCGTGCTCTACAATGTAGGGGTAACGAGCTTGATATCGTTTAGTCCGCCTATCTGGAATCTTCGCGATTTCGGTCAGCTTCGCTAAGCGCTTCGATAATTAGAAGATTTGCTAATCGCCTCACCACCGCGATTGCTTTCAATCAGACCAGCGTCGACGTTCATGTAGAACATTATCACCAGCGTTCGCGAAATATTTACGATGGCAATAAATTAACGAATATAACAAGCAGGAGTGATGTATGTGTGTTTTCTGATCTTGAAACCAAGTATTTATAGCCTTTAATAACCTTCGTTATTGTATCGATTCTGTTGCTCTCGGTCCTAGTACTAAATTTAAGTGGAGCTGACTGCTTGCGTCGTGCGAACTGCAAAAGAAAATGTATTAAACCGCTAAACTCTTTTTAAAAATAGTTCTCATCAAAATGTTTGTATTTCCTATTCGAGGAAGAAGTAACTGTATGCGACGTTGACATAAGCATCCTCGTTTCCAGCTGTGCAAACATTTGCACTTTACAAGTGAACATCAGTTTTTGAGGAAAATGCAGAACGTACAACGTCCTCCGTTGTGTCGCTTAATATAATATGGAAATGTTTCCATCATATTGTTATAAATTACAACTTTAGCTAGTTGTTCGTATAATCTAGCAGTATGTGTATGCATGTACATTTCATTTTGCAGCATGCCAACGTAATATCTGATGGGAGTTCCTGTTGCGACTGCATTTTCATAGAATAATGCCACCTGACAAAGGCGTCGTCGGTACACGACTGTTAGATATTGTCTAGACGATATTTAATGTATTCCGAATTCCGCACAAATCCATAAAACTATATTGAATTATTTTACGACCTTGAAAAAGTGCATAACAACACTCGTACAAATGCCAATCAGCAGTAAAGGAAATTGAATATTTCTCGCGTACCAGATTCCGAAACAATAATTCATCTTGCATAATGAAATGTGGTAACAAACGATATTGTACCGCTTGCGAAACGCTGCAGATACATACATTTTCCGAATCATTTGTTTATTGTGCCGTTGAATGAATTGAGTTGTATCTGAGCCAAACTTTTGGGAACTGATTTAATGAAAATTCTTGGTTGGCGAAACGTCGGCATCTATTGTGACACGTAATCCATCTGGAAGAATTTTCAAAATTAGATATTCGCGGAAGTCTTCTATTCGAGAACTGATTTAATTCTGGTTTTAAGCTTTCAAGTTCACCCAAAATCGGGGGCGAGTGGATTGCCTATTGCACGTTAGCTTGTATGTTTATAAAAATTTTTGTTGAAAGTGAACAATACAGTTTAGAAAGATTGGGAAATTTAATTTTGCATTTTAAATTATAGGAGATAACTGAGATACCTATTTAATATATTTAGATAAAATCTGGAAATCTGTTTGTACCGTTATTGAGCATGGTATTTATTATAATCTTGTTTCTGCATAACTACAATTAAATTTACATCTTCTTTCATATAATGAGGTTGATTTAACATACAAACTGGACCACTTGTGTAATAATGCACCGTAAGCAAGGTTAGCTTATTGTTGATATATCATCCATGTCAACATCGATATAAATGAATGTTATAGAATGACGTATCAACATCAATGTAGGAGGACAAGGAAGGAGATGTAACCTACGATGGTGAAATTTGCCACACCACCATTAATCAGAACCTCTAAAGAACCAGGCACCTGACAATCATGGGATATTATATGGCGATCCCTTAGCCATAATTTCACAGATTATTATAAGTGACTGATCTGGACATGTTTAGCGTCTTGTTTCTAGTGGTATAAAAAATGATGATGAAGATATCATGAACGTAACCACTCATTATAAAACTATTAGTCGTATCGGTGTGGCTGACTTGAAGAGACGTAGTTTATGATGTATATTCGTCGTGCATCGAGTGGAACAGGCGGTGAACTTTGGCGCCAGGTCACGCCGAGACGCTCGGCGCCCAAATAAACGACGCCACTTTCTCTCCAGATGGGGTGGGTAGAGTGGAAAGGCCTTGTCGCTTAGGGTTCATACAGGACAGGTACGTCTTACGAACGATTATAAAAGAAGGAAACTACGTTGTAGAAGTTTACTTTGAAATTATCCATCTGCCTGTTTCTAACAGTTTCGCATATCAGCAGTGAGATGTGCACGATGAACGTTATCATGGGGAAATATGAGGACTGAGTATATGATTTTCGCACTTTATCTCTGAAATTCAAAACCGGTTAAAAAGTAAATTTGATGATATCTAGATTATTTTCTATAATAATTAGCTTAGATTTCAGAATCGAGTACATCGACCATAATGTCGAAATCTCGAATATTCATCTTCAGTTTGAATTTCCTATATTTTCAAAATGTTTTTATTTCACGGTACGCTTCTTGACATTACGAATGGAATTGCTTAATTTGAGTTCTCCATGGTAACCGATTCCAGAGCTACCTTTGCAAATTGCAATGATACGTGTCACCTGACAGTTTTTTTTTACTTTTTTCTTTCAATAGAGTACTTACTGTGCTCAGGTTTCGTACTTTTCGCTTCGAAGATGAGATGAGTGAAAATTCAATAGCTTCCAATGTGCCTAAGATTCTTCGCTGTTCGTCCCGATTCAGTGATTATATGACTGGTTTGAAAGACATGGTTTGCTACGGCGGACAAATGTTATTAGTTGGGTATGTGGGGGTCACAAGAACCCCCAGCCACCTGTCGTCAGACTTAAGCCCTTCCGTGGGTACTCCCTCGCTATGCTGCTACACCGTACTGCCCGACTCCGACAGGAGCCAACACCTTACAGAAAGGAGGTGGAGGGTGTTCCCCGCCTGGGCTCCTTTCACCCAGCCTCCTCATGTTACCTGCGAACAGTTTACAATTGATGAGTAACCGTCGGCCTCGTTCAAGTCGGGCCTACCGCATATCTTTACCTCAGCCGCTAGGTCTAACACCATGTGGTGCAGCGCATATCCACCAGTTAGCAGAAACAACTGTTCCGTCCATACCATATGCATGGTGCTACTAGTCTCAAGACCCTCAAAGAGGACGTTACTTGCTACGAATATAATAAGAATGCTCTTTCAACTTGGTAGAATTGGCCAACATCAGATAAATGAGAATATTCATATATTCATTTATTTCTTATTATCTTACATTTTTATTTCGTTGTTAACAATTATACACATTACAAAACGAGTTGTCTTCTAATTTGCACAAATCTATCGCATACATGGCGAACTCTTCTATACATACTGAGTTTAAATCAGCGATATATAGAGTGAGTTAGAGCAGCTTGTCTTACAAGAGAGACAATTAAAGCGCTATAGTGAATTGTATCTGACAATATACGAAGCGCGCAAGCCAACTGACTCACTTCACTTACGGCAGTTACTCGCGATAGACGCACAGTTATACATTGATTTTTAGAATTTTCAAAATCTCCTAACTAGCTGACAAGTGACTATAATAGTGATATAATAAAGCTGGGAAAACTTTTGTTTAGAAGGTGGAATCTGAAAAAATTTTTTGCATAATGTTTTATGGTCCCCAAAGGTAATTCGTGATACGATAACGATATGCCCTCGCCCGCCCCTTCACCCCCTGAACGTTAAAATTGGTCCGTTTCAACCCCTCCAATATTAGACGTTATATGATTTATTCGAAAAATGCAAATTAAGCTCCGAAATTGGTATCTAGGAGGTTTTTTGGGAAATGTCGGCTATTTTCCAGTTATCTTTCCAAAATTTGTTTTTTTTGCCTTCAAGAATGTCATCTAGGATGTTTTTCGGGTCGCTGATCACGAATTCGAGGTCAGTTGTGCGGAAAGTCATCACAAGGCCGGAAAAATAATTCTTTATTCACAGCTTCAATATTAAAAAAAAAACTAAAAGTAATTTTTGAAGTCGGAAATAAAAAGTTTGGAGAAATAACTGGAAAATAACCAAATTTTCCCGATTTATTATATAACGATACACCGCTGGCTTAAACGTAGACGTACGTGTATAAAGGGAACGTGTCAGCACTCTGCTACGTTTCAATCTTTCTCTCTCATGGTGGCTCCAAAACTTTTTCGGGAGCCCCATCATTGGTGTAGTGCGTTCATTGACATCCGTCCACTTAGCATTTGGGAGGATGGGTGGCGGGCTCGATATCCAGTATCGGCTAGATTTTTTCAGATGGTTTTCTCATGGCTGATCCATAATGCTCCGTACCTTGAATGCCAAATCATGCCATTTATTATTTATGGAGCGTAGATTTTCCCTTCTGCTGTAAATTGATAGCTAAACCATGGTCATATTACCATTCGCCCAAATCGGTTTATCTTAGAAAATACGTAAAATGTGGACCTAATCTGAATCAAGACGTCTCCATTTTGAATTTATTCTTCCTTTGCATTGGATTATTGATACAAAAACCGGTGAGATTGTTAAAATGGGGTTGCATCGACGTCTGCCTGTAACTTTATAAGTATATCGTCTGATGCAGGCGGTTGCTCGGATGATTTAAAACTGGTTGGCGGCGTCTCCAATTTGTGTAAAAACCATCTCGGCAGAGTAACATACAGCTCGACGTTCATTTATCTTCACTCTGCTTTTGTCGGCCTTCCGCCCGATTGGTTCTCTGCGCTGCACAGCGTGTGCATTGCACCACCAACTACAATCAGATTTACGCGAATAAACTGCTACAAGCATTAGTTGCGCTGTATTTCAAGGTTTTAGAAGAGTAGAAAAGAGCATCTTTCAATTTCTCCATGTTCTATTTCACTTGCAATTTATATAGCACACCAGAACACCGGTTCCTGTTCCTTTTATTCCGTGATAGTGGCGACCACATTTAGTTCTGACAATAACATATAGATCTCATACATATATTCAGAAGGAATATGAATCGTTTCATGTGGAAAATTTACTAGCGTTGTCTCTACGCTATAAATTGCTGTAGTAAAGGATGGATTTCCATTAGATCCGATGGCACATATTTCAGGAATGTGATTAATACATTGGGAAAATTGTTTTCATTTCAGTGTGTTCAAGTTCCATTTTCATAAATGATATATAATGGTATAGAGAGCTGAAATGATAAGATAGGTATTGCACATAATTAGTTCAATTTGTTGCAGTTTTTTTGACACAAGTGGTCGTTATCATAGGATGAAATTAGCTTTTTTTGTAACACTAACTGTGAAAATAATAATTTGGAACAAGCAGCGCATATATTATAGCAAGTAGCCTTTCCATCTCAAATTTGAAGAAATTGAAAGAAAAATAATTTAATTGATAGAAAAGTTTACATTTTGTGTGATATACAGATGTCCCAATTGCAATCTGCCAATTTTCAGTTAGTCTATGGTATATCCTAAAATAATTCGATTTTTTTTGAAAAAAGCCCTCCAAATGTCGGTTCAACAAAACGTTTCTTTACACTTTAACTTTCAGGCCGTTGCAGCGATTTTGAGCAAATTTGTTCAAGTACATACTTCTAACTAGTACTCTTTCATCAAACACTAGAAATATTTTTCAAAATTATCCATTGTGCATTTTGTTGATGCAAATTTGACAAATGAATATGATACCTACAATAATCTAAACATTACTACCACAAATAAATGCCTCAAATTATGATACCTGTTCAAATTAATAGCCATTTTTCTTTTATAGGTAGCTGTTATAGATTTTCTCTAAATTTTCAACTATATTTATTCCAATAACGGCTGCTCTAATCACAATTTTTCGCAGAAATAACATCTTTTTCTAAATTGAACGAGGAATCAACAATTTCTGGAATATTTGCAGTGGCGTTGAAAACAGGGTGTGAAAAGGGAAATAACCCCCCCTGTAGTTATGTCACTGGACAATTTTCTCAAACGTTTCTAATATCAAATAATAGATATCGATGTCAGGAGTACATCAACCAAATTTGGTCAAAATTGCGGCTGTAGTCAGAGAGTTACGATAAAAAAAAACAATTTTTAAATCGAATTTTGAAGTGCTGTATCTTCCTTAGGCAGCAATTTACAATTGCTACACCCTGTAATGTGTGATTCTGGCAACAGTAGGAGTCGATTGAAGTCGTCATTTTAATGAGAAAAGTACGAATAAATATATGCTTTAAAGTGACAATGAATAAATAAATTTCAATTTTTTAAATACATCGCAAAGTGGGAAAGTTATTGCGTCGCAAAATTTTTGTTTTTGTGCTGCCCACAGTGACGGCGTTAGAGTGGGGGTGCCCACATTATTTTACAGATCAATGTTACGCCACTGATTTATGAAGCTTAATTTGGAATAATTAGATTCTAGGGTCATTGTAGAAAAAAAAAACTATTTCGTTTTTTACATGATGTTTCGTTTTTGAATAAAGTTCTCCTCAAAAATTATCTAAATTGATTTTAATAAAAATTATAATAATAAAAGAAAAAATTTATAGATTCTCGTCATCCTGGCTGAGCTTTGTTTTTTGTTTTATCATTCAAGATTAAAGCCCATTTTATATTCGAAATCCTAGTTGATCAGTTGAAAGTAGTCAAATAGGAACTATGGTATACATGGATTTGAGGGACCATAATAAATCTTTTTCACTCTGATAGTTTTTTTTTGGAAAAATGCGCGGGAGAGTGTGGGTTAAATAAAAACTATATAATAAGGCAAATATGGAGAAAAATCATCATATTTTAAAATAATTAATCATTTATGAATTAATCATTTGTTGTTCCTATAACTGTTTTTAATATTTTTCTACTTTTCCTGAAAAAACCACAAACGTGTCAAGTTAAGTTTGAGGGAGGGGTGCGAAAGGAAAAGTGAATCCTGGACCTTTGCAAATACTTGGGACTTAATGCGAAATAAACATGCTTCGTTAGAAAATTAAAAAAAACACATATTTTCGAGCATTGACACTTGTCCATGCAGCTCGTAGTACGGTAAATCGGGATTAGTGGTTGAAAAATCTTCCAAACTATATTGGTTCTATTTTGATGAAATTCACAACCAAATTCGACTACCCTCAAACTACGTCAAAATAGTAAAAGAATAACAAATTACCAAGAATGATGGATAGAGAAAAATATTAAAAGCAGTTAACAAATACGACTCCAATCACATTAGAATGTCGAGGTTACCGAATCGAAGAATTCAATATTCATGAAGCACTTAGTTTTCGATTATAATGTAGCTTTAATTACGACATATATGTACGTAATTAAATAGAGAAAAACTACGTGCCGTTTGCATGTGAATGTGTTCGGAAATTTATCGTTTCATTAAATTCGCCTTCTGTTACACACCAATTAAACTGGACTTTGCTAAATAAACCACACACACACAACACAACCCACAAAAACTCTAGAGCCATTAGCAAAAAAAACACCTTAATTGAGGCTTAATACTTACCGAGCGAGTCCGGCTTTTTGTATTATTAGTAAATGGATGTTTGATGTTGCTTTGCATATTTCCGATTGCAATATTGTATGGAGTTTAATGACATTTTTTAATTAACCATTCATGAACGCATTATGTAGTAAACCAGAATGAATTCGAGGGGTAGTTTATAAGCTCTGCGTCTGATGTAAAATATATTCTGGTAACTGAGGTGGAATCAAATATTCAATTAGTTTCAATCATAGATATTATATATACATACATGGATAGCGCATGGTATACGAACCGCTGTTCAGTCGATGACTCCAACACGTAAGAGAGACAGAAGACCTATTCCAGCCAGGTATTAGACAAAGATGAAGATAATTCTGACCACGTGACAAGTGGCAAGAATGTGAATAATTTACATTGATTTAAATGGAGCACTTTACGAATTTCATGAATTATCAAATTATAATCGTCTTTGATCGGTTTTTATGATTCAGCAACAATACATAATAGTATTATGTACAAAATTACATCAACGATATAGAATTAATCATCGTTAATTTTGAATGTAATCATATTTCCATGAAGCATCTATATGCAACTTGTTTTGTATTTCTTCAATGGAAAATTTTAGTATGTAATGAACTGAAATTACTGTACTCACATTAAATGACACATTTTGTTATTAACAGCTTCAATTATTAAATAATACATATGTGCAACTACATAATCATTACCATAGATGACCTAATAAATAAAACATCTTTCATAATGCCGTGGAGATTTAATCATAATATGGAAAACAAGTAACATATACACATTATTCAAAATTAAGCAACCTATAACAGAAATATGTCTATAAATATCGAAATCCTCAAATAATTAGACATAAATAATATTTGCTATTTCTTGGAGTATTTCGAAAAAAAAGTAGGTCATTTATTAAAATTGTTGATCTAATTCGTTACTATATAACCCAAACCTGAATTTTTCGTAACCCAGAGATTGATCTGATTGTGTCTCAAGATGCTAAATATAAATAAGAAGAACTGGAAATTACATAAATGAACAGTTATTGTTATTCAGTGGTGATCTTCTGGTATTGAGGCTAGTCGCAGATGTCAAATTGCTGGCTTACCTTTTGTTATAATAATAAACATTAACAAAATATTACGGTTTCTAAAAAAAATGAAAGTGATATAAACATAGCATTAACGTTATCGGTAACCTTAATTTTGAACCTAAATTTTACCAACAGAGGAACTTTATGAAATAATATCAGGTACTGTTACTGTTAAAAATACAAATTCTTCGAGAATAAAAGTAAACATTGTTCTGAATTATCCTGCCCGTCCTTCACATGTTTTAATACATTTTTGAGATGTTTAACTTTTGCATTCATTCGACGATTCCTTGTAGTCAAGTAATTCATTACTTTTCTTTGCTTATCAATAGTATGCTTCGTAATTTGAAAAATTATGTACATGTTAGAAGATGAAGGTACAGGACTGGAAAGATTGTATCAAAATGTTATAAATCTACTTAGCATATAATATACCAATGAGGTGCCCTCACAACAAATAATGTTTGCATAATCACTAGTAAAAACATGATAATAACATATACCCAGCTGAAAATTATGACAAATTCGTATTGTTTACCGATTTCTAGTTTCTATGGGTTTTAACTTACGTTTCAAAACATTCGCTGGAAAATTTTAAATACTAGGAGGAACTACATGGTATTTTACTGATTGCCTTCCCAATGAACCAATGAATTCCTGAAATTATTTTCTGTAAAGTGTTCACTACAAAGAAGAGAACTCTTGTTGGGCACATAGTTTTTTCTCTTCATTGCTATTACCCATTTTTGTTTCATATTTTCATCTGAAGGAAAACTGAAATGAGAAGTAATTATTACACTATTAGTTTATATTTTCGATTGTGAATAGTCGATTAAAATTGTAATTCTAACGTCTACGCTTTAATTACATTATTGTCAATTAAGTATCTACTACTACTATCCAGTATATACTAAACTTGTAAATATCAGTAAAAACTAGGTCCTCCTTTTTGATACCGATTTGTACATCCAAATCCGGAACACGATTTCACCATTGTTATATTTTAGATGTATTAAAAGTATCCAATAAAACTAATTAATCACACATTTCACTATTATAACCTTATTGTCGTCAAGAGTTATTACACAATATCATTCGATAAAATCAAAGTAAAAAGCGAAACAACTAATCACAACTAAAAAACAAAGCACTAAAGAAGTTTTCTGTATTAAAATAATGCTATTTTCTTTTGAAAACAACATAATATGATAGATTACAGTAACATGTACTCTTATGGCTAGAACGATGTTTTGCCACTTGTCAGCTGTTTCATATGTTGGAGTCAATGAAAATCCCTCATGCGCTATCCATGTATGTATATATAATATCTATGGTTTCAATAGACGAATGAAGTAGATCGACTAACATGGAAAATTCTCAATATGAGTATATTCATATATTCATTTGTACCTGACATCATCATATTAGGGGTAGTGGGATCCGCCCTTCTGGAGAAGACGGAAGCTTAAGTTTTAGTTGCATTCAACTCTACTAGATTACCAGGTCCCCATTTCAAAATCATTGCCAGATCTCCATTGATTGCGTTAACCTGTATCTGTCTCGCTTCATCGGATTCATTGGAAGGTTATAGGTGCTCTACGTGAGAAAGCGGTATGAAGTTTAGCATTATCTGCAAATCTGTGGACGTGATAGGGGGTCCCTTACAGCAGTTCGTTCATATGGAGCAGAAACAAAGTTGGTGCCAAGACAGGACCTTGTGGAACACCATTGTATCGGAGGATACTCCGTCAACCACTACATAATCTGTCTGAGAGAAAACTCGATAGTAAGCAACAAACCATATGTCGGAAGTTTCCCAAGAAGACTTTATTGCCAGACTAGGTCAAATGCTTTGATCGATCTGAACAAGAAAGGCCTAATCATTATAATATAACCCTATTTACAAAAACAAAACAATTGACTGTCACAATACACCAGTTTTATACAAATGCACACATTAATTTTTGTTATAATACGCTTTAGAGAAATTCGTTCCAAATGGGGAAAATGTACCGTTTGGTTAACAGACTTTTACCATGTTACCATGCACCATGTAATATAATGTCATGAACCATACAATGTTGCCAGCTTTAGCATTGTTCCTGGCTAGTATAGAGTCGGCTGTGTCACAGCGTTTATTATAACGTTGATAACTTGGAACATCAAAGATATGTGTTTGTTATCGTTCATTCATGAATTGTGGAAATTGATTTTTGTCTAATCCGTTTATGTATTTTGTTCCAGGTAAGTGTCCAAGGGATGCAGTCCTAGTCGTATTGTAAGTTATAAAATAATTTATGTTTCGAATCATAGGTTCCTTTAGATTTGATCAAGTTTGTAACTTTTTTATTTTGTCTGATTTGCAAAAATAAATCAATCAACCAGTCAATCGTCAATTAATTACTTATAAAGATTCTTGACCCAGTATGAATTATATATAAAAATCCTCGGGAAATAGGTCACATTGACACTCTGTTTTAAAATTTTCGTCTTTACGTACGTTATCTTCACTTCAATTCCGTTGCACCAGCTTGTTGTCCCACGCAGAGGACCGTCCCAAGAATTTAAAAATTGTTCGTAATACACTAGAAATGAATGGCTACCCAAAAACTTTCTTCAATCCAATCATTAAAGAGAGAATAAACAGAATCTATAATGGTTCTTCATATAAAAATAACATAAAAGATATTACAGACAATTATATAACTTTACCATACATTCCGGAAACCTCAGAGAAAATTAAGAAATTTTTGAAAAAGTACGATATAAATGTCGCGCATTAACCTACTAACTGTGTTGGAAAATATTTCTCAAATCTGAAGCCTTTAATACCTAAAGATAAACAAATCCACACAGTATACAAATTAAATTGTTTAGATTGCGATGGGACTTATACTGGAATCTCTAAACAATATTTACAAAAAATAATGTACGGCCATAAGTATAGCACAAAAAACAAAAACTTAGAAAATTCCACCGCCCTTGCTAAACACTGCTTTGATTATAACCATCAGTTCGATTACAATAACGTTAATATTCTAACTAAGGAAACCAATAATTATAAAAGATCTATTTTGGAGGTGATTCACATAAAACGTGATTCCAATTCTGTAAATCATAGGACAGACACTCAAAATCTAAGTCATATTTATACAAATTTGATCAACTAATATCTCTCGCAAATTCCTACATGCCTCGTTATAATGTTAATAGTATATATTTAGGTAGAAAGTCAAGTGTACCTCCTGTCACGACAAAACCCTTTTCTATTAGCTCGTAAATCTAACATCTGGTTTGAAAGTGTTTACTTAAAAATTAAATTTTATTTGTCTCGTCTCAGTCGATCACTTACTGTTGTTGACATGAGTACGCTTTTATTAAGAAATCTTCTTAGCAGTGGATTTTTGATAATTTTACTATAGCATCGACGTTTACAATTTCGTTTAATCGTGTTTCTGTTCGTTTCGGCGACGTTGGGCATTTTAATTTAAATTGGTGCGGTTTGGACGCTTTGTGTAATACAATTAGTTTTAGGTAATCAAGTTTTAGACATAATAAGTCTTCTGATGATGGTCGTGAGACCGAAACGTACGTAAAGACGAAAATTTTAAAACAGAGTGTTAATGTGACCTATTTCCCGAGAATTTTTATATATAGTTAATTAATTACTTGTTTTTAATTGATTTGAGCCTAGTATAATTTGATTGACAAGCAATCTGCTTAGTTATTTGCGTATGCATATATTGTATTATCTCCAAAAGGCAAATCATGTTTAGTAAGTTATTTGTAAGTCTATTTTTCTATGCAATGTGTTCAGTTAAAATACATAAGAGAACATATATTCCTTGAGGACATTCTAAGATTAGTGAGTTATTTGTAATTTCATTTGCGGATGCTGGGTAAATTTTAGAGCAGGTAAGACGGACGAAAGTGTATATTCTCGAAAAACACGGACAAATTCAGGTAAATATTTTCGTGAGATTTCTCCATTAAGTATTGCTGCCGGACGAAACTGTATCTGCCCAACGCATGGAACCCACGTATTAAGATCAGATGTTTTCTGTGGCTACTACTTTATTTGTGAGCGGCGGACGTTTCGAGGGTGCGCCACGGTCATAAGAGCGTCGAAACACTATTGTGTTTACCGGAATCTAACACTTACAAATCACGAGTATTCTCTAAATCAGCGATAACTCTTTGGACAACATTACAATCATTTAGCACCATCGCCGCTCGTAAAATATCCATCTTTACGAGCAGTAAAAATTCCAACTATTCCAATAACGCGTGGGTATCGCCGGCTTTTTATTCGGCGCTGGGTTCGGTCACAAAGCGGGACCGTTTCCGGGTGTATTTATGTCTGACAGGGCTTTGTAAATATTCATACAGACCGGATTAATGACAATTAGCGATGACCACACGGGCTCTGTTGCAGCGAGTGTATGGATGTATGTATGCGTGGGGTGACACCCCTCTGAATGGTAATGTCAATTCCTGAATAAGGGAAACAGTATGTGGTGTGACTTTCTTTATACTCTTGTGCGTTTATGTACATGGCATAAATGATAGATACTTCTAATTTATTTATATAGGACATTTGGGAAAACTTTAACCGCTTCATTGGCAAATATTTACTTACTAATATTTTAATTCAAATAATGCTTACAGAAGCTTGTAAACCAGTGCCAGAAATACGAATAGTTTGCTGTCATATTTGGTTATTTTTATAACCAATTCACTTAAGCAATTTCCTTAAACAACTGCCGCGCTATGTCCGTCAAATCGTGTATATCGCCAAGTCGAGCGCGAAGTAAACACTGCTGTACCATCCTTTACTGGAACCATTTCGCCGCATTTTCAGGCCCCTATTTGAGAACCTCTGGATGAGACCAGAACGCAGAAATTCGTCATCCAGTAAGCTATAAAATCACATACTTAAAATAAAAAATTTCAAGTCTGTAGGTCATTTAGTTCCGAAGTTAAGCGAAAGCAAAGTTTCGCATTTATGACACTCACTCATTCACTCACTCACTCATGATCATCATAATAGAACTAGTACTTCCCATAAACTCAGAGAGCTGAAATTTGGTATAGAGTTACAGTCTGATGGTCACATAAAGGGGAAACTATAAAAACTAGGATAATCGAAGATCCTGCTGACCCTTATTTGAAAACACAAGAGCCCATTTGCGTCCTTAATAATATCTATGATATGAAATGGTCTGCCACGGACATTATATGTGACCACGGTCGTATATGTGTCTATCAATGTATCAGCTGTCTGTCATATAAACATAAACGTTACGTGTTTGATTTCGCAAGATAAAATCGTAAAAAATGTCGATAATATTAAAAGACGACGATGAACTTAGTGGCTACCAAGTAGTTGATATGCCCAAAGACGGGTCTTGTCTCTTCCATTCAATATCTTTCTTGGTGTATGGTAGAACTAACTCAACTTGCGTTACGGGTTTGATTTAGCAAGATAATATCGTAAAAAATGTCGATAATATTAAAAGACGACGATGAACTTAGTGGCTACCAAGTAGTTGATATGCCCAAAGACGGGTCTTGTCTCTTCCATTCAATATCTTTCTTGGTTTATGGTAGAACTAACTCAACTTGCAGTATCAGATCTGCTATAGTTGCATACGTTGCTGAACATTGGGACGAAATGCAAGTGTACACGTGTAATGCTGATGGTGAAATGAATCAATATGCCCACGTTTCTACAAAAAGAAGTGAAATCCCACCCAAAACATTCTGTAAAAAACTAGCCAAGTCTCGATGGAGCTGCTTGTTTATCTCTAAAAAGTAATGAAATCTAGACAAAGTCATACCAAGTCTAAGGTTCCTTACTGCGATTTCTTTATTATTATAGTTAATGTTGTGTGACTTAGCCGTTGAAGGGTACACAAGGGTACAAAACCAGCTGCTCCATGACACCATTGCACCAATCTGTCGCCAGAACCGCTACCCATTGACGATGGAAAATTGCTACTTGGAAAACGTTGGTTCAATAACCAGTCAATTGTAGGCTTGATAAAGCTGCGTATTTCAATAATAGTTATGTGTAGGCTAGCCTGAAACAAACAGTATAAAAAATTATTTCCAGTACAGACGGACTTCTAATCATTGATAGAAGTCTGTCTGTACGTCTATTTTATGTTAGATCGGTGGTCGATTTGACGCTCCAAAAAGAAGAGAGCAGAAGTCAGCATTGTCAATGCTGAATGCATGTGTTGCACAATCAACAACAGCCTAAAATGAGACACTAGCGTCCAATTACCAATACCAGTATGGGCTATTATCTCGCTTAACAAACAGGTAGTTACAACAGATAACATTACGTGTAAACAAAATTGACTTGTACCCACTATCGTATAAAGAATTTTCAACGGCCAAGTCGCACAACATTAACTATAATAATAAAGAAATCGCAGTAAGGAACCTTAGACTTGGTACGACTTTGTCTAGATAAACAAGCAGCTCCATCGAGAGTTGGCTAGTTTTTTACAGAACGTTTTTGGTGGGATTTCATTTTTACTATCGATGTATTAAATTGTCTTGACAGCTCCTTGTTGACATTTCATTATTGAATCTAAATGTTGATAAAATCGAAGTACGACGACAACTTTTTTTCTCAGAACAGCAATTCTACTGCGTAACGTGTCCATTTTTTAGCTGGGTAAATACTCTGGCGTTTGATCCAGTGATAAGTTGATTGTGCTAGTTTCTCCATCATGATCTACGACTTTTCTTTTTCACATTCAATTGTAAATAATTATAATTTCATTTACAATTTATGTTGAAGGATTATACAAAGACACCTGAATGTGTACGTTGATGGTTTTGTGTTTATGAATGAAGCCTCGTTCATTAATACTGTGATAGTAAATGCGAATATTCTTCAACGATCCGACAGCGAGAATCGCGTTAAAACGATAAATCATAAAATATTTGCCTTAAATTTGAATGGATATAATATCGTTGAATAACTATCGCCGGGATTCAATTACCCGGAACGAAATACTTTCATTATTGACCGATAAATTTAATTTAACATGTAGAGCTATAGTTTCGCAGCGGCTTGCGACGATCGAAGTTATGCTGACGGAACAAAAAGAACCAGCTTTGCGCTGTAAGCAACTGGAGTTTTGGCGGTGTGCCCGTTGGAGCTGCGAAGGGTAGGCGGCGGGGTGGTGGGGTCTCTGCGACCTATTTTCGCGCATCGTAAACTTGATTCAAAGTTATGAAAACAAAGAAAATTATATGGTATGGCTAACGGACGGAAATATTCGTATTTACTTTGAAAACGGTATGTTGACAAGTCTTTCACCACGTTGAAGGATTTACTTTCCAAAAAGGAGGAAGCTTTACTGCAATCCTGCTGATCTTTCTCGACTCCGTTTGTGACATCTTGCTTCGTCGGAGTCACCACTGCAGCTACACCGGTTTCGATTAATTATTATTTTATTAATTGAAAGTAACTTTCATCAGAAAATGTCTTGATTATAATAATCTCCTTAACAACTTATATCTATAAAATATAGAAACAAGATACTCAGTTGGCGGAACATTATGTTATATATTATTATATTTAGAGTTACAATTTTTTACAATAGCTCGACTTACTTATGATTACTCTCTGAGTATCTGATAACAGGAAAGGATAAGAGAAACGTATTATTTCGAATCATAGTATCCCTGTTACAAAATGCATGATGTCTTCCAGATGTTTAACATTATTATATCCTCTTATTCAATGGTGGAACCCATTACTTTGTGATAATTTATCATATTGATATAATAAAATAAAACACTTTTGCTATGTTTTTTATTGCATATCACAGAAATAAATCGTGACTATAGTTTCGACACTAGCGTGTCATCTTCAAACGATACTAATGTATGGAAAAAAATCTTGGCTATTTATAGTACATTCTAAAGCACAGGTGGGGTTCCGGTTGGGGAAATACATTGTTCGAATAGTATAATTGAAATTGGATAATGAGATAGAGTTATTATTGTGATAACATAATTTCAATACGGAGGTATACTAGGAAGGCACAAGAGGATTATGGGAATTTTTACGTTATCAAGACATCAAACACAATGCTAATCGATCGTTTAAAATTTCATTGTTAATTATTATTTTAAATACCTTTGAAAATTTCTATTGATTCTAGTGTGTTTAGTTTGAAACCTCTCTGGTTATGTAAAATTTTAACTTCATCTAAATTTGGAATACACTGGCACCAAGGTTGTAAGCTACGTAATTTCCACCTTCCCTTGATTCTAAATTAATCAAAAAGATGAATTTACCCAAGTTACTGATATTTCCCTAGCTACCTCAAATTTGTGGTTGTTTGGTCCTTTTCGTTAACAATGATGATACTTGCCCTATTACTTTTTAAACATTAAACCCTGGGGGCCACCACAAGTAAAAAAGAAGAATTTGAGGCTGTTATAAATAAAGAAATAAGCATCATTGAATTGGTAGTAAGTAAAACGGAAAAGAAACAAAGCATATAAAAACAATAACAAATATATTCAAATATTGATGAACAATAGTAAATGTTTCACAAACCCGCATGCCCTTTCGGGGCACCGATATAAAATTGAAACAGTTATAAATGAAGTAATCAATCTACTTTCACTCAGCAATTACGACCAGCATCTAATTCATCATGGTAATGAAAGTTGCAACAGTGATATTGAAATTACTCCCCTGTGTCTCTCCTGTGGTCCTGATGGTGACTCCGCGAGGTCTCTAGTAGCGTATTGGATCCAATATCCTCCTATCGAAAAAGGAAGAAAATACACGACTAGGATGTCCACAAGAGAAGTAAAGTTTAATATATGCAATGACACAGTAATGACGCTGAGAATAGATGAGTTAAGCTGGATAAATGTTAAATAGGTGAAGCCAAGATAAATTATAACTACAATTACAGATTAAATTAATATGTGACAATTATTCAGAATTTACTACGGTTATAACGAAATGAATTTAAACAAAGTTAGAAAAAATGAATTGAGTTTGAAAATAAGATATGAGTTATGGTTCAGTGATTCCTAGAACCACGTGGGTGGATTTCGTATTATTAGGCCTCTTTAGTACGATTACGGGATTGTTCAACAAGTCCCACGTTTACTCTATAATCGAAGGTATTGAAACAAGGCCCGTGGAATTATAGATATGGAGTGGTTAGTTCTAGCCCATCCTCCTATGTTTCGTACCTTTTTGATTCGGATAAAGCTACGTTGTTCGTATTATGAGGAGTTCAAAGCAAAAAAAAACATACGATATAATAACCCCACGTGTATTCAGAAAAGATGGAATCAAGTGTTTTTGTCAATTGAATAAATTATATGAATGAAATTACAATGTCTATATCCAAGAGATCTTGGTTGTAAGAGCAGGAAACAATCAAAGTTTTGTATACATCAGAGTAAGTCTGATGAAATATTAAAGATTCAATGCTACTCTAAAACATATTAATTAATAACTTTGATTAAGACCAACCTTGTATTCACAGTCACACCTAAGATGATTAGTTATCATCCGCAACCGGTTTTATTCAGATTCTCCCTTCCTAATTAATAACTTGGGTGTGGGGGTTACAATATAGTATTCGTTGAATCCGCGTATTACTTAAATACAGTTAACTATAACATTTAAGATAGAGTTCTTTAATTGGGAGGAAGTTCAAGGATATATAATCAAATTAGTATAGGGTTCTATCATCAGTAATGATATGTAACGATTCATTCAAAAGTCGGATCGTTACAAGGTATTTCAGGGTAACTTCCGTCGTTAACGGTGGTTGACGGAGTATCCTCCGATACAATCGCTATTAACGCTGGTGTTCCACAGGGATCTGTCTTGGCATCAACTTTGTTTCTGCTCCATATCAACGATCTGTTGGAAGTAACCTCCTGTCCATAGCATTGCAGATGATGGTACATTTGATATCGCTTTTTCATCTAGAGCCCCTATGCCATCCAATGAACTCAGAGGAGTGAGACAGAGACAGGTTGACGCAGTTATTGGAGATCTGACAACGATTTTGAAATGGGGATCTGATAATCTAGTAGAGTTCAATGCTACCAAAACTCAAGCTTGCATCTTCTTCAGGAAGGGGGATCACACAATCTCTAATATCATGATGTCAGGTACAACCATTCCTATGTAGTCTTCCATATCCATGCTCGGTATCACCACCAACAGCACCCTCTCATGGGACGATCATGTGAGGTCCATTGCGAAAACTGCTTCACCAAAATTTGTTTTCTATTCCGTTTCAAAAGCTACTTTACATTCCAGCAGCTCCTCGTAATCTACAAAGCACAGATTCGACCTGTCTTGGAGTTCTGTTGACATGTTTGGAGTTGTGCTCCCAAACATACGCTGAAGCTCTTGGATTCTATCCAGAAGAGAGTGCTTTTCGTCTGATTGACGCACCTTCTCATGGGGGGAACTTCTTCCTACGAGACTTCAATTGAAGTTGTGGAACTCTCCAAACCCTCCAAACCTTCAAGAGAAATTGAAATGCTCATCTCCTCTCTCAACATTCCACTGCTAGTTCACACGATGTTCTTCGAACATTATAGGTTTTCCTCTAGTGTAGTCAAAGTATAGGAAAAAGAAGTAATATTCTTCCACATACCATTTCATTTGTAGAAAAACTGAAGAAATACGATAATGCTAACAACAATTCGAGGCAAAATCCATGAAGCCCAAAAATGAAACGAGTCGAATCTCGTGAAAGATTTGACCAACTCTTGTTAAATTTATTCCAATTGGAGCAAAACTTACCCCAACTATTTCGATATACTCGAAAGGAGGTTCGTAACTTGCGAAGGAATGCCAGATATGCTGATACTGCGCCGTATTTCATTTATTCGAAATTGCCATTTAATGGCCAACTATAAACTTATTTGCACAAAAGTCACCATCCACGTCCATTTGACTAACAAAGCGGCTTTATAGAACGCCATTAAAAGCGAATTGAGGTACTGAATCTAAACTGCGAAACACTATTGTGAAATTTTAGTGTATACCATTATGTTTCGAACTATACTATAATCGAACGGGCCATGCCGTCTGGAAAGTTTAATAGAACTTATATACCGAGAGAGAAAGACAACTGAGCTGCATATTTCCCTACATAGTGTGTGTGTGAGAGTACGTATTAAAGGAAAATAAAACAAGTGACATAGTCGATACAATGCCCCCGCGTTAGCCGAATACGGCGGAATGTCATCATTTAGGAACTCGTCGACGCCATTCGGCTAGGCTATGTGCTAAATTGAAAAAAGCGAGGAAAGCGACGCGGGTTTTATAAAATTTACGGTCGTCAGCGACAGCCATTGATTTTTATAATTGGACCAGAATTAGAGCAGAAAGAAATCAACTCGAAGGGTCTATATATAGCAATCTATTTCAAGGAAATGGCACTTTCATTTTTGCTGACCTTACGATGGTGAAGATGCGCGTATCATACTTGTTTATGAAACAATAGAATGGTACAATAAATGCCGAAGTTCAAACTAATTTCTACACATTAGAACCCTTATTTGCTAAAAATAAGGGTATCGAAATCCGGAAAAACCCCATAACCTTTCACGGCGTTTCACATTATTCGGATTTTATTCAACCAATTTTATAATCTGTACAATATTGGAAACGACTCATCTCCACTCCTTGTTCCTTCGGAATTGGTTGAACTATAGCGGTTTTCCAGCTAAAAGGAAAAACACTAAGTTTTTATTAACGTGCTGAAAACTGGTGTTGATTCAGACGCACATTTCTTGAGAACGACTGGTGGAATTCCGTCTGACCCCATAGAGTTTTTGGTATTAAGATCAAGTAGAATGCACCTAATTCTGCTACAGTTTTAGGCATATGGCTACCGATGGCAGCAGTATTAGGAGGGTTTTTCCCTTGTGGATCCAAAGGGGAATTTGCTTAGGGGAGGGAATTAACTGGAAGTGAAATTTTTACCAATTGCTTTGGCGAAAGTCTAAAACGAACGAGAGCCATTTGGGCGTTTGATCTTATTTTGGCGTTATATGCCTCGTTCGAAGCGTTTATTGTGTCATTGCAGATATTTCTGGCTTCAACATATTCTGTTCTGGTGAATATTGTAATTAAACTGTGGAATTCGAAAATTCTTCAATAGAATAAAAAATTGTTTGAATGTTATTCATTGAGTTTCTAACATGCTTTACTGGTCCATAATATATGATACAAAAAATTATGGGATAAGGTTGGATACTTGTTTGTGGGCCAGGGAAAATGTATCTAAGAGTCAACATGACAAACAAATAGAGGCTAAGCGTCTAACGTGCAATCGTCGAGTATATTTTCTAAATCTGCGTCCTCTCATCTACCCTGACCTAATTTGGTCAGCAAATCTCTGAGTAGGTTTGTAATTAGTAAAGGCGAACATTAGCTTAGATGTCTCGAAAACACATTTCAAATTATTGATGCGCTAAAATCGAATGGGCGTTTTACATATTCATTAATTTGAACATAGTGGGTAGCATTTCTAGATATATATAATATATCTTATATACCGAATTTTATACCCCACTTGACATATATCCGTTTTTACGACCTCCGCGCATAAAACATTGCTATTTTACTCATATTGATAGACACGTATTCTCATAACAAACGGATAAAAGCGAATTTATGGACGAGAAACTAAAATAAAGCTATTCGGAACGGGAGAGATAAAACCTGAAATAACAGAGAGAAAGATTTCTGTAATCAATGATGCGAGATCCGAATGTTTGAGAGGCTTAAGAACTATAGCAAAAACAAGCGGCGAGAAGAAGAAAAGCCTACAACATTGTCGTGGAAAACGACAGATGCACTCGTATTTCTGAAACATGTTATACTGACTGTTTCTTACATGGCTATGATAAGACGAATTCAAGCTACTCCGTTTTACATCGTCGCTTATGGCAATAATTATCAAAGCAGATAAAAATTAATCAGAATAGTTGATTAGTCAGGTAGCTTGGTGGATATTGATCTGGAAAAGAATGGAGGGGATATCTAATGGTCTGACAGTCAACTCTAAGAAACCACCCTGACTTTTTTCTGCGGTCAAAAATAGTTATTTTTGTATTAAGTGCGTAAAATGAGTGTTTTATTAATGGCACATGAGAGTGTTAATTCTCTCGAAAGTGCCATGAAAACATGAATTTTATACACGAAATATAAACAACATTTTTTGTACAACTGTGAATGTGAATTTACATCGTCTGAAATATATTAAAAATAAATACTTCAAATATAATTTCACAGCATCCAGTGGTCTCTCTGTTAAAAATAAATTTGTGGGGATCAGCTCTTAAAGTTGGGCGGTTTGCCCTAAACTGACCCGTGGTCCTGGTGGAGACATAGGAATTGGAAACACATCACTTATAAGAACTATACTTTACTTAATGTAGAGCTTGACGTCATTACGGACTTAATATCTTGCTCTACGAAATAAATACTAGTACAAATACTAATGTACAATGATTACTGATTACAATCTATATATCCTATGTTCTACTTATGATATATATATATATATATATATATATTAATCTAATGTGATGTTATTGTTATTATGTCCTAGTTAATCTAGTCTTAGCATATATATCGATTCCTCAATAACTACCTCGAGATACCCTGTTCTGTATGTCAAGGTTATCTTGTGCTAATCAATGTGTAATAGTAAACATGTTGTAAGTGGGTCAGTTATGAGTTATCAATATATGCTTAATAACATTACTAATAGAAATAAGGTCGCATTCTATAATTTGGGGATTTTAGGTAATCTCGTATAGGGATGGAAGATTCCTATACTACAAATTCTTCAAAAAGTAATATTTCATGATTATTTTGGCAGTGAAAAAAAGGCTTTTTTTTCACGGTGAAAAAAGGTAAACATTTACGCATCAATAGAGATGCAGAAATGCCAAGTTTTTTTGACAATTGTACAAAAAGAAAATTTAACTAGCATAATTTATTACAATTATTTTTACTTCCCTCACTATATTCTAGTGTAGTCATTGGTTGCGGAATTTTTTTAAGAGGTCTGTGTGAGTCGATTGCGGTTCCTATTGGTCGTACGGATACAAAATTTTGCAAATCGCTAAGTGGTGTGAATAGGAATTGTGTTGTTTTGGGGCGTGGTAGCTTCTGTAATAAGGGTTTAGTACAGGTTATTTCCAATATTAAAAAAAGATCATATCGTATTTAGAAAATTAAAATTTCATGTAAAATTAGAATATCTAAAAGCAAAGAACTTCTAGGGGCTGCCAGATGTTTTCTGTTTGGTATCAATAACAAATGTAGCTTGAGAAAAGTAAAAGTGTTTCTAAAATAAATATAAGACACTTCACACCCGCTTCAACGAGTGGGATATGATACCAAAACTGGCATGGTCAAGATGGTTTCAATAATTTCACACAAGTTCCTTGTTCTAAAGGAAATCATAAGCCTGTCAATAATCAATAACCAATATAGGACGGAAAACGAATGCTAAGCTATGATACATTTTAATGTTAACTATCCGGAGATGCTTAGGTAGCGGGTTCCAGACCCGGTGTTGATCTTCAGTTTTAAACGTCTTTCTTTCATAAGCTACGTTATTGTAATTGTATAAAATGTATCTCATTCAAATCGGGACAAACGCCTGTTCTGAAGAATAGCCGAAATCGTATTATTTGGAAGGGATCGAAAAATTAGAAAAATGTTGGACGAAGTGTATCTGGCTACGAGGAGGTTATGTTAAGAAATAAAATGAGTTTTGACCAAATAAATAATTTCTTGTTTCATTTTCAGGGACTTTTCACGTTGCCCTCGTTATTTGTTTATCTTGACGAGACATGGATCTTCGCAGATGGTACTGTCATATAGATTTCTCTTCTTAAAATGGTTGTAATACTAACATAATTTGCTTATTACCTGCAGAAGTTGTATAATTAAATTTATTTGTAGATTAACAAATTAATCGCTTTCAGCATGACATCATCAGATATATCCAACAAAACATTAAATTGTTCATATAATTGATTTCTATTAGTTACATTTCTTATAATTTAGTTGAGGTAGTAAGTTAAACTAACGAGGTGCTACGTAATGTACACTTAGTTGAGCACGTTCTTTGATTGGTTTTGGTACTTGTACATTTTGGTTTGTCTATGGTTAATGACTAGTTTTTCATCATATCGTCAAACAACATGGATTAATCGTGAGAATATCAAATTTAATCGATCATCACGCAACTTGTTCAATTTATAATTGAAACACAACTTATGACATCGATTGGAAATATAATAACTTATTACATACGTGAATAATAAATTATAAGTGTTATTTAAATGTATGTTGGAGAATAATTAACGTGCTAACTGTGAATGAAATCGTTCTATTAATAAAATTACATATAATTACGTGCTTTTAATTGTTTATATTACGTTTCGTGTTATTGATTATCTCGCTAATGAACAACATCACGAAAGTGCATACATTCCCTTCATTCATACTGCTCTAACTCAACATCTATTCCCACAATAGATCTCTGAATCGTGTAGGAACCTTCAAGGCGTGGGAAGTCTTGAAAAAAAATCCCCTTCTAACGATAACATCCACTATGTACTTCACTCTATGTAACGTAATAATGTGATAATATAATATCTGCTCATATTTTTCCCACTTGGTTTGTAATGTAATTATTTTGTTATTGGAAACTCCCGCAGAAATAGCTAATACCCGTAGACACAGTTAAGGCGTCGTCTCCTAGAGTACAAACGGCGAATACATATCAGGCAATGTTTCTAATGCAGGAATGACACGCGTCTGCAACAATTCGAGGTAACTCTGGCCAATTAAAGTTCCTATACATAAAATTTTTGTGGATATTGGGTCCGTGCATCGTTTAGTCCTATGAATATTTTCGTGCGCCCAACAAAGCTCAGCAGATGGGTTGTTTCGATCATGTCCTAACAACATGTGTTTGACTGACATCAGGATTCTTCGCTATTTGACGAGTTGATATGTCGGGATTTTCCTCAACCGATAAACATATCAATATATCCATATCATTATTCAAATGTTGAAGAGAACGCATTTTAGGATCTGATGGTGTAACGCATCCATATGTTTTGGAATTATTTATTATACACCCCATGCCGTATTCCACAGGAATATGTCTTGGCACCAACTTTGTGTCTCATGTACACGATCTGCTGGGAGTAACCGTCCATAGCTTTGCAGATGATGGTACACTTTATATCGCTTTCTCTGACGCAATTCAGGAGATCTGCTAAATATTTTGAAATGTGGATACATAGGATGAAATACTCAGATTAATAATTGCTAAAACATAACACATATGCCAACATGTTATATCTCAGGCCCAAAATATGTATCTATCTCCTAGACTATTACGAGTTCATTCTCCTCTCTAGAACATCGTAGAAAGATGGGAGATCTCTTCCTTTTCTATACATATCTCCATGGTCGGTGTTCATCAGAAATCTCGTATGTTGTTCCACCACGTGAGATTCCAGATAGGCAGACTAGAGGAGCTCAAATTGGTCACTCCTTCATTGTCAAGCTCGAGACCGGCGGAAATTTTTTCTACCAGACTTCATTTTTCTACCGAACAGCGCAGTTGTGCAACTCTTTACCTATTGAGGTCTTTCCCTATTGCTATAACCTCCAAACCTTCAAGAACAATTAAATTGCCCGTCTTCTCACCCAATATTCCTGTCTCTGTCGGGAGGTAAGGGACGTAAGGAGTTCACACGCTCGTTATAAATCACGTATCACGCTCATTCTGTTCCGGGTAGGGGATAATGCTATCTTCGTCTGCGACGATTCTTTATCGCACTTACTAACTTTCAATACCCTCGTCGATTTGATTCAAGCTCTACATATAGATAAAGATGGTTCAGATTCATACACCTTACAGGTTGATAAATTTAAACATATCGTTGAATTCATGACATACATTGAATATTGAGATGTCATAAGTTCGTATATGAATCTGTATTATTCAACATTACAGATGTGTCGAAGGTAGGCGCATTTCCAATATGATTTATCGTTTGTTGATTTAGATTCGATCGTGTAACATTATTTTAAGACCACTAAACTCGGAAGCTGCTGAATACGGTTTATCGCCTGCTCGATTTATTTTAAGGATAACTCGAAAGCAAGGCTTAGCCGTTTCTACGTATCTCGCGACATAAAGTTTACGACACTTCGAGTGTCCAAAGGTAGTTGCTGTACGTCTGTCGTGGAAAGATAATGAAATATTAGCGAAGCACATAAAACGTTTATAGTCTTGGAAACGTGAAAAGGGATAAGCTTTGAGGGAGATTTTAAGTTTTATCGCTGTTAACGTTAAATTGTAGGATTCGTGATGACGCAAATCGTTTGATCCTTAATCAACTGAAAGTTCTTCAATTAAAAGAATATGCGGCGTCAAATTGCAACATCCGATTCAACAAGTAAAAGTCTTGTATTAAATTATAACATATTCTAGTTCCAACAATCTTGAACAATCGTTTTGGAGAGTGAGTGAGTGAGAGAGAGACCTATTTAAGTGATTACTGACCTGCTTACCTACACCAGTTCACCATTATGTCTACTAAGTTAGAAACAAACCAAATTCTAATTTACTTAAGCACCGCGCCTTCGACACCTGTCCAAGCATCGACACTTTCAAATTCATGCTAACGAAATAAGAAAACTTCAAACCTAAAGTATTTGTTCTGTAAATAGTTGTATTTCTTGATATAATTATGTCACATATCTGTGCCAAATTATTCGCCATTTCACCACAGCATGTGGATGAAGTTAATAAGTGCATCATTTCTACATAACATCCAATTGTTTGATATATTGTGAAGATAAGAATCTAAAAAAATATTCATTACAACCTTTATTTCGTATGATCTATACCTACATGTTCTATATTTCTACCCAATCATATGCTCTGATGGGGAGAAATTTCAAGCCTAACATACCCAATAAATTACTTGAGTGCAATTTCTTGGGTTAGCGTTTGAGGTAAAAACTAATGGTAGAATCAAAAAGCTCATCCATGAGAGTGTATTATAACGCCGTTATATCGAAATCGAAGAGATCGACCAAATTCACTATTTTTCCATACTCACCCCTTGGGAAATTTGACAAAATGCGAAATTTTCTTAAGGTTAATGTAACTAATGGAGCTTGTTCTATGGAATCTCAGAAGGTTTCGGGTGAATTAATCATTTTTAAAAGTGATGTTAAAGCTTTTTTAAACAAGGGATGGCCCAAATTCTGGATTTCGGAACACTGTGACATGTTGCATCAGCGTTTGAGGTAGAAACTAATGGTATAATTGAATTTCTCATCCTTTAGAGTGTATTATGACACCATTATCTCGGAATCGAAGACATCGACCAAACTCATTATTTTTCACACACATATGTCTATTATACGTCTTTAGGTACGTTTCGTTCTCACGACCATCATCAGAAGAAGTTAAAAAACTAATTCACAGCAGCTTTAGAGCTGCACACAACTGAGGAGCTGCATGTTCAACAATGGATTCCCTTATCATAGGTTTATCCTCAGTTGAAAACATGATGGATCGGCATTTTGATGTACGAAGAATTGATGTATTGATTCTCTGTGTATACAGTATTTCAGTCTTAAAACTTTGAGAACTTTAATTTCTTCCGAATTATTGCAGTTTTTCAGACTCTATTCCAGGAGTATTCCGTATGCGGTATATATAATAGTCTGTATCATCTACTTTTTTTTTGTTTTTAAGTCTTATCCTCTCAATCAATCCAAAGCAACGAACAACAAGCAATATAGAGTGTTCAAGAATTGGATAGTATACCACAATATTTCGAAAAAATTCAGATGCACGTAGGGAATCTGAATAAGTGAATAAAAAAATATAACACTTTCACTTTGTTTTTTATCACATATATTATAGAAACAAATCATGACACTGGCGTGTCATCTTCAATGTATGAAAATATCGTTTGAAGATGACAAAGTAATGGCTTCCTCCATTGAATTAGTGAATAAAAAATTTGTCTTTCGTACTAAATAATAGAAATTTAGTGCATAAGGGTAAAATAACAATTTCAGTAACGAACCACACATCTAAATTCGATACTGTCATTTCCGTAGGTCACCCGGTATCATCTGCTTCAATACACCCCTCTTAGTGTAAATAACCATTTCGGGCGGTTTTAAATCAAAATCAAGCACACCCTCTAACGTTCAAATAACCATAACAATAAGCTCGTACTCTGATAGTACAGTCGCAATAGTATTTTGTAGGGCGCTTGCGCCCCTCGTGGACACTGGCAAGGGGTTGCAAACTTGGCAAGCAGACACTCAGACTGCCGCATGAATCGTTTGTAAGCTGTCGGCGACGTCACCACCTTCGCTAGGGGTTGATGCGAGTATTTCGCATGATTCGCAAAAGCCTCATCATGGTATTGTGGTTTTTGCAATACCAAGTCGTGAAATTATTCTAAAACAGTGCCAAATGTAACCTAAACTGACTGCATATCATTTTTCAAGATCGAAAAAGTTTTTGATCTGGAAGTGAAGTGTTTTCACATGTTAACAGAAATATATAGATTGACATAGACTTGATAAATAACTACTTGATGAACTCTAAGTGATCAGAAACATTTCTTTTCGTTTAGGTGTTTGGGTAAAAATAAGTTTAACAACATTTTGTATTTTGGTACGTTTGAGAAAAGTGAATTAAAACAAAGTGCATATCAATTCTTGACAATACAATAATAATACATAATCTTCGTAGTTTGAACATTGATAAAGTGTCCTGAACGTAATATAGTTTACGATACTGCTGTTTTGAACTGTGTGAAAGTTTCGACGGTCAAACATCGATAGCACTCTCATTTTCGTATCCCTGTTCATTCGTGTTTAACGGGGTGTTATTTGCATAGGGTTGTAATAGTATATTTATGTGCGATACATTTTAATGAGCGGGTTCGTTCCCCTGGTGCGTTGTAAATTTCGACAACAACTTCCGTGCTATACTTAAAAATAGCCACCTTGATTACCGGTTAGAGACTACGTTGTTTTGTTTTTATCACGCGTTGGCTCATAATAAATACGGCAACTTTCTATTTAATGGATGGAAGAGGAGAGGTTCTGAGCTGAGGACTGTTGTACTGCTGCACTCATGAATGGGATCCAATTTGACCAAGGCCAGTCGTGTAAGTATTTTACGATAAATAGTTGCATCTTATATACAAGCGCAATCAGTGCTTACTGTGACTGCATTTCATATCGCAATGATGCTCGCGATGACCCTGGTCTGCCTGATATTTGTTCAACACACTGTTCTCTGGTATTTGTTTGTTGGAATCCTCATATTTTGAGCATCAGAAACTCGATGTATCGAATAGTCAAGAAATTATATATAAATTCTCGGGAAATAGGTCACACTAACACATATGCTTATTATTTTCGTCTTTACGTACGTTTCGGTCTCACGACCATCATCAGAAGACGTATGAAATAGAAGCCACTCCTTTGCAATATTCTTATAAAATTCGAAGTCATTTCAAAGCACTGTTTGAGTGCGACTGAAACCAAAAAATATATATTTCTCAAGTATCCACTGTCGAACCAGATGCTAAAAGATTTATGGGGTAGAAAAACGTTGTCAGACCTTATTAGAAATATTGCTATTTGAGAATACTACCTAAAATATACTTTTAACATTATAAAGACGCATGTAGGAATTCGCAAGGGTGTTAATTAATTAAATTAGTATAAATCTGACTTAATGATTGAACGTCTGCTCTATGATTTACAGACTTGGCGTCACGTTTCATGTGAATCATCTCCAGAATAGATCTTTTATAATAATTGGTTTCTTCAGTTAAAATATTAACATTTTTGTAATCAAATTGAAGGTTATAACCAAAACAATGTTTAGCATGGGCAGTGGAATGGTTTCTAGTACAATACTTATGGCTATACATTCTTTCATGTAAATATTGTTCAGAGATTCCTATATAAGTCCCATCGCAATCTGAACAATTCAATTTGTATACTGTAAGGGTTTGTTTATCTTTGGGTATTAAAGGTTTTTATTTCATACTCCGGAATTATGGTACAGTTATAAAATTGTCTGAATTACCATTTATGTTATTTATATATGATGTTCCATCATAGATTTTGTTTATTCTTTCTTTAATGTTGGGGTTGAAAAATGTTTTTGAATAGCCATTCATTTCCAGTGTATTTCAAACAATTTTCAATTGGGACGGTCCTGTGGGTGGGACAAGTTAACAGCGTGATCTGTAAGGCTTTTTTTATAACTTGTTGGTGCAACTGAATTGAACTGAAGATATCGCTGAAACCAGACTGCTTTAGTAACTCACGAAGTTTTTTTTTCCATCTGAATCATGTGTAATGTTCATATCTAGAAAATTAATGTTTTTGTTCACTTCTATTTCACAAGTAATATAAATTACAGTGGAAATTGTTAAATTTATTAATCACGTACTGAATTTTATCATCTACATACCGTTTAAAGAATACTGGTTGAAAATCTAATGAATTTATTACAGATTTCTCTAGGCATTACTAACTAGGTTAGCAGTAGTAACTGAAATATAGTTCAGGCTATGAGCCGGAAAAAAAAACATGTAAGTTCGAATCAAAAAAATTTTTTTGCATTAGCTTCAGGAGGTTCTCAGGATCATTCATACACCTTAAAACCTCTTGGGAACCCCAACCCCATCCATTGGGGGCGAAAATGGCCCGAAATCTCCAAGTCTTGAATTGTATTTTCTACAAAAACAGGCATTTTGGCATTTCGAGTGCACCTAGGGGGTTTTTTCGGTCGCTGAACACGAATGCGTAGCCAGATTTACTTGCTATTCATCGTAGGGGTGGTAAAATCGACGAAATTGGCCAATTTTGCATCCCTATATGTTATTTTGCAATTTACGTATTTTTGGCATTTCGAATGCACCAAGGAGTTTTTTGGGTCGCTGAATACGGTTCCGAAGCCAGATTTACTCGAATATCATCGTAGGGGTGGGAAATTTACAAAAATGGCTAATTTGACACGCTTCTAAATTTTTATTACATTTGCATTTTAAAATTACTTCGAAGTAAATCTGGTTACGGATTCGTATCCAGCGACCCAAAAAATCTCCTTGGTGCATTCGAAATGCCTAAAACACGTAAATAGCAAATTAACATATTAGGGGTGCGAAATTGCAATTTTGTCGATTTGACCACCCCTACGATGGATTGCAGGTAAATCTGGCTACGGATTCGTGTTCAGCGACCCAAAAAACCTCATAGGTGCATTCGAAATGCCAAAATACCTTTTTTTGTAGAAAATACAATTCAAGACTTGGAGATTTCGGGCCATTTTCGCCCCCAATGGGTGGGGTTGGGGTTCCCAAGAGGTTTTAAGGTGTATGAATGATCCTGAGAACCTCCTGAAGCTAATGCAAAAAAAAATTTTTAATTCGAACTTTTTTATTGTAGCTAAAATTGTTGCTACTCAATACCAAAACGACTGGTATATTTGTATATAAAGAAACAACGTCCAAGGAAATTAGTAGATGATCTACGGGTACCGATTGATTTTTTATAAATTCATTAAAGTACCATGAGTTTTTCACATAAAATTCAGTTTTTCCTATTATATTGTTGATAGGCTTTGAAATTTTAATAAATTTTAGGTAGGCGCTCCAATATTACTTACAATGGGTCGGAAAGGTATATCACTTTATAAAATATAAGGTGCTTGCCCATTATGGCGAATTAATTTGTTTTGCAAATCCCTAGAATTTATATTTAATTCATACCTGGGTCAAGAATCATTATTAATAGTCAAGATTAGTCAAGAAACTTATTACGAGGCGAAATGTGTTACTCTTAGCACGAAATGGTCGAACAGTTACGTATTTTGTTCATCTCTATTTAATGAAGATATAAAAGCAGTCTCGATAAAATTGATTTTCAGACGGTAGCGTTTCTGAAATTGATTTTACTGTTGAACATTGATTAAATAAACGATTGGCGTGGTTTTTGTAGCGAATTAATGGATTCTATTTATATAAATTCCGGTTTATGAAATATTGCAATCTGTTTCAAGCTGGAATATATATAGTTTCAAATTTTCAACATCCAATTTTCCTCGGCATCGATCAATGCCACAAGCAGGACTAAAGTTTTCCGTGACGCTTGCCAAACGAATAAAAAGAATGTTGATGGCATTATTGCCTGGAACTGTTATTTCAGAGACGTATAGTCTTGATACATTAATACGTTATACAGGGTGTTTCAAGTCAAGTGTCCACCATTCCACCAACTATAACTTCGTTATTATTGGAGCTACGAACTCGTAATTATTCGTCAAACATTGAGATACAATTCTTGAGTTATGTGAAGGAGCACCATATTTTAGAAAAAAATGTAATATCTCTCATTTTAAAGCAACATATTATTGATGAATTGCCAGTTACAATTCATCAATAATATGTTGCTTTAAAATAGGATAATACCGTCGACCTTACATAATTTCATTATAAATTCGATTAGCCAAAACTACCTATATAGTGAAATACGATAGACCAAAAACACTGAAACCAAAGCGTCCTTGATTTGAAATTATTGCCGATTTACATGTATGTTCCGATGGATCGATTAATGCCCTACAGTCACTATACACACACCAACCACTGTGACAATAATAGCTGAGAGACATTTCAATTTATGAATCACATAATGAGTAATTATGCTTATGCTACTTTGGTTTCGATGGAGCTTAATGTTTTCTCATAATAATTATGGTGCAATGAATGAACGTGTGGAAACAAACGATGGGGAAATTAACGACATTCTTGATGTTAAATAATCATCGCCAGGGATTAGTTATTTGGACGTAACTTAATTGAATTCTAGCGGCGTGCCCAACATAAATTAGTAGTGTGTGTAAAGCACACGTTCCATGCAAAACACAACTAAATCATGGAAATATATGTGCAGGCACACGTGCTACGAATGCCGGGACGATTTCCTTGGACATCGCTTATGTTCCTCGGTAGTTTGGCTAACGCGACCGAGATGAACTACTTTCGTTTTGTTCTACATTCAGACTAGCCTCTAAGTGATTCAAAATCATATTGTGACAAGACTTTAATTAATAATACTGTCCATAAGATTATTTAATAGATGAATCGATTAGTGGCATATGTCACTCAATAAGAATTTAATTCGAAAATCGATAATTGGGCAATTACTTCTGTCTAACTGTCTAACAAGTAATTGCTCAATCAAAGCTGACTTTAAGTGATATGCGATGGTTTCTAGGAAATAAAAATGGCAACATCGCGTATCACCTCAACGGTGTTCCGACGCATCGCCAACAATAGGCTATGTCCGATAGTATATGGACGGCCGCCTTTCAAATACACGCGAAGCCTTTCTTTTCAATATTGTAATAATAAAAGTTTTAATATATACGAGGGCAAGGTGAAGGTCGCTGAAAAATGACACAAGAAATGATTTATTTGGTCAAAACTTATTTTATTTCTCTACGTAATCAATCGCCTTGTAGCTCGATACACTTCGGCCAAGGTTTTTCTAATGTTTCGATCCCTTCTAAATAATACGATTTCGGCGAATCCTCCAAAATAGACGTTTATGTCAGCGATGACCTCATCGTTGAAGCCAAATCTCTTTCCGTCGAACCATTTCTTCAAGTTTGGAAATAGATATAAATCGCTGGGGGCCACATCTGGAAAATATGGTGGATGACGAACCAATACCTAGCGCAGTTCATGCAATTTTACCATTGCAACTGCGGATCTGTACGCCGGTGCATAGTCCTCTGGTGGAAGAGCATTTTTTTCTTTGCCAAATGCGGCCACTTTCGCTTCAAATCGGCGTCAAATCTATGCAACAGCTCTTCATAATACACACCGGTTATCGTTTTTCCCTTTTCAAGTTAATCGATATGGACGGATACCTTGTGCATCCTAAAAAACTTTCGCCATGACTTTGTTGGCCGATAAACCCACTTTGGTCTTTTTCGGCTTCGATTCGCCAGAACAAGTCCACCGTTTCGACTGTTCTTTGGTCCCTGGTGTGTTGTGATGGATCCATGTTTCGTCCACGGCTACGAATAGGCGAAAAATGCACCTTAAATGTATATTATTATGCAATCAATCATTTTGGCTACAGTTTCGTAATCAGCGCCTTCATAAACATAAATTGCATTTGATTATGTAATCTATTAATTTTCGTAATTCGTGATTCGTAATCAGTGACCTTGAAAACCCCTCGAGTACCTATTTGCAACTGATTTCAAAAAATATTACAGAAATTCAGTAAAAAGTGCATAATAAAATGCATTTTTAAATGCAACCTAGATATTTTTTAATCATTTCGATGTCAGATTCACGTTCAGGGACCTTGAAATCCCCTAACTGCAAGTTTTCAAGCAATTACAAGCAATATTCAGAGCGTCCATTAAAAGTGCAGTAAAATGCATTTAAAAAAAATGTGCTTCGAACGCCCCACTCAAACGCATATAACAAAGTAGTCATACCTTCCTTAAGAGAATGCAAAAAACCGCTAAGCTCTATCGATCCACAGAACGTTTTTTTCCAAACTTTTTCCTAAATACAACTTACTATATTCTTGTATCTATAAACGGGTCTTATTGCAAATGTAGAGAACATATGGAATTTATTGATTACAGAAGGATGATGAGCGAAACTTTCGAATTTCATTGAATTATTTATTGAAAAGTAATGGCCTTAATAATTTGGTTAATTGATTGCATTCCATTTTCCGTATTTGGCTAGAAATTTTGTATCGGGGATATTGATATTTAAAAGCCATTTCTCTAGAATGGTTATTGACCAGTTTCAAGTAAGAGATCTTTCAATTTTGCAGTTCCAAAGAATTACTGGTAATGTGAAATGTGGTAAAGCTGCCGATTTCAATTAAATCTAAACGGATAAATAGTTCAAAATATAGTGAATCGAATCAAAACTTCTCGGTCGTACTGTATAAATATATGTAGATATAACTAACTCATATATAGTGCTCTTATATCTCCATCATATAGAAATACACTTTCAGAATTCAACTGCGGCTCGGACGCATTATGGAGGTCCCTGGAGGCTGCGGATTTGAGTAAATATGAACGGATTTATTCTGGAATAATTGATAGTGTTTGGTCTGCGCAAATTCTCCCTAATCTCTTTACACCGCCCCCGATTTTGTTATATTTACATCCGCACAGGGTTTAGGGCTTGACTGCTTTGTATATTCACCATTCTCTATCGAGGGTTGATCCTTAGAGGCAACGTAACATGAAATATTCTAACGCTGTATTTATTCAGTCATTCAATCTATTATATTTAAGATAATAAAACGATCGTATAAAATCTGTCGGCTTGTCTAGTCCGAAATAAAATCCTTGAAGTGGTTTTGTTCGATTAGCTAGACGACTGCGTGAACTGATCGCGTGTAAACTATTTCTAGAGCTAGCAGAAAGACGTCGATGGTTTCAAAATGGAGAAAATATCGTTAATGGTCTGGTTTGCATTGCTGTCGATCCCTATCTGACTATTAGGGAGGAAAAGATATTATTGTGCGGTTTTCATTACTTAGTTCGTTTCGTTCATTTGTTTTTTCATTTGGATTCTCCTGATGCTATCCGAAAGCCAAGTATTTTCAAGATTAACTCAAGTTTTGTCGAAATCGGGCTATTTTGAACAAGAAGAACTCGATATGATACAATTATTTTATTTAAATTTAAAAAAACGTTTCAACGAGTCAGACAGAACATCAAAAAACACCAATCTTATACAACAAATGAGAAAAATTTTTACGACCAGATTCCTCAGAAGATCTACGGGAAAGAACCACGAATGGGTGCCGTCAAATTATTCCCAAATGCACCAGACTGTGTGGCAACATTTCGAGGACTTCATAATTGTATGGAACTTGGCGGTAGCCATTTTCAACTTTTGATACTCACCCTTGTTGAGAGGATGAAGCTATACGGCTTTGTATTTTGCTCAAGAAGCCTCTCTTCCAAACAAAATGCGGGCTATCGAGCGTTTTTTTTTACTTCCCTCACTATACGTAGTATATAGTGTAAGGGAAGTCTATTAACGCAATTAATTGCTGAAAGCCATGCTGCACGCCCAAAATGACGCAGAAGTCTTCCTCACTCGATATTCGAGGTGTTCGTGCCTTTTCCAGTTCCTCCAAGAGTTCATCGACTACAAGGCACCACAGAAGCGGAGATAGGACACCTCCCTGTGGACTCCCCGTTTGTGGCGGTGGTTTGTACAACGCATACGTTATGTTGCGCCTTATATAACGATGCTTCAAATCTGCAATAGCATATGACACGTTGTTGGTTATTCTGTAAGCAGAGGATGGCAAAACTCAACAAAACAACGACAATTTGCATGATATTTGAGAGTTTGTGGGGATCAGCTCTTAATGACTGGGAACGGTTTGCCATAAGCTGATATGTGGTCCTTTTGGGGACATAGGAATTGAAACACTCACTTATAAAAGGGTTACACTTTACTGAACGTAGAGCTCGACGTCATAATGACTCAATGTCTCGCTCCACACAATAATAATGATACTGATACAACTAATAATAATAACGTCAATAATGATTGATGAATATGAATATGTGAATTATATCCGAATGATCTAGTTAATCTCATCTTAGTATACCTTGACTCAAGGTTCCCACGATGTCATGTCAGGGTCCCATGTTATGTAGCTTATACTAAACAATATGTTTATATTATTAGAAGGTAATCGTAACACTGAACATATTGTTTATGTATCGTCTATGAATTTATAAACATATGAATTACATACATTTAATAATAGAAATAAGGTTCTATTCTGTTATTGAGGGATTTTAGGTAATCTCGTATAGGGATGGAAGATTCCTATACTACAAGTTGAACTCCTATGATATCAATCGGGTATTTCAATTTTAATAAATCTCATGTAATCTCATGTGATGCCGTACGATACCTGATTGTTGTTAATTTGACTGCCGGCTATTTGCAAAAAAATGCAACGAAATATACATTTCCATATTTTCACGTTCCTCACTATTCGTAGTATATGTGAGGTAAAGTCACGTGATCAATAAATCACAGTCATTAATGTTGATTAAGTTCTTGAAATCGGTTTTCATGCGCGGCCTGTATATCTTTATATTGTAACACCTTGCTGTCGCAATGCAGATGCTGAGATCTTGTATAATTCAAAGAGGAACTAGACTCAAATCTAAATGGAAATTACATGTATTTTCTTCCAACTTGAATTAACAGGTTTGAATTGTTTGGTTATATTCCAAGAACATTTGAAGCCTTCTATTGTGTTGCAAGGTGCTAATGGTGACAATTCCCGATCTACAGCATCAACGTCTTCACTGATGTATATCCAGTAATTAATATTCGATGTAAGAATGAATTTTGCTTAACGTTGTTTGCGTCACGTTTAGGGTTAATTTTGTCATTGTTTCGCAGGAACAATATAAATTTTAATCGCCCCAACAAGAGCTGGCTACGGAGCCAGCGTTCGAGAACGGATAACTCAGAAATATACCGTGAATTTAGTGCCGAGAGATTTCCTAGCAAAAGCCATATTCTAATTAAATGAATAATTCAACCACAATTTACATTGTGGCTCAGTGATATCGAGTCTGCCTTTCTATCTGCTGATTTATCGCGGCACAGCCTTTTTAGAACCATGGCATTAACTAAGTTTGATGTTCCACCAAACAAAAGAGAAATCGCGGGAAGGTCGAGGAATACTATCGAAAACTGTTTTCACATTCCATCCTGGAATGAGGAAAAAAATGTGGAAACACAGAAAATCTGTTTTAATAGCAATTGATTTCTTGAGTGTTTGAATGAGAATCGACTGTATTGAAAGCCTGATAAAATGAAAATGATCAAGGATATTTTGGATTTGTTCATTTATCACGACACTGATACGTGACTGAGTTTGAATCAGCGATGTATAGGAGAAAGACAAGTAAAATTCTGTAGTGGTAGTACAGTAAAAAGTTAGGAAAAAATGGCTTTTGTGGAAAAAAATGATCGAAGGTATTTTCGTTATAAATCGTTAGCTTAAAACCAGAAAGTTGTGACCCTCAGCCTTGGGCTTTTTTAGGAATATCAAAATGTCCTTAGATTTGATTTTCCACGAGAACGGTAGTCGTTTAGATTTTTGTCAATATTATCTAAAATGTATCTCATGCAGTCGCTGCACTAGAAGCAAAAGTGCGAAAAGCAGAGGGCGTCAATGTTGACTGAAATTACTTTCCCATCTTTTTCGACGCGAAATATTTGTTTTGGTCACAGTTCATTATAGTATGACCACTACACTCACGACAATGTTTTAAATGGTGTTCGGAATGTCAGTGGCGGCTGGTACTAACGGACACAAGGACACCCAACCACCAAGATAAACCCAGAACGAAATTCGCATCTAATTCAGTGCATCATTTTATTCAATTCAATGGTAAGGCTCAAAACTATGTTCCGGGGAACGTTCTGAAGTAGGTATCAAGTATGATTTGGCTGACTACGGCTATCTTCGCCATACGCATTTATACCGTCGGTTTGGGGCACAAAGCAGCGTATCTGCAGGTGAATGAATTGATAACAATAAACTAATCGCTCAAAGTTACGATGGGGCGTCCATGGTGAGTAGTAAGACGAATGGTTTCCAAGCTATTATCAAAAGAACATTTCCACATGCACATTATATTCACTGTTGCACGCATCATAATTTAATTATTGCACTAGCGGCACAGTGAATTAAAAAGTAAGAATTTTTCTTTGCAAATGTGCAGCTATTTTCAAGCTCTTTTTGTCGACGCCAAAACGAACGGTAATTCTTGATGAAATAGTCAAACGTAGATTACCACACGCTGTTCCTACATGCTGGATTTTCAAAAGTCGAACTTTGAACACATTATTTGAACACCAGGATTCTTTCAAAGAATGCTTAGACTAAATTATTGACCAAGATGGGATGAATTCAGTTATTATTAGTGAAAGAAGTGGTTTATTGAAACATTTGAATTGCCCGGAATTTCCCTACTGGTTGAAAATATTTCATTTCATGATGCCACATGCTTAAATATTATTTAATCAGACTCAATAGCGTGGGATTGATAGTGATCAGCTACAAAAGGCAATTGAATAATTCCAACAGCAAATTATTCGAATTAGAAATTTTACTGATAATGACAATCAAGAACGCAATAATGAAGAACCTGTTAGGACAAAGACAAAAAACGACAGCTGGAGATAACAGAGCTGTTATTGCAAAGGAAGTATGTGACACTATTTTAACCCAAGCTAGCGACCGATTGGATCTTAGGGATCACTTAAGTGCAGCAAAGTTATTTGATTCTCAAAATTTTAAAACTTATAGACATGCATTTCCACAAAAACATTTTGATGAAACTGTGACATATTATCCTATGTTGGACAGTGTAAAATAAAAAAAATGAACCTTCAGCAATTTATGAGCGCAATGACATGTGTGACGTAGTTGATATTTTGGCATGTGTTCATAACAGACAACAACTCAAAAAAGGTTTTGACGGAAACATACAAAATGTTGGATATTATTTGTACAATGTCCATGTCGACAGCAGAGTGTGAATGATGTTTTTCCACCCTCAAGCGCATTAAAACTTTTCTGGGAAGCACAATGTCAGAAGATCGACTGAACGCATTGGCGGTCCTATCAATAGAAAAGAAGTTCGTCCAATCTCTCCCGAATTTTAAAAACAAAGTCATAGACGTTTTTTCCAGCATGTAAAATATGAGAATGGATTTTATGTACAAAAAATAGTTTTTTCTTGTGCCCACCCTCTTTCATAACTCACGAGCCGCCACTGCGGAATGTGTTTCCATACTTTTTTTGTACATCACTGTGATATATTATTTTAACTCGCGTTAGAGGATGAATGGAGAGAAGGACATTGCTCTGCACCTATATCTCTTCTATCTTTATCTTCCCGACTGTTCCGATGGGAATGACACTTGTCACACGATACAGGAAATATAATTGTCAGTGAACAGATAGATAAATAAAATACAGACAGGCAGAACGATGCCGTGATATCAAAACCGGTGCGTTTGCATAATTTGCATTCAATAACAATGCATGTCGCTGTTAGGATTTAAAAATTACCCTGCTTGAGTTATGCGTATTTGACGAGGCAAAGAATGATCAAACGTGTCATTTTTAATTTGCGTGGTTCAATAGACTGGATCAACACTGATTTTTTATTTTCGTTGCATATAGTCGCTGATGTTATCATTCATAAACGAGAATAGATAAATGGTTTTCTATCATGATTTATTCCCGAGTCCACCACCACAATGAAGGTGATCCATTCTGTTGATGAGAGAGAGAGAGAGAGAGAGAGAGAGAGAGAGAGAGAGAGAGAGAGAGAGAGAGAGAGAGAGAGAGAGAGAGAAAATTATCTAAATTATTATAGAGATACAACACTTTGGTCCCATCAACTTTTATGAATATAAACCTCCCAAGGATAGTAGTTCATTGATAAACATATGCGATTCGATATCCCACCATAAATCTATTATGCACATACGAAAAGTCCCTGAAAAATAAAACAGATGGCGCCAAAATTTGCAGACTAATATATTATTCTGTTCTGTTTGACACCCATCTCGAAAGCAAGCAACCTTGAAGATTTTTGTAAACATGGAAAAAAGTTAATTTCGCTTCTTGATCAAACATTATTTCTGGCGTGGTAAAAACATTACGTAAACCAAAGCATCGTTTGTTAAACATTATGGGAACTCTTCCCCATCGATTGGAACGATTCACAAGTGTCCAAAGACCAGAGACCAAAGAACAGTCGAAGAACGCCAAAGTAAAAAAATCTTACCACATATAATAATGACATCATACCAATAGGAAACATTACTTCTCTATTTATTCAAATGAATTTTGTGTAACAATCAAGGATTCTTTCATAGAAAAAATGTACTCTAGTACTACATTTTTTAAATTATGAAGATATAAGAGAAAATACTACTGACTGACTAATCCATCTCGAAATCTTCGAAACTATGAAGCCGACAGACTTGAAATTTGGAAGGTAGATACGTGTCCGTGACCACCCTACAACAAAGATTCTTTGTTAACTCGAATTATCTTTCTATGTCATGGCAAATAATATAATTTGATGTATAATCATTTGCAATAAGCATTTAAGACTGGGGAAACCACATCCAGTGGGTGTTTGCTGTTACAGCCAGTAATACGTAAATTTAAGTAAAGTTGTAGAAACGGATTCTACCAATCCAATTCTGTACTTCTTTTCGTTTCAGCTAAAATCATCAGCGTTCCCCTGAAGCGATGATGAAGGTGAAAAACGAGTGCCTATTTTCATTTATCAAAATTATATCGAATTAATCTTCGAGATACCCCTCGAGTCACGTGAGTCGTTAATTCAAAAGTTCCCGTGAGTTGTGCCAAAACTGCATTGCACTAGTGGCACCCCCATAATTGCTTTGTTTCTTCCACAATTACATTCATTACCCGACTAATGCTATTGTTCTCGACTTCACTTTAAACTTCCCTCTTCTTATGGAAGGTACCCCGAAGCTTATAGACTCGAACCCCAACTTCCGACCTGTCTCCATCCATTATCCGTGGCCTTATTGAGTTTTCTTAATCTTCAATTTTTGTTTTTCCCACTTGGAATTAATTCGATTGTTTAAATGCTCGTTAAATTGTTTTGAAACCGTTGTGAGGTAAATAGAGATGACGTTATTGGACGGCTAGAAGATTAAAGCTGACAAAGGGTGCTCATGAAACTGAATACAGCTCCCGTAAAGTATTTGTGGAACGATTTTCAAACATTTTGACTGTTGTCCGAGTGTTTCCGCAAGAACAAAATAATTACAATTCTTTGTAATTGTGGCGCTTTTCAATGAAAAAGTTGAGGAGATTCAGACGTATACATTAAAGCCTTCTGTAGTAAAGTCGCCTTATTAATTATCAATTACAATTCATTCAAATATCAAACATGTTGCTAAAATTCAAGCTGGTTTTAAGAACACCCATTAACGTAAATAGAAATAGGATATTCTTTTTCCCCTTTTATTACGGACAAGTCAAGTACACGAGTTCATTTCTCAGTATGACCGTATCATCATAAACTAATACAGTTTGTTCTTTGCATCTGTGGGACGGAAACAAAATGTATAGTCTCTGGATCCTTGTCAAGGAAGGGTCATCATAATATGTAAAATATCGACAAGGTCGAAAAGGTTTCTCACTGCTGCAATAGGAAATCATAAATTACGAAGTTAACAGAAATGGTTCTAAAGAAAACAAGTGCTTTACAGTATATTGGTAGTTGAGATATATTTTTATGATCAATTCGAAACGGCAAATAGGTCACTTGCTATTGTTTAAACAAATATTTTTTACCCTGTATTTTCCTTTGAAGCTACATTCTATTCACGTAATCGTAACGTAAGACGTGCAGGACGCAGTCGTTTCTTATCAAATATGTAATTAGAATATTAAATTGATATAATTCTCTTTTATACCTTAATTCAAGAAAGTCTAAATAAGGTCATAAAATCAAGGTCCCTGTCATCAAAAATAGAATAGTCCTTTTATATTCAGCTCACTAGACTGGGGCAAGTCTCTCTCTTATTGGGTAAAAGTTACTACCCCCAAAAATATTACTAAAATAGGAGCGGTTATCCAAGATTATAAAAAACCAAACTCACCACACTAAAGTCAGTTATATTTTAATTTCTTGAGTTAAATCTTGCTTTGACTATTCTACAAATCACTTGAATCATATTTTAGAAAATTTTTAGAATTTTCTAGTAAGGCTTGCGTTGTGGTGTTCACTCTCCCAAATCAATCCAGAATTAAGAACTGGAAAATTTGAATTGGGTCAAAATTCACGTACCTGTACCGTCAGATTCACAGCAAGTGTTTGTTATTTAATTTTTGTGAAGGTGTCATTCTATATGCCTTATGATAATAATGCTTTCAATAATTTACTTTACATATGTCACAATGCTATTATGCCAGTTCAGTTCAGGCATATAAAAATAAGAACTATAAACATGAATAAACGTAAAATTTAATCACAGGTGAAATTCGAATTCGCTTCCTTAGATTTCTAAGTTATAGCATTGCCAATCTCAGAAGAATTGATTTGCAACATATTGTTAAATGTTATTACAAAGTAATCACGTACAATTTTAGTGCGACATATTACAAAGTTATAGTTCTGTAGAAAGTGTCATAAAATGTCTTTTGCCCCGTCCGAATTCCGGTTTCACTTGAAGTAACTATCACTTGTTTTTTTCTAAATTGTAAGACATCTCACATTTCCAAGAACAGATTTTGAATGGGCATAAGTCTATATAAAATAAATGATTGAGCGTTGGAAATTGTCTTCAAATAATAAAAAATTGTATTGACATAAGCTCATTTAAATGAAATATGTTATTAAAGAATGGGTAATCGATCTCGACATGACGAAGAGATTGTTCAATTGACCACTACATGAACAATAAAGGAAGTATTGAATACTTCGTGTATCCCATCAATGGGAAACAGCAAAAGAGTGGATGTCATGAATTTCAATTAACTTCCATTTGTAACCAAACACATCTATTATGAATAACGTACATGTAATTTTATGCTTTAATTCAACGACTACAACTTCTTGTTAATTATACCGGGTGGTCTAGTTTATAAAAGCCATACTTTACTAGACGATAGTCCGTTTAAAAATGAGTCGACAGGCACACTTTTATTTTGAGAAACGCTCCCAACAGACATTCTGAATTGAGTTGGGGATGACCTATTGGTAAGAGTACTCAGTCACAGCAGACTATACAAGTCGGAAAGTAAAACAGGCAACACCGCATATCTTCTCAAGCATAGTCCTATGCTCTATAAACAACTGCCGCTCAGATACACGCGAAGTCTATCTTTTCAAGATTATATTATTATTCGGAAGAGTATATTACATCTACTCAAGCTATTCCTAAATTCGTTGAAAAAAGTTCTAGAGCAAAAATTCCTTCACCATATATTCGTCGAGTTTGAAACAACTTTGAAAAAATTCGTCTGTCTGTCTGGATATACGTCACGAAATGTTATCTACACCATAACTCTAAAATGAAAGGTTCTATCATATTCAAATGACAAAAAAACGTTTTCTGTTTGGTGACGTGACGTGTAATAAACACACCCTACTCTGAATGATTGAAGCACTCCAGTGTGTTTCTAGAGCACAGCATTCGGGAGGATGTTGATCATGATTGACTTGGCTCTCCCCAACATGGACTCTCCAAAGTTGCTCCGGGCTGATCAGGTGCTCAGCACGTGCTCCGGCGCGCCTCTTTCTCTTCTTCGCATGCTCTATATAGCTGTTCATCCACCAAACTCACAGTGTACATGTGGTTCTCAATTGACCAGTAGGAATTCCTGTAAGTACTTGCAGGTTCTTCCGATACAGTCTCAAGTAACAACTGTTTTTGGGCGTTTCCTAGATCAGCTTACAACCTGGGCCTATATCCCGCCTTCACTCGAGCGATTGTTGTAACGCTGACACTTGCAGCGAGTTTGATCAAATTCTACGACACTCTTCTCTTCGAATTCACGAAAGGTACGTCACTGACGTTACTATTTTCGGGATATATAAGTCCAAACGTCAATCCTTCCACCATCACGAATACGTTGTACACATTCGCAAAAACATAATTCACGTGGTTGTCGTCGATTTGAAAAATCGCCAGCGATTTTCTCGAGCTGCTTGCAACTCGTTCCCATCAGTATTTTTTTGACAGAACCTTGAAGGGCTATACATCTCCCTTGGGAGATAGATTTCACTGGAACTGGTCTTCAATTCCTAAGGATACGATTGTTTTTCCTTACGTCATTGATGTTACTAATTTCGGAATTTATAGTTCCAAACTTCAGTCCTTCCGCCATCAAGAATACGTTGTACACACTCGCAAAAAACATAATCCACGTGGTTGTCGTAGATTTGAGAATCACCTGCAATTTTCTCGAGCTGCTTCCAACTAGTTTCCATCATCATTTTTTTGACAGAACTTTGAAGGACCTTCGGAGATATATTTCACTGGAACTGGTCTTCAATTATCAAGTTGCTTGCTGATGATTTAATAGCCAAACATAATTCCCCAGATTATAGGAAGTACGTTGCTGATTCTTCCAAACCACTAAACTTTTATTTTGCTTATAGAATTCGGTGAAGGAAAATAAGAAATTAGTGAAGCAAACTGCCTTATGCCACGCTTTCATTCTTCCAAACCTAGTTATTATTTTTTAGACCAATCAGAAAATGAAAGTAGCCAGACTAGATTGGTTATCATTTATTTAAATATTCATGTCGGTTTGGTTCCCATATGACGCTGAAAGCTCGTTCCAAAATGTATATTCTTTCTCGTTCGGCATCGCTCGCATCTTTAGATCTTCGCCAATTTCCAAAGTATTGAATTGCGTACTGTTGCTTGCTTGCCATCGAATGTTCTGAAGTAGTAGATCATCTTCGGGTGTAGGTGTCCTGAAAACACTTCGTTGTAAATGATGTATTCATCAAGTCAATTGAAAATTACCCGAATTTAGCAAAATTTGTCCACATCTTCGTCAAACGTTTCATTGTGATTATATCTCTCATTGAGACGGATAACGGTTGGTCTTCCAAATTAAACAAATATTGTAGTTCTTCGCCATGGTCAACACCTGCAATCAAGTTATTCAACAGATTCATTCAAGATTTATAGGTTCATGAAACAATGCAGAATTCGTCAACCTTGGTATCATTCTTCGTACCTTTAGATGGTGTTGTGTTAGTTCCTTTGTACGTGAAATTATAGAAGTACACAGAATGGAATTGACGTTTCACGTCCAATTCTTCTTGTGTCTCACGAACCGTGAAGTGATCTCCTAGAAACTGGAAAAAAAATGAGTTAAATTACATGGCGAATCAGATTACCTTGCGGTATACTCTCGAGAAATTCGCCAACTCGCCACAAACGGTCGAACCACGAAAGTAAAAATCTCGAATGATTTTTCCGACGGTTCTCTTCGCCTCAAGAGTTGTCAGATTCAGCGAGTGTGGGTATAAAATTTCGTATTTGCTGTCGAAATCTCGTAAATTCATATGACTCCTCCCTAAAACTGCATAAAGATTCTAGTACGAATGCCTACGTATTGGTTATTTTTAGCAGTTGAGATGGTAGCGGGATTGATACAAAATTCAGTGCACCTAGCCAAAGACACTTGGACACTATCCCCTGCTATGTTTTGCAAGGGGTATTCTGCTTCTCGACAGAATTCTAAGATCTGTTTTACGGTTAGATCCTTTATGTCATCGGCCGTGATGATCCCTGGACATACTCAGTTGAACCTGGTCCGAATAAGCGCAGGACAGGAGGAGATAAATACATTGTCCAGGGCGCTGAGCAAGGTCAAACTGATTTGGCCCAACATTTGTGGGGCCGAGAGGAAACATCGCCGGAGGATGCGGGAGGCCAGGAACTCCGCTAAAGTGGGTCGCCATGACGCTCCCGGCGCCTTCCGGAAGTAATACGCCAAGACCGAGGGCCATCAAACGCCCCAAAACTCCGGCGTCCATCATGGCCAAACGCCGCAGACCTCAAGGGCCTACGGCGGGCAGCTATGCAGGGGCTCTCAACGGAGAAGGAATCCTGCATCTTGCCGTCTTTCGGGAGGGCAGACAGGATGCAGGTTTCACTCCCGATGAACTCCTGGAGTTCACGGACGTAGTGGGGGACGCGGTCTCCGCACTGACGGAGGAGGTCCTGCCTCCCCGCTTCGCTGGGTGGAAGCGTTGCCTGCTTCCGCAAAGTGGCCACCATCAAGCCCTGGGATAATGTCAACATTCTGGTGGTAGAGCCAACAGCTCTTCCCAGAAGGAGGCAGGCGATGTTGTAGCTGCCTTAGGTGCCTTGGCTCACATCAGATGCTTAGACCTCAATTCATGCCAATTACTCTCTTTCACTGCCAAAAGGTTATCAGAGCTTTTTGGCTCCTAGTGTCTAGTTGCTTTACGTAAGTGTGTGGTCTATCCAAAGAGGGCTCTGAAAGTATTTGTTGGCATTTATAGAAAAATACCAAGGTTATAATTGAGATTCGTTCTGCTGTTTTTGTATTATTTTCCAAGAAGAATTGTGTTATGTTGACTTTCAGCCGTTCGGCTAAAAGATCGACGTCTGTAACATTGATATTGTAAGGCAAACAATGTGAAACTCGTGTGGTCACCTGGACAATAGAAAATATGAGAACTATTTCCAAAAATAACAATTGGGCGTCCACTATCTGTCTGAGGTATATTTGAGAAGTCAACCTAAGATGAGCCTGGAAATTTGTTGTTGAAGATAATGCAGTACTAATTGGTTTCTACAAATCACATAAATAATTATCTTCAGTGATAGCACTTACTTTTCAAACCCAGACTCCCTTCGTTCGAATTGTATCCACACATGTAAGGGACTTTATTGAATCTGCCGGAGGTTAAGATTTTATACGGGTCTTCATCTAATATTGAATCTGCATTTTTGACTTCGATTATCGGACAAAACGGTCCAGGATCCATAGGTGGATGGGAGTGCTAGAACATCATCAATTTGTCAGTTTTCAGTTGATGATAGAACTCTTATCTAGTCTGAGCTTCATGTTGATCTATTATTAATGTTGAAAACGTCGCGGCTACGGAAACTAGTACCTAAAGAGATGATTTTATTCGCTCGTTTGGCGGTAGCATTTAGTGGTAGCGAAGACGTTAGAGGTTACAATTTTCACTAGGACGCTCGCGTAAAAACCTGGTGGAAGAATTTGTCCTGAATATACTGTTATGATTTCATTTCCTAAACCATAATAATGATAAAAATTAGAACTTACCGAACATTGAAAATCAGAAAAGATTAATAAAAAGATATTATAAGTTAAATATAATATAATAAACAATGTAAAACATAATAAACAACAATTAATTAGAATTAGAAGTGTAAAACAAGAACTTCAGTGAAAGTGAATACAGTGTTACGAAGGCAGAAATCATAAATAGAATGATTACAAAAACTATCAAGAGATAGCACAAACTATTGAAAAATGTTATAGAAATAAGTTAGCAATCAACATCTGAAGAGTCAAGGTACTCCTGCAACTCATAAAGTTTCCATAACCTTAGTTTATTGGATAAACATCGGTGAACCCAAGTGTTCCAATCTTCGAGAAGTTCAAAGTAACCGAAGTTAATAAATAATTTCAACAAGTCAAGTAGTGTTCCAAGTCTACGAACAAAGTTTAAAGGTTAGAATAACCTACAATTCATAAGTAACCTCAAACGATAGCCAGCCTTCGATAAAATTCCAATCCATCATTGAAGAGTTTTGTATCTTTAATAAAAAGAATAAAACTAAGTTAACAATTTTCAACAGTTCCTGATTTCAAAAGAAGTAACAAAAATAGTTAACCTGTGCTTATTGTGTATAGCAGAGAAATTGTGTACGGTTAAAGTGAATTATCAGATTAATAAGAAGATCAAGTCAATTGAACATTGCCTACATTTTAAAACATATTCTTGGATATAAACTAAACGTAAGTTTATTTATTATTTCTCCATTGCATTATTATCTGTCTGTAAATCTGAAAGAAAGATTGTAGATTATAACTTTGTAAACAAAGATTAATAGTAAATAATTTTGAGGTTAGATCATAGATCTATTTGAACATAACATTGTAAAATTGATACCCGAGTTAAATTAGAGTCATAGAAATTCAAATATAAAAGTTTTAACATTCAAAGAACATTGTGTTTAATTCCATATATAATTCCATGTAAAAATAAAAAGGTAAAAGTTAATTATTGAATTAAAAATAAAAATTATCAAAAGAGTTTTCTTAATAATACATAAATTTTTCATAAGATCCATCTTAACAAGTAAGTGAAAAAAATAGAAAGATTATTACGAAAATATACAAGCGCTGCTGCCAGTCACCACCGCCCAACGATATCGCCAAACGCTCAAAAGAAATCATACCTACCTTAACTACAACAACTAATAACAAACTGTTAACAGAAAGTATCATGCTTCTCTATGGATTAAGTAGGTACTTTTGGGTATTTTAAATAGTATTAGAACATTACCATGATATTATCGGCGGCCACCAAAATTTTCTTGAATTGTATCTGCTGCAAATTTTCTACAGAATATGTAGGCATGGCATATGCAAGCTCATTGGAAAATTCCAAAGGGTTACGCTGCAAATATCTCGAGTTCAAGCACGAGCCACTTTGTGCGATGACCCGATGAAACAATCCTGAAAAAGAAAACAAGAGATCGAACCAATTTACCTACAAACATGCAAGATTTTCCTCAGAAATTAAGTTTACTCCAGAACTTTACAGAATCTATTTAGATTAATTTAACTGTAACTTAATGAACTACCTCGTCTTGAAACTTGTAGAGTCAAGTCACCAGTTTTTTTTAATTGGTCATTGTGCTTAATTTTTAAAGCTGATTACATTCAGAATTTCACCTCGCCTCACCCGTATGCTTTTTTACTCCCTTACACAATACCAACTATGGGGACAACGACAGAAATAGTAAGGATGTATAATTAGAAAGGCTTCGTTCGCTATTCTCGCTCCGTCTTTCGCATAAGCCCTCCAAGAGCATGAGCCGCAATCTGTCTAGGCTCAAGGTACAGTTAATCGAAGTCTCCGTTTAACCTCTATATAGAAACCAACAACGTGCCGAAATGAGGATAGGCTTCGTTCGTTGAGTTCACTCCGTCTTTCTTATCGATCAAAAGCGCGAGCCGCAGTTTTTTTAGTTCCGCCAGTTCGATTCTTAGCGGTATTTTTCTTAAAATACACGATTCGGCCTGTGAGAGCTATTGTACATTAAACCATTCTCCACCAATATACAGTAGTGCCAAAGTATATTCAATCAGACCGACCATATCGCTTTAGCTCCTAGACTGTAACCTAAGTGGAACCTAGAATGTAAGGTTGAAGAACTGTCTGTATCATAGATATTATATATACATACATGGATAGCGCATGAGGGATTTTCATTGACTCCAACATATGAAACAGCTGACAGTGGCAAAACATCGTTCTAACCATAAGAGTACATGTTACTGTAATCTATCATATTATGTTGTTTTCAAAAGAAAATAGCATTATTTTAATACAGAAAACTTCTTTAGTGCTTTGTTTTTTAGTTGTGATTAGTTGTTTCGCTTTTTACTTTGATTTTATCGAATGATATTGTGTAATAACTCTTGGCGACAATAAGGTTATAATAGTGAAATGTGTGATTAATTAGTTTTATTGGATACTTTTAATACATCTAAAATATAACAATGGTGAAATCGTGTTCCGGATTTGGATGTACAAATCGGTATCAAAAAGGAGGACCTAGTTTTTACTGATATTTACAAGTTTAGTATATACTGGATAGTAGTAGTAGATACTTAATTGACAATAATGTAATTAAAGCGTAGACGTTAGAATTACAATTTTAATCGACTATTCACAATCGAAAATATAAACTAATAGTGTAATAATTACTTCTCATTTCAGTTTTCCTTCAGATGAAAATATGAAACAAAAATGGGTAATAGCAATGAAGAGAAAAAACTATGTGCCCAACAAGAGTTCTCTTCTTTGTAGTGAACACTTTACAGAAAATAATTTCAGGAATTCATTGGTTCATTGGGAAGGCAATCAGTAAAATACCATGTAGTTCCTCCTAGTATTTAAAATTTTCCAGCGAATGTTTTGAAACGTAAGTTAAAACCCAGAGAAACTAGAAATCGGTAAACAATATGAATTTGTCATAATTTTTAGCTGGGTATATGTTATTATCATGTTTTTACTAGTGATTATGCAAACATTATTTGTTGTGAGGGCACCTCATTGGTATATTATATGATAAGTAGATTTATAACATTTTGATACAATCTTTTCAGTCCTGTACCTTCATCTTCTAACATGTACATAATTTTTCAAATTACGAAGCATACTATTGATAAGCAAAGAAAAGTAATGAATTACTTGACTACAAGAAATCGTCAAATGAATGCAAAAGTTAAACATCTCAAAAATGTATTAAAACATGTGAAGGACGGGCAGGATAATTCAGAACAATGTTTACTTTTATTCTCGAAGAATTTGTATTTTTAACAGTAACAGTACCTGATATTATTTCATAATGTTTCTCTGTTGGTAAAATTTAAGTTCAAAATTAAGGTTACCGATAACGTTAATGCTATGTTTATATCACTTTTATTTTCTTTAGAAACCGTAATATTTTGTTGATGTTTATTATTATAACAAAAGGTAAGCTAGCAATTTGACATCTGCGACTAGCCACAATACCAGAAGATCACCACTGAATAACAATAACTGTTCATTTATGTAATTTCCAGTTCTTCTTATTTATATTTAGCATCTTGAGACACAATCAGATCAATCTCTGGCTTAGGAAAAATCCAGGTTTGGGTTATATATTTTCCATTGAAGAAATACAAAACAAGTTGCATATAGATGCTTCATGGAAATATGATTAAATTCAAAATGAACGATGCTTAATTCTATATCGTTGATGTAATTTTGTACATAATACTATTATGTATTGTTGGTGATGAATTGATAATTCATGAAATTCGTAAAGTGCTCCATTTAAATCAATGTAAATTATTCACGTTCTTGCCACTTGTCACGTGGTCAGAATTATCTTCATCTCTGTCTAATACCTGGCTGGAATAGGTCTTCTGTCTCTCTTACGTTTTGGAGTCATCGACTGAACAGCGGTTCGTATACCATGCGCTATCCATGTATGTATATATAATATCTATGGTCTGTATGAATTTAGGATTAATTTTCTGTAGTGTACTTTTTCTAAATAAAAAAATGTATCCGAGTTACATATTCAGTAGGTATTATTATCTCTTAATTCACATATTGAACGATTTAAAGCTTGAGATATCAGTCATATTATTTGTTCGAAAGCTTTTTTGAGATTGTTACAATTGCTTGAGACACAATACCATCTGCATTCCTCTTTTATATGAGTATGATGCAGCATTTAGAGAATCTGAAAGCTGTACTTTTATCACTCACCTTGGCTACGTGGCGTCAATTGAAGTGTCGACACAGAATGAGCACCAGAACCTTGGCCGAATATTGTCACTCTATTCGGATCGCCGCCGAATTCTAAGATGTTCTTCTGAATCCATTGTAAAGCGAACAATTGATCTTTCAAAGCCATATTTCCATATGCAGTTTCATCGTTCGTGGTGAAAAATCCGAAAACGTTTAGACGGAAGTTCAGCGTCACCAAAACGACGTCGTGTTGGATCAAATACTCAGGTCCGAAGACGGCACCGGTTCCACGTACATAGTCTCCACCGTGAAACCATACCATAACAGGTTTGGGTTTCTTTTTATCGATCTAAAATTGTAAATTCGTTTATTATTATTATTAATAAAAGGGGGAATGGCATTGCGGTGCCTTAATGCCTAGGACGAAGCCCTTTGCACCACGTGCCACCTAGTAGAGCGGCTTCCATCGACGAGTGTTTAGCAGGCCATCAAAAGGCAAATCCCAAACGAGAGTTTAACCATGGTCTCCAGGTTAACGATTAACTTGTTTGTTTTAAAGTCATCCTAGTGAAGTGGTTCCCACTCGAGGGTGTGCACCTGGCTTTAGACGTAGGTGGGATCGTTTCCCACTTCAGAGTGATCAATTATTAGACTTACGCTTTTACTAAACACATTCAACTTTAGGCAGTTTTCCGATCCCAGGGCCACGCCAGACCGTTCATCGATTTGAGGGCATAATGAACCAAAATAACTAGTTTCTAGTACACCTTTCCATGGCGTGACAGGTTGTGCAATCTGTAATAATAAAGATTAATCTAGACTGACCTTTTCGATGGATACTAGAGTAGTGATTTCAATTCGTCAGATGAAATATTTTAAACGTTCTACTTTGAATGAGGTGTTCAATGAGTATGTTTCCTGAAGCCGTCAATTTGGTCTATATTAGTTTCTATGAAAAATATAATTACCTGAAATCGTAAAGAATGTGAAGGAGGATTAGCATATGGTATCCCTTTGAAGGCTAAATACTTGAACGAAGGTTTAAGGTCGCTGTTTATAAGAGCTCCTCGTATTCGTCCGGAGCATATTCGCAACAATAGATTTTGAGTCTGGGAAATATATAATGGCAGTAAAAGATTTTATGAACTGTACAATATTTTGTGATCTTTGACATGTTCAAATCACTCACCATGTATCTATTTTTCCAACAATAATGCAAATTTCTTAGAACCTAGAAGGTGAAAGAAATGTAAACGGGATGCTCCATGTATTTGTATCTTGGAATAACTTGTACTTTAATTTTTTTTTGCGAAAATCCAAAGATAGACATGTATAACCTAAATTCTATTACATTTGATATGAGAAGTATCATAAATGACGTTAAGTGAACTCGAGACACTATTGAATTTCGACTTTCAAAAATGTCAGACCCTCTAGCGTGTAGTTAATGCACTACATTGGCAGTATTATACTGTTGCCTGCATCATTATTGTCTCTTTGATGTGAATATTCCAAATTTCGAGCTCCAAGGAAAGGAGTATACCATGTTCAGCCGGAACAAATTTTGACAGAAGAAGACTACATTATATTCAAACGTCATGGTAACTTAATCCTGTGGTTTGGTTGCTTGAATAGTACAAATAGATAATACAGTAAAATCGGACATACTCTTATAGACCAGGTTTGGACCCAACTTACCCAAAACATCTGTAGGCGTGTCTATTGCATATATACACTTCATGACTAGTTAATAAGAAATAATCACCCTTATCCACTAAAAATACTATTAAAGTACTGAGGGCCTTGCGACATGAGTTTACACCACCAATGTTGGAAAACTCAACTGGGTGTGATTACAAACCAAAAATAATGTCTAAATCACCTTGAATCTAAATTACTCTAGAATGAAGTAATTTCTCATTTCATAAGCAATGAACCCTTTCGAATGACCAAGCAAAATCAGTCGACTACAAACCTCTGACACAACAATCAATAACGACTTGAACAAATATTCTTTGAACGTACAAATTTACGTCAAAGTTTCACGCGAGCGATTCGCTGTAACACTAATCCTTTGGTTAGATTCGTTCGGCCGTGCAGCTTCCATTTGAAACAATAAACGATGCCAATCAATAGATCGGGGGTTTCGGAGGCGAAAACGGTCTGGTGTTAGGCGGAAATTAAAGGTCCATTAACGGAAAGAGGGAACGAAGAATATTATCAGAAACCCGCTATGTTCGACTGCGGCTAACTAAATACCGTGTAGTTGAGACAGCACGGGATTAGGACAGCATTATTTCTGAGGCTGGTCTGTAGTGAGGCAATCTTATTGGATAGCTACAGTTTCTCTAGGCAAGTTGCAACCGCGAATTCTAATTATGTTGAAAATTTGGCCTTTACAGCTAACGATATAGTATTCAACCTGAATATAAACCATAAAGAATAAAATACTTTTAGTAAACCTGCAGATTTCTAATGGCTTCACTAGTTATTCTAACTGGTATTTTTTTCCCTCGCTATACGTTGTATACGGGAACTATTGTAAACGAATTTTTGCGGAAATATCAGTATTTCTGCCTTTCTAGATTTTGACATGACGGTTGTGTGTGTATGTATTGGATGTTATTCCTCCGTTTAATAAATTGAAAGATCTAATATAAAACAATTATAGGGTGAATTAAAATTGTTTGAGTTATAAAAATGTGTATATTGTTATTTGAAAAGTTAATTAATGGCATGGCTATTTAAAAATGCAACTTAAAATAATCACAGATTCAGTAACATAATTAAAACAAACTCTAATACGAAGGCAAGGGGAAAAGTCCCTGAAAATGAAACGTAATACGATTTGGGCAATCCTTCAAAATAGGCGTTTGTTTCAGCGATGACCACATCGTTGGGAGCCTAATCTCTCCGCCATTTCTTCAAGTTCAGAAATAGATAAAAATCACAGGGGGTCAAATCTGGAGAATATGGTGGATGAAGAACCAATTCGTAGCGAAATTCATGCAATTTTGCCATTGAGTCCTGGTGAATACTACACAATCAAAATCAGTGAACGATTTACTCTGATGATGGCTACTTGGTAGCCGAAAGGTACTCAGTACTTTAAGAGTATTTTTAGTGGAAATTTTTCATTTATAGTAAAACAAACTCTGTGAGTACGCTACAGATACTTCTCTTCTCAGAGCATAATATAAAAGAGACACAAAGAGAAAATTACCCTCTTTATATGTTTCCTCCGAGACCTTATAGGCGTTGTTAATTTATATATATTGTTATGATTTCATTTCCTACATAACATAAAATGATAAAATTTACCGAAACATTAAAATTAGAAAAGATTAAAAAATATATAAAATATGGAATTAAAAACCTTATTTAAAGTTAAATTATAGGTAGTATAAGATATTAAACATTGTATAATAACATAAACCAAAATGTAAAATAGTATATAAGAAGCGTAAAGAAGAAACAGTAAAAGTGGATAAACGTACAGTGATACGAAAGAGGAAATCATAATTAAAATGATTCAAAGACTATCAGAAGATAGCACAAACTAGTAAAATAAGCTATAGATTTAAGATAGTATTAAGAAATTTGAGTTCTACAATGTTATATAAATGTTATTGATATTTTATATTATGTATTAGATTTAAGAATTGACAGATGTCAAAATTGACATAAGAATTAGAATAATCAAGTTAATAGGAACCTAATCATAGGTTATCTTATATCAAAATATGTGGAAATATGTTGACAATATTAATTTAAATAGCAGAATGCACCATCACTTTAAATAATTTGAAAATCTTCAATATTTCAAAATTTCAAGAATACTCAATTTTGATTGGTCCATACAAAATTCAATATAACAATTAGAAAGTTCTGTCAGATCCAACAATGGGAATAGCATCCTAGATACAGAAAGGAAGTACCTTATTGGTGGAATCTGACATAAACTAGCGTCCTTTTATGAGTCCAATAAAAAGAAATCTGGAATAGAAGCTAGACAGTTTGCATTTACATCTGAGATTGAAAGTATCTCCTGCAGCTCCAGTCAATTTCCGTAACCTTAGTTTCTGATAACATCGGAGAACTGAAACAGTCTCTGTAGCTTCGACAAGTTAAAATAACCGAAGCCAATTTATAACTCCTAAGAAGCAAATAGTCTTCGTATCAACGTTTTAAGGTTAAAATAACCACAGTTATTAAGTAGCATCGTAGAATATTCAGTCTTCGATAGCCGTTCCAGTTTATTATAGAAGAAGTTTTATATCTTAAAAGAATAAAACAATCAACAATTTATTATCAACAGTTCCTGAATATAAAGTATCAATGTAGTTTACCTGTGTATGTGTTTCAAAGTGAATAATCAAATAACCAAGAAGACATAAAATTCAACAGAAAATTGCCAACATTCTTTCTAGTATTATTGTTGCTTATTCTTCTCCAGTTTGAGAATTATATATTGACATACTAAGAAATCTTCTGAGGTGAAAACTTTGTTTTGCTTTGTTTGTAAATTGAAATTTCACCAGGAATTAAAATTGTAAGTAAATCGTTTTGTCGATTTGATGAATGTTGGAAATTGTTAATTAATTTATATGCTTTGGGAAACGCGGTTATCAGTTCTTTTCAAATCGACTGACTTATTAGTTTTGTTAAGAATAATAAATAATATCATTGCCTATGATTTAGTTGAAAATCTTCAATTAATAGTTTATTCTTGATATTTACTTCTTATGATGCACTGACTGTGCCCAAATTCTATTTGATTTCAGAAGATTATCGTTTGTTTCAAATGGATGTGTTTGAAAGAGTCGAGAGCATTCCAAGAACTTATGTGATAGTTTGAAGTTATCCGTCGTAACATACATCTTACCTATCTACTACGTTCTGTTCCTGTTGTTCCACGTGTATCTTATGATTTTGTAGCCATGTGTACAGTAGCAAAATGTCTGTTACGGCCTAATTGTGATTTATGAGTATCTAAATCGATTAATTCTTGTTACTACAATAACGATAATGGAACTTATATGACCATATTTCATTCCTATCACATTAATGACATAATGTTCCCTTCCAAAGGGGACCATTTTTTTTCACAGAAGTTTGTAGGTTTAATGACTATTGCACGTTCGAAAAAAAGCCGAGCGTTCATTGCCTGTGTGTAATTTTCACGATTCGTCACAAGAAAATATATTGTTTACGTGATAATATTTGTAGTAAAACTAGTAGTTAACTTAGATACCTACCCATCAAAATATTGAAATTCACAATTGATATGAAGGATGAAAACTCCATTAATTTTCTAGATTTAAACACCAAGAAAATTACTAACAAATTGGATTTTTCAATATTTCGTAAACCCACCTATACTAACCTGACAATTGACAATACTTCAAATAATTCTTTTCAACATGAAATAGCAGCCTACAATAGTTTCCTACACAGACTTCTCAATGTACCGTTGTCAAATGTAAATTGTTATAGAGTTGAATATCATTAAACAAATTGCGTTGTATAATGGTTACACTTCAAAACTTATCACAGCTCCCGGCTAACTAGCGCAAATAATGAGTCAGAGAAAAGAAAAATAATGTATTTAACAAAATTAGTTGTATAATATAATCTATAATGATATAGAATGAATAAAAAGGAAAAGATATATATTTGAATTTATATGAAGATAAATTCTGTTCAGTTCAACAAAAGATGAATCAATAGTTCAGTTACATACATAATAAAATTTAAAGGTTAAGTAATGATACCAAAATTATAGCGTGACACAAATAAATTGAAATATCCAAAATTACAAAATGACACAAATAAATTGAATACAACCTTAGTTATTGAGAGTGCAGATCTCGTTTATATCGATGAAACGCTGACTGGCATAGGCTTCAATTCGCAGTCCTAGTAGATGTCCAGCTGTTCGACAAATTATAATCATTTTCTCCCATTGGAAAAGTGACCCCTAACCAAACTTGTCAAAGTTGAAATTCAACCATCTGACAAAGTTGAACAATTATTAATTCTGAATAGAATGATCATCTCGATTGATTTCACTTACCCAGATGTACGGGTTTTCCGTATGAAAGAAGTTTTGTCAGTTACACAAGGTTTCCAATCATATCCCACACAACGTGGTTCTCGTAAATATCATAAATAATTCGTATACCAACGAAACTATATCCCAATGATAAATTACGATTTAATTCAGTAAAAAGTGCTTTCAATCCGATATGAAATCGAAGGATTGAATAAATAAATCCAGATACACACATTCACTACATAATAACTTGTGACCAACACATACGGAAGCTGGGTTGCAAAAGAAGAAAGACAATGAATAATGAACTTGACCTAATTTCAGTGAAACGATACATCGAAAAATAGGAGGATCGAATTGAATTCTATGACAATACCATTCTGAAACATAGAGTTATGGTTATACAGTATATGTTATACAAACTAAACTATGGTACAATATAGTATGAAGTTCTATGTAATATACAGTTGAATGGAACATGTTGATATTATTATTGTAACAATTAGTAACTATAACCAAACGTTCCTAAATCAGTAAAATTGTAATGCACCAACATACAGAGATAATTGAAATATTACGTAAAGTTTGAAACAAACTGACGAAATTAGGTCATGACTCTTAGTGTCATTTCGACACTAGATAATCAGATCCTATCTAAAAAACGATACAAGTTAGCTATCAAGTCAGTGTTTCCTACTATGAAACAAAACTATTCTTATGTTGGTATCAAATGTATGATCCACTACTAAATTTGAAACATCCTGTACAACTTATTAAAAATTAAAATATTACATATTTTAATTGAAATGACGATGATATTGAACAAGAACACGAATCGCTGGAACCTAACTCATAACTACAAATAAGCAACTGCAAATGACGACTAAATCCTGTAGCAAGATCTTCTTTCATTATGACAACCCACCGAGATAAGAAATAGTCGCCATCGTAACAAATTACGATGAAATAATATCAATTTAACAGAAGCTGACAGAAACGATAAAAGCTAGGAAAGAACCCCACAAGTCATAACAGCGAGATCCAGACCCACCAACTGGGCAATATACTTATTTAATAAATATGATAGGTCCTGCAAGGGACACACAAGCATTGTAGACGGCTTGATCGCTAATAAGTGCGTTATAGCGACAACTATAACACATCAGATATCACGGTGGCGTACAGGGGAACGGCGGCGGTGGTTGTGACAGGACAAAGGCATACACGTTGACCGACGGACGGGGACGGCCGCACAATATCCTGCTCGACGCCGGTCGCCTCTCAGACGGATTACATTCCAACCCCTGTGTATACTGCTGTACACATCCACTTCACCAGGGACTGGGTGGAAGGCTGGCCCAAAAACGAGAAGTGCAGTATACAGACAGAGCATTTCACGCTCTCGCATTTTGTTTTGAAAGAGCTCTAATGAACTGCCTCGCAATTTACATTCATATAACGTTGCGCGTTATTGCACTAGTGCTATTAAAAAAAATGTACGCGACAGTCGACATTCCCAGTTACGCAGATAAAATGAGATAAGCGCAGCATACGTGTAGTTAGGCAAAGTCGATGACTTGCTTCGTCGTATGAAATGCATTTCGCATTAATTTTTTAGGGTACCAGCACGAAAACAACCCAACCATAAAAAGGTAGTTTTGCAGAAATTGAAAGTAAAATTTGTGTTAAAAGCAGCGTCGTCTGATTCTCTGATAAGACCGATAAATTTTAGGTCAAATAATTCATTTCAGCTATACCAATTAATTATAATGGGATAAATTGTGAAAATGTTTATATTTCAAGAAAAAATACGGGTTAGTCCGATCTGTTGTTATATCATTAGAAAAATGATATGAGCCATTGAGAACGAACGATATACAAAAATAAAAATGTACAGGAAAGTGAATATGAATACAATTTCACTCAATCATCGTCATCTACGCACTGATTCTCTGTTGTTTCCAAAGTCTTATAAAAATCGTGATAACGAGGTGAGATGTATTCGGCAACAATAAACTAAGCTGTGATGACCTTGCCGCTTGGAGTTTTGAAATTGGGAAGCAAAATGCAGATTTTAATCGCCTCGGCCATAATCGTCGATGCAGGTGAAACATTGAATTCGGTATATCAAATTCGTTCGCTGCTAGGAGCATATATTGACTGTACGCGTGGGAGGTACGACTTTTTCTTGATAGTCACTCCCGTAATTCATACCTGAATTCCAGAATCATTATTATAGTTTTCAATATAAATATCCGGCTATCTTGCCGGTATACGTCTCATACAATGGACCTTAGCGACGTTAACTCGTGACGTCAGAGTACTGTGGCATTGTTATATAGGGGGTAATGTTATAAGGCGTTGTTTTATTGAAGACTGAATTGAATAACAATAAAATTTAATTATTAGTATTGACTTCATTGTTGAGACCACTCATCAGCTTTCATTAGTGGTCATCGGTTATCGCCAATAATTGAGACGATCATCGAACGATTATAAGCAATTTATAAATATTATAATGTCAGTTCGGACAGCCAAGGCATTTGGTCCTTTGTAAATTTCAATCAAAGGCAATCTATCGAAGCATCTCAAACATTAGGAGAATCTTCAAGAAATATTGCATATGTTTACGTTGTTTTTCATTAAGCAATAGATATTAAAGGGTCTATATGAAACTATTCCACCTCCCTAAATTATTTTGCGCAGCATCAGCTAATATGTCAACGTATACAGATATGGTGATTCACAGATTGAGCGAAATCATACATTGCCAAACGAGATGGCATACCATTATGTTTTTTTAATATACGGTTACATTTGCATTATTTGTAATTCCAAAAATTCCTGAACACGTTCAATTTGATAATCTTAGCTACTCTAGTCCTCCTCATAATGTAAATGTCTTTGCAAAATACTTCCAAAGTGTCTATAATTAACTCTAATTCAACTAATGATAAACCTTCAAATAACTTTACCAAATTCAATAATAATATTCTACCTTTTTCAATTGTTAGTCCCTCTGAAGTGATTCAAGTTACTAAAAGCAAGTCACACGAAGGGTTCAGATCAAATTCCTGCTTTTTTCGTGAAAGATTGCCTAAATATATTCGCAGCTCCACTGGCATGTATATATTCATTAGCCTTAAAATCGCATACTTTTCCGGATGTGTGGAAAGTTTCAAAATTAGTACCGGCTTTTAAAAAAGGTAATAGACATGAGGTTACTAATTATCGCCCAACTGCCATATCATTAATAACTTCTGCAAAATATTTGAATATATCTTATATGATGCTACTTTCAATCATGTAAAACTGCAGATATTACCAGATCAGCATGGGTTATGCCTGACAGATCAACTGTTACTAACTTAGGTTGCTACAGTCAATATTTGGTTGATGTTATTGATGGGGGTGGCCAGGTTGATTGTATGTACCTCGATTTTGCTAAGTCATTTGATAAAATGGATCACAGTATTTTATTGAATAAAATGTCTAGCTTTGGATTCACAAATCAATTGATTAAATTCTCTCACTTTCAGTGGCAGCGTGATGGAAATTCTTTGTACATCTTGTGATCGAAAAAATAATGACTTATCTACGCTTATCTATCATTTTTTAGTGGTCATTCAAGCTTGCGAAGTATTTTACATGGAAGTGCGATTCTCAAACTGAACCTCTTTTATTAAATAGGCGAAGCGCGATCGCAAAAACCAATCCACCGTGCGTTGTCAGTCGGAAAAACGTTCGTGTTCGAAAATATTGAATCCGGGATTTCGACGGAATATTATCTTATATTCCACATAATTGATTGTTCGCACGTAAGATTGAATATCATCCTCGTAAATAGACAAACGGCAAGGCGTTGTTATGACAGTGACAGTTTCAACATTGTGCCAGACTTATGAAAAAAGTTCAGCGGGATTATTGGAATTATGTAAAATCTTCGCGAGAAGTCCGCCCCATTCTCTTCATTGTAATCAGAGAAAGTATAGTCGAATATCTTGGGTTGAAAACGCTTTGATCTCTTCTTTGTTGTCTTTTCATTAAAGGCGAACGCACGCCAAACTTTTGTATTCATCGTGTTCTTTATGTGAGCTTCCCAACCCTCGTGTCTTGTCTAAATACTTTAACAATGGCAGGTTCAACAAATCTTGTTGGCTTTAAATTGTAATTAATAAGTCAGTTGGCTGGAGTGTTGTCTCAACGATTAACTTGGCGAAATCGGAAGTACCGAAGCATCTGCGTACCTTATACCTAAATCGGTGATTCAAGTGAGTATATTTTTTTCGCATTCACACTCTTAGATTCAAGCGAAAATTTGGAAGCAGATTTTCTTGCTATATAGCTTCATGTTTTCCGCTTCGTGTCGGTAAACATCAAAAGATAGTAGGTATCGTGCTTGACAGCAAGCTAAACTGGCATCGACACCTTGAGGTAAAAGTCAACAAAGCATGTGCGGCTTTTTGGCAATGTCGTAGGGCGATGGGGCGCTCATGGGGTTTGTCCCCTAAGATTACCCTGTGGCTATAAACGACTGTCATTAGACCCATGCTCTGCTCCGGAGCACTTGTCTGGTGGCCCAGAATCCGACAAGTAAATGAAATAGCTCACATCAGTCGGGTGCAAAGACTTGTGTGCTTGGCAGTGACTGGGGCTATGAGAACTACACCAACTGCAGCCATGGAGACTATTCTCAATTTGTCTCCCCTGGACCTCTTTGTACAGGAGATGGCGCTGGGAGCGGCTCTAAGACTGCGGAATGGAAATTTGTGGAATGTGAAAAGAGGAGGTGGTCATGCTTTCATTCTCGAGGAGGCGTCCGTGAGGATACCTTTATTTGGAGCGCAAGCGGACCGCATACCGGCGAAGTTTACCTTCACCAAACACTATCACATCGATTTAGACAAAAACGACGAAACAAAGCCTGACATAAACATGTTTACGGACGGCTCCAAAAATAGCCGGGGATCAGGTTCTGGAATATTCTCCGAAGAACTTGACCTACGCGAATACATACCTCTAGGATCTCATGCTAGTGTTCCAAACGGAGCTAGTTGCAGTGACCCAAGGAGCTAGAATAGCGGCGGACAAAAATACCGACGGCAAACGAATACGGATCATGACAGGCAGCAGAGCAGCACTACAAGCCCTTAGTAGCCAAAAGGTTAACTCAGGTTTAGTTTGGGAGTGCCACAGAACCCTCGAAAATCTGTCACAGTATAATGATGTTCAACTGACCTGGGTGAAAGGACATAATGGAAATCAAGGATATCAAGAGGCGGACAGGCTGGCGCGAAAAGGCTCCGGGACAAACACTATTCGGACCGGAGCCCTTCTTGCCGCTAACCTCAAGCACTCTGCTTTGATAAAAGAAGATACCCTAAAACGGCATGCCGAACGATGGATATCGAATGATAGCTGCAGACAGGCACATACTGCTATAAAAGCACCGTGCCCAAAAATTGCAAAGTTCTGCCTACGACTGACAAGATACAATCTTAGAAGACTCGTAGGGATTTGGACAGGACACTGCCGACTAAATAAACATCTTCACACGATGGGAGTCGTTGTCGACCCCATATGTCGAGGATGCTACGAAGAGGATGAGACAGCGGAACATTTGATTTGTCACTGCCCGGCGCTCTCATCGATAAGAGATGCCATTTTGGGGGACCACTGGCCAAATCTGGCAAACATTGGCGACGCTCCACCCGGTGCAGTCCTCGGGCTGATCAACGCGATTGGTTGGCTCGATGGCTGAGGAGGGACAGGGGCCTTCGCCTTGAAGGGGTGGCACAATGGGCCCAGTTCAGAGGCCTAAGTGCCAGTATAATTATACACCCTTCACATCAAAATCCATCCAATCCATCCATCCATCAAAAGAAGTAAGCTATTTAGCACTGCTGGCTATTGTCTCGAGAGAGAACTATATGGCCCGGAGGACTCCAGGAGTAGCTTCAGCAAGCGACGTCCTTCCCGCGTGTCGCGTAACCCCTCGAGGGGAAGCAACAGTTACCACTGCAAAAGATCCGGTGAAATGGGCACCACATACATTTCACCACTAAAACCACGATACCGTGCCTTCTCATCCTGGAGTGCTGGTCCGGACGGATTAACGGACGTGGTAGACACATGCGGAAGGCCAAACTTGAACGAATCCGGTGATGGCTCGTAAACGTAGCTTAGTCTAACACGAGTAGGCGAGTGGGACTATACCTCGACAAACGGTTGAGGATAGTCAGCAAACACGGTGCCTACAGCGCCAAAATGTATGTAGGTTCTCGCTTAAAGTAGCCTTTGCAGGCCGAGGGTGGCGAAAAAAGGTGCCTCTACCAAACGTCAGGTCGTGTTGGTTATTGTGACTTGTTCAAACGCGTGAAGAATTCCGTGTAGCACGTAAATATTTATTTGGTATGTACAATGAACTAGTGAACTGCAAAAATATTTTGTCTATGACTATAGGACATACAGATACATAGCCCTTTGACTATATTGAAAATGTATAGCAATCGTTATAATTAATAGTCCTGGTGCCAAGAAACTCCTTCATCCTATAGAAATTAGTTTTGGTTTTTGTAAGGAGCATGAGATGATTTTCTTGGTATATTTCTTAATAGAAGAAGTGAAGTCACATCTGATTGATCTTTCCTCCCATTCCCCAGTGTACTCCTGTTTCAGATGGTGGGCAAATACATTTTGATGTTGCGCTTCTTCTCATTAAATTATGCAAATACACACATTTTCTTCTTGGGCTTCTTTTGGTTCGAGAAGCATTAGTTTGCTCGAGACTAAATACAGATACCATGATTGCATAAACGTTCTCGACTAAGCACGAGCACGACTAAGGCCATAATTGAATATTCTTCCACCTGAACCTTCATCTTCAATAATATATGCTGTTATTCTGTTGTAACGGGAAGCTATCATTGCCTACAAAAACGTATGGCACTGCAATAGATTTTCCGCGAAATTTACATGGTTCAGACAAATTCAAAGCTTTTCTTCTTCCAAATTGTTCAAAGTTGTGTTCGCATATACACCTCTGCCCTTGAGGCCCAGCATTAACAAAGGGAAAACAATAATTTGCATCAACAACAGCAAAAAGAACAATGCCTTTATAGTTGAAACATGTTCGCCATCCATACAACCAGCCCAATTAGGAACATTCTACGTTTGATGGAAATCGTTGGCAATAACTTGCCACTCTTCCGCCCTTGTAGGCAACTGGAATATTAAGAATGCTTTTTTGTAATTTCAAGAAATGCGGTAGCTAAAAATCGCAAAGTTATCACCCTACGAGTTAGTGGGTATTGCATCCCTCAGTCATGTGTCACCCTTGCGAATGTTATATCCAATTAGACTCAGCAAGTCGTAGAAATCCGAACTAGACAGTCTACAGATGTTTTTAAAGCTGCCCCTGTAAACCATTCTGCAATTGATGAAACCCAAATCGTCTCTTTTAATATTGTCTAACAAATCTTCTTGATCTTAGTGTGGGTTGAGCCTAAAACCGCTTCTTTCGTGATTATTTCTTTATTTCGTAAGTGCCATACAGCACGCCGCAGCCGCACAGACCGGCACTTTGTTTCGGGTACTATTCGGTGCGCTAACTATCTGGCCGATTGTAGAGAACAGACTATGACTCGCGCTCTTGATCAGCTCATGCGAAAGACGCAGTGAACGTAACGAACGAAGTATTTCCTCTAGTCTAGTGACTACTATGGCACGTTGTTGGTTTCTACATAGCGGTAATTGATTTACGAAATATTTCCTCCTTTCGGCTCACTCACTCACTCCGCCTTAACCCTTTGGGCATATGTGCAGCGTATTGGCCGACCTCATCGTTTAATTTATCAACGGGAAACCCACAATTACGATTTAGAAACATCTACTATCATATAATTCATATGTAGGTAAGTAGTAATTATGCCGGGTAAACCATAGAATTATTATATTCAAGTAGAAGCCCCCTCTACCTTAGATTCACACCGTTCATCGCATAGGAAGACGCTAGGGATAATATGACCGATATGGAGAAACCGTAGTAGGGGGGGACCTCTATTTCAGATATGAAAATTGTTTTGGCTTATCTATGATCATTTCCAATGAAGTTATTATTCTATGATTAGTTTATAACTCTTTTTAATCATGCCATTGTGTTATGAAATAATTTCTAGCATTAAGTGTTAGAGTGTCGTGTGTGTCTTCCACTTCTCTCCGTTCAAACTGAATTCATCCAATCTTTAAAATAGAGAGACAGAGATAATTAAATGTACGCGACATTATATCGTAACATCATTCTATTTCTGACAGTCTAAGAAGAATTCTTCCGCGTGCATACTCACGTAATTTTAGAGTATTCCGTAAGAATTCTAAATTTAAGCGTTCCAGATTTATTGTATAAACTTCGATCTTTAACTTTGCATCCGCCCAATCCGGTCGGGTAGTATTTTATTCCATGCGAAAATCGTTGACCGTCTAAACCTGCGTTGACATCTCATGGACCTATGCGTCTTGTACCCAGCGAGCCGCTCCGGACTCCGGTAAATATCCCTGCTAGAATTTTTACGCTATAATTTCCGATGTACAATGCTTTACGGAACCACTAAAAGCTTCCATTTAAATTGATGTTAGGGGTAAACGTGAGTTTTCGCATTGGGGCAGTTTAAATTGCCGCTTTGCTGATTTAATATAGTTTAAGAGTTCTCGTATATTACGTTACTAGGACAGGTGCTTTTTAGACTTGCGAACCAAACCAAAAGTGTCTTAATTCTCAGTATAATATGTTAGGTTGGAGTATCTATATCTACATCTTGGTGAATGCTCTTCGGTAAATTGATGCTCTCCATACGCCTCTATTACTCTCTATTTATTCGCCAACTGTGTAGAATTATATTCTACACGTTTTTACTATCAATAGTCCAGTCAATAAGCAATAACTTTCTAAAAAAAAGCAGGTCGTCGTATCGTTTGCATGATGTTCTGTGGCCGACGTGGATCATTCGTCAGGGTAGAGCTAAGCTGCTGTGGCCCCATTTCCATTCACCCCTAAACGCTCAATTAACTCTATTTTCACCCCCTTTTTTTAGATAATTATTTATTTATAAAAAAATTAAAATTAAGCATCCAAAAATGGGTTCCAGTAGGTTTCTTGGATCGCTGAAGATGAATCCGAGGTCATTTTCCCGGAAAACTCATTCAATGGGCGGAAAATCAAGGAAATTCCGTCATTTTCATACAAAATTGCTCTAATTTTTCACGCGATTATAGTTTTATACATAAAAAATGTTGCCAGTCGCGTATTTCGATGCAAAAAGCAGGAACATTTGCGTAAAACTATGAAAAACCTGAACAGAAAATCTTGCCACGCTGCTATATGAGTTTTTTCGGTCGATGATTACGAATTTGACATCAAAAACGTTTGAAAATAACATTAGGATTATGTGGAAAATGAAAGAAAATTTAAAAAGTACAAGAATCTTTGTTTTAATTTTTGTAACTGTTTATTTAAAGGTACAATATGTTTGTAGGAGTGAACCCATACAGATTAATTTATCAGATTATGATTATTATTAAAACTTTATACTATGAATAATTAATTTATGAATATGTATATATAATATTAATTACAGAATGTATTTTAAACAATGTTATTATAAATTGTAGACACCTCCTAGAACTCAATTTGCAAACTTAATTTTCTTTTTTTTTATAAATAAAAAATTTTCTTAAAAAAGGGGGTGAAAATAGGGTTAATTTAGCGTTTAGGGGTGAATGATCCACGTCGGCCACAGAACATTATTATCCGATACGACGCCCTGCTTTTTTGTTAGAAAGTCGGCCAAATTCCCCAGCTTATTGACCGGACTATAAGAAAATCACGATATTCTTTATGTAACATTATTTTGAGGAACTGTGCTCTGTTGGTATGCAGGTTCTCCGGTAAATTTTTTGTATTATTCAAATCTTTTCTTATTGAGCCTGTCCACACATTTAATAAATACATCATTTTACCAGGGGATATTTCCTGACCTATTTAAGGTGGCAATAATTATTCCTCTGCATAAACAAGAAGACAAGCTGGATACGGTTAACTATATAGTATAGACCTATATGTTATTCGAATACGCGATGTTATACCATTTAACAAATCCGCTTCCACAGCGATTATGTCCTTTTTAGATTTCATTTCAAAAGAAATAGTAATGAGAAATATCTGAGTAAGAGTAAGAATTTAGTCGATAAGTACCGTGTCGAAAAACGGGCAACAACTCTGGGGACATCAGTCAGTTTTTATTATAAATATGGATACTAAACACTAAATTGAACATAATGTTATGTTAAACCAGGTATTTTAAGCAAAATTTCGAAAATATAGCAACTTGATACATAAAGATATAAGCTAGTTCGAACAACAACACTTATTATTATTATTATTGCACAGATTATTCCGAAGCAGTGAAGGTTCCCCAGGTGCTGATGATATAAGATTTCCACAATTCTAAATTTGTATTAGCTTTGCGGAAGTCTTGGCTACCTGTTTCCTACGACTCTAGTCCGTGTTATATTTATAGAGTGTTCCAGTTTAAAGTTTGAATTACTACAACCGCTGCTTCATGTTATAACTGACACAAAACTAGCTGTGAACATGACTAAATTATACAAACGTGTTTTCAAAATATTTCTGACCATGCAAACATAATTAATTCATTTCTGGTTATAAAACACATAATCACACAATAAACGCTTCGAAATAGCATCAAAACTCATCGAATGCCCGAATGGGTCCCGTTCCTTTTGAACTTTCGCCAAAGCAATTGTCTTTCGTCCGCGCAGAGTTAGGCTCATTCGACTTGATCTCAGTACCAAAAAAGCTATGGGGCCAGACGAAATTCCACCTATCGCTCTGAAGGACTGCGCGCCAGAATTAACACATGTTTTTGCTGTTTATTTACCCTATCATACAAAATTGGTGTGTTTCCTTGCAGCTGGAAGACAGCTTAGAGCTCAACCAATTCCAAAAAAAGGATAGAAGACCCTTTCTAATAATTATAGACCTGTTGCACTATTATCCGTGATCTCTGAAGCGAAGAAGAAAGCAATCAACATCGAGCTCATCCAATCACACGATGATCTTCGAACAGTATACTTCTTTTGAAGTATTTCAAAATCTTACAAAAGGTTCTGATGACCTACGAACTGACTAGATAAATTTCTTCCATTATTTCTCAATAAATATGTGATATTCATTTGCTTGTAACGAAATAAAATTTTACCAAATGCAACTGATTCATCCAAAGTTATATGATGGGTTAGATCTGAAATTGAAGACTATCCACAACAACATCAGGAGGGGTATGAATGACGACGCTGTAGAATAACCATGCGCCAAAACGGTCGATTATGATATTTCTCCATCTTTTGGTTTAAACGAACTAAATATAGTGTGTTGTTCTATTAGATTCTAACATAATTCAATCCAAGTATCTTGAGAGAGCGAGATTCAAGTTGAAATTTCTGAAAGTGAATCTTACTACATTTTGAAAATATGGACTGTAAACGAAGGAGTTTCCGCTTTGTTGTAATACCCTCTGTGTTCAAACGAGTCAGTTAATCAAAATATTACTTGGTTCATGTAAATATTCAATACAGGCCATTCACGTACCATAAACTAATTTAATCTTGTTTGCTAGCACAAAGTACCACTTATATGGATATAACGGAAATGGTTGATTTCCTGAGATGATTTCGTGTATTTGATTTACATTGACGTCGGATATGCTTGCACGAGCACTGCTTGCTTCTAGGTAACAATGACAACATTTCATAGCAGTCCATTCAATTTTCTAGAAAACTTAGCGAGAGAAACCCAAAACAATTGGGGCATTTGAAGTTGATATTCTGTTCCATCATTTATCTATTTTTATAAATTAGAAAAATTTTAATTCCTTAGTTTTATTGTGTTGTCTTATGTGTAGAAGAGATAAAATATTGAACACCACGCGAACAAGGATTATCAAATCTTTTTGTTAGTATGTCACTCTATTAATTTTACTTCCTGCATATTTTCAATATGAGTAAAATCCATTGTAATATTATGTTATGCTGATGGTAAATGAAAAATGTATTGTTATGATTTCATTTCCTACATAACATAAAATGATAAAATTTGAACTTACCGAAACATTAAATTTAGAAAAGTTAAAAAAAATATATAAAATATGGAATTAAAAACATTATTTAAAGTTAAAGTTATAGGTAGTATAAGGTATTAAACAATGTATAACAAAATAAACCAGAATCTAATATAGAATAAGGAGTGTAAAGAAGAAACAGTGAAAGTGGATAAACTTACAGTGATACGAAAGAGGAAATCATAATAAAAATTAATCAAAGACTGTCAGAAGATAGCACAAATTATTAAAATAGGTTATAGATTCAAGATAGAATTAAGAAATTTGAGTTCTACAATGTTATATAATTGTTATTTATATTTTATATTATGTAATAGATTTAAGAATTGACAAATGTCAAAATTGACATAAGAATAAGAATAATCAAGTTAATATGAACCTAATCATAGGTTATCTTATATCAAAATATGTGGAAAAATGTAGGCAATATTAATTTAAATAGCAGAATGCAATATCACTTTGAATAATTTGAAAATCTTCAATAATTTAAAATTTCAAGAATACTCAATTTTGATTGGTCGAGACAAATTAGAAACTTCAAAGGGTCAACGATTAAAAAGTTCTGTCAAAATCCAACAATGAGCATAGCATCCTAGATAAGGAAAGGAAGCACCTTTATGGTTGGAAATGACATAAACTGGCGTCCTTTTGTGGGTCCTATAAAAAGGAAACAGGAAGGGAAACCAGACAGTTTGCATTTACATCTGAGATTAGAAGCATCTCCTGCAGCTGCAGTCAATTTCGATAACCTTAGTTTTATTTTTGTAATATCGGAGAACTCAAATAGTCTCTGTAGCTTCGACAAGTTAAAGTAAACGAAGCAAATAAATTATTCCTACGAAGCAAGTAGTGTTGAAGAATCTTCGTATCAACGTTTAAGGTTATAATAACCACAGTTATTCCAGTAGCATCGTAGAATATTCAGTCTTCGATAGCCGTTCCAATATATTATAGAAGAAGTTTTATATCTTAAAAGAATAAAACAAGTTAACAATTTATCATCAACAGTTCCTGTATTTATAAAGAAGTAACAACGTAGTTTACCTTGTGTATGCGTTTCAAAGCAGAGCATTGTTTTTAAAGTGAATAATCAAATAACCAAGAAGATATAAAATCAACTGAACATTGCCAACATTTTCTCTCGTATTATTGCATATATTTAAAAGTGAGTTTATTTATAATATCTCATTGTATTTGTATCTCTGAATGTAAGATTGTCATTCGTAAACAAGAATTAATTTTAAGTAGTTTTGAGGTTAAACATGGAGGATTTAAAATTACAAAGAACAACTTGTAAACATAGAAATTTCAGAACATAAATTTAAATTGAACAATTTTGTAACCATAAAAACAGATTCATAAACAAATTCAAACAAAATATTGTGTTTAATTCCATATAATATAAAAAGATCATTTTCATTCAAAATATAACAAATAATACAAATCATTCCATTAACATTCAAATCAAAACAAATAAAATTAAAATCAAATAAAATAAATAAAAAGCTAGCCGGAATAATATTAAATTAAAATTATAATTCAAACATAATCATTAATCAATAAACTGATTAGAGTTTAGTTAACAATTGTCACCACAACGTGGGGCAATCAAAACTCAAATTAGAGCTTTTTAATAACAGTATATCTATCTATAACAATAAACTGCTTCTACCCTTTTAATGAAGTACCATAAGGTAAAGTAACATCTTAGACTGAACCTAAAAAGAACTCAAAAATTTGGTCCACAGATTTTGATGATAATAATTTTCATTAATTTTGAAACATCAAAAGCACAGAATAGGCTAAGCATAGCGTATCTATATTATGTGTTATGTTGAAAAACACTTCTTGATTGAAAGACGTCAACACCCCAAAATAATAAATTTAAGCAGTGGGTATTGCCGTGATCGTGTGATAAAAAGAGCTATATTCGTTCCGTTCCAAAAATATTCAAGTCTGTCCACAGAACCAATAACTATTCGCAAAATCAATTTTCCAATTCCATAAATCATGTAAAGAATGTGCCCATATTCCGGGGTGAGCCTGGTGTTCGTTCATTCTGAGTTTTAGATCGGCTTTAAAAAGTATTTAGATAAAAGCCTTCCGCGTTGCCGCAATCTAATCCGGTCGGAAATATCCTGAAGCGAGTATTTTAATCGACATTATAAGAATCAATCTAGTAAAGACATAGGGGAAAAGTTTGGAAGCGAAGTTCTCTCTATCGCAGATGCCACTGAGACTTGATAACGCCAAAGTTTTCCAATAGGTAAGGGGAGAGCGTTGAAGCAGCTCATAATTATAACGCAGGAAGAGAAGAAATATGATACACACTCAGACAATTGTATTGAAATGAATAACAAAGTTTTAGTTATTGGCATGTTTACGAATTTGAAAAGATCTTTAGACTCGTCGATCTTAGAAGCGTATCAGACAACCCAGGTTCATGGAACTTGAGGGATACGATTCTCCAATTTAGTGCGACCAATAACTGTATATTTTTCCAATTGGGGAGCCATTCAAATAGATGGTTTAACGAATTCGCCTTTTCCATCTATAAAGATAAAATGCCAAAATATACAACAGCTCATACACGCGTTTGCCAAGTATTAGGACAATAATGCATTACTAAAAACAATCATGTAATAATTGGAAATAATAATCAAACTCCTAATATTGAACCAAAATTTGTAATCGTTGAAGAGGTACATCATTTAAAGAGTCATTAACAATTTTTAATAAAGGGGAACTATTTCATGACTGTATTTTCATCAGAATTTTTGTTGTAGAGTTCCTGTATTAACTTATATTTTTTTCACAATTACAATTATGAATACTAAAATAAATAAAAAATGATTATAATCATAATAAATTTGGAGAGGAATTTAAAAACTTTCTTATAGATAAATTAAAATTATTATTATAATTGACGTAAAAAAAATAGATTTATTTAGGAAAATAATTGAAATTATTGATAAATTCCAATAGAAAAGTTTAAATTTTATTTGAAGCAATTCTTGTTGTATAAATAAATAAAATTAATATTTCTCCAATTTTAATTAAAATGACCAATTAATGAAACTAGTACTGAGATTTAAGATGCTTAAAAAAATCATTGAAACTTATCTTGAGGACATTGATTCTAAAATGCAACCGTTATTAGTTATTTTACTCAGCCCCTATATCACTATTAATCCAACTTGTTGGATAATAATCGTCCCCTATCCGTGCATAAATCGCTATTATAGGCTTAGATTAATTAGTTTTTGCTCTATATAATGTACTCTTTATGTTCTTCAAACTGATTTTCTGAAGGAAATTGATGGCAAGTTATTCATCACACATACTCGAGGTTTATTATAGATTATTGGAGTTGCTTATGGAAAGAACGGAACACGCAAGAGTATTTTGTTGATTAAAGTTTCTAAAGTTGAAGAAATAATACCCGATTTACAGTAGAACTTGCCACATTCAATTTTAACAATTATTATTAATTCGAGTTTTATTTCTCCAGCTTTAGAAGTTTAAAATGATTTTACACCATGTAAACGCTGGAATTATAGATGAGGTTGATTAAAAATTTCATTGAATAAAACCCTCTGGATCTTAACCAGAACAGAATATGTTAAAATCCGAAATATCTGCAGTCAAACAATAGTCGCATCCAAAGAGGCATATAACGTCAGAATAAGATCATTGCTTAATGAACGCCCAAATGGTTCCCCGTTCGAAAATCGGAGGAAATTTCACTTCCAGCTAATTCCCTCTTCTAACCAAAGATGATGGCATACTGTCTACAACACCACCAGAAACAGCCAACATTTCTGCAACAAAACAAATGCCCCTTTGAATCGACCAGGAAACCCTCCTAATATCGCTAACATCGGTAACCACGTGCTTTAGATGGTCTTTGGTCAGCGCAAATGTGCCACAGAATTAACATCAGTTCTTGGCAGGTTACCCCTGATACAAACTTGATTTGGTTCCTTTCAACTGGAAGACAGCTACAATGCAAATTATCCCTCCGTTACATCTTTTCGGCTCATTAGGACCTTGATACATCTAGACTAGACTCTACAGTCAAAATAGTTCCGGAACAGTTTTTGCGAGCTGTGATTTGAGCTTCTTCTTCATGATATGCCACAAGCTAGAGATCTGGTCTACTGGACTTGAATTTCAAAAGTGAAATATTGTTTTGTAAACTGTCCTTTCAAGCCATACGATAGACGGTACCATCACGCTGGAAGATATACATTCTATGTTATTGTTTAAAATTATTTCGGACCATACAGTATGTATACTTATTTGCGTCATCTACAAAGTGCAAGTTCCCCAGTCCTCTAGCGGCCGGAAACTTGACTTTCTCTTCCTCAGTTCTTATGACTCAGCTTCGACTGGTTCCATTGGTTCTAAGTATGCGCTCTTTTGTCCACAGATGTCTATTTTCTTCTATCTCTTTGTCAGTATGGGCTTTCAAAAAAGCTTTCTCAATCATGATTAAAATCCATAAATTTCATATTTAGAGGTTGCCAACTAGAGGGCGACCTCGAGTTTCAACCTTCTCGCCTGATAGCCCAGATAAATGCCGCGGAGCAAGATCTTATGCTCTGGCTGCACGAAGACAAGCCGATACACGGTGTTTTCTACAGAAACATCGAAACTCTCGGCTTGTAAACCAGGCTAACCTTTGGCTACCTAGTCGGGCTTACATCCGAGACCGAGGGATTTACCGCAGCTTGCCAAGATGGCGTAATCAACACCTTGGTCTCTCGCTGCACAGGATGGGTGTTCAAGTTCCTGATGTCAGCTGCAGGGCGCCTGAGACGTTTTTCAACCTGCTATCGGCGTGTTAGGCAAAAGCGGCCTCGGCGTACACCCATTGCCATAATGCAGCCCTGCGGGTGCTTTATTACCATCTAAGGCACTCGTACGGAATGGACCAAGAGCCGTTGCTACCGAACATGTCAAGAGATATTGAATCCGTTGTCGGAATCGACTTCAATGAGACGGAGCTCTTATACATTGGTGATTTTATGCTGAATCTAAAATCCGCCTCATTTGATCACATTGAACCGTAGTTGTTACATAATTATTACATACTAATACGAACCTTCCGTGTCCTTGAAACTACATGTTGATCACCATATTCAATTAAAGTTTAACTCGCTTAGAATTGTAGTCGTCTAAACATTCTTGGAGATATTTCAATAGCCTCACATAAAAGTGGCTAAAATAGTAACAGCTCTCCAAATGCCAACACCATATAATACATCCATTCCAGTTTTCATTAAGGGGGGCTACGTTTTAATTAACGGCTGTTAGGATGGTCCGAACGTATGGATTTTATTAATCAAAACCTGCCCGTGCGTGTGTAGGACAAAGCGTAGCTGCAACAGACAATTCATTTAAAATGTTTACAGGTCCAATATTGACGTTTGAGTTTTTGTCGGAAGGTTGGTATTAATTAAATTTGAAGCAGCGTTTATCGAATGAACGGACCTGTGAAATAAACGCTCCCTCACGCTCTGTTTAACACACACACAGAAGGGAAAGAGAATACACGTAATCGATTGATTGGTAAATAACTAACAACGATGACAATGATATACTAGCGATGATTGTGAACGTCTCTTGACGTTTACATAATCGAACACCTTTTATCACGTTCCACTCTGCATTATTATTCAGATTCGAGACAAAACAAATTGCCTTGTTTGTGTGAACTATATTGTACAACATTATCTCAAGATCTCAACCATGTCGACCCATATCCCCTAGTTGGGCTTTTGAGTGGCCCTTCACTCCTATAAGATATTATAAATATGTACTCTTCAAGTGAAAACCGAACATGCTTCGTTGTACATGGTTCGGGTTATAAAGCTGCTGCTCGTGGATCTTTATCGCTGATATTCTCAGCATGCTCCACCCCTAGGGTGGACATAGACGTTGGTCTCCCGGAATGATGGGACTGTTTCCCAAATAAATCGGGTATCAGACACTCATGCTGTCGTACAAAAATAAGAAACTGGAGGGGTCTGGCGATTGGGATGGGTGTTTTTATAAAGACGTAGTGCTTCTATGTAGTTCCCATTAACACGATCATATGTGAAGTGCATATCGGCTAATTCAATGGAAGAGTAAACAGGCCTAGCCAGAATTCCTAAAGTTGAGTATGAGAGATGATCTGTCTCAGTACGACATGAAAATGCAAGTTTTTCTTAATACAAAAAGCAATTCATGTTCATTTAGACTTTTTGGCATATTTGGACCATACTATCCCCCCAAAACCCAATCTCTTCACAAAAAGAGTAAGAGTGTTGGTGGGGTATTACTAGATAAAGGTGTCGTGTTGGAAGGTTCCAAAAATCCGATAGATTACGCATATTGCGATAGTGTAAACGAAATAGTTGAAAGTTTGGGGTTATTGGTTTCATCACAACGTGCGTATATACAGGTCACACGAACTTATATTTTTTTTGAATGAACGCTCGATGTATGGGATGAGGAGGCAGATTTCAATCTGCATCAAAACAGAATCATTAACATGAGTGAGTAAAACGAACCGAGTGATGGGGCAAAGTGATATTATTTTTGTTCATAACAAAACTATAAGACTACTAGCTTGTCGTCTGGTTTGCCGACATAGACTGCAGCATGCTTTGACACATTCTCTCAGTACAAGCCGAAGATGAGAAACGCACAGAAACATTGAGCGATTGCAAAAATTTTAAAGTTACGTTCTTGAAAAAGTTGAACACCCTCTGAATAAATATGAAGTATATACGTTCATTTAGTCCCGTCATCTGAAAATGGCACATGGAATGGACGTAATTCTTGATTCACAATGCGACCTAAAAACGTTGAGGTACATTAACATTTGCCTAATGTTCCTTAGAGAGTATAATATGCCGGATGACATTTTTTTGAAAGTATGATTGATACAGCAAACACATTAACATCTGTGTGAATGTAAGTTGAAGGGAAAGTCGGATGAGAATGGCTGTTTGAGAAGACGAAATCTCTTTAAAATGTCCCTATTTCCTTAGAGTGCGGAAGTACATTAAGCCGCCCATCGTAAATTACCATATGCACTTGGTTCGTTATGATTCAAATATGGGTAGAATCGATATTAATAATATACAGTGTGTCTCATTTTTTTTATGCTTGGTGTTTTGGGATCTCGGTAACTATATGATTATGTCTATCATGCTAGATGGTATGCCAAGCGTAGAATTCAAAAAGAATTTTCTTCTCGATCTTTTCAGCGTCTGATTAATCTTTACTCACAGCTTCGGTCAATTGCGGGGAGTTTCAAAGTATGTATTTGCATTTTACTACTATTCCAATAATGGTTTTCCTTCGTGGATATTCCAATGAATACCTTTTGACTTGTTGATCTCTTCATTCGTCATTTAATCATGATCCAATATAGCCCTTCAAAGAGAAGTGATTTTCATGTTAAAATTCATCATGTATCTATGTACTAGCTACTCCCGCAGACTCAGCTAATGCAATAGACAGTATGTGTCATGTAAACGTTAGCTGTCTTGTTGATAGGTTAAGTGTTGTCTGTCATAGCATAGACAGTCTGAACTGTGATAATGATCTATTAATCTGTGGTCTTGTAATGTCATGTAAATCTTACGTGATTATATCAGCTGTCAGAAAAGTCAAAATATATCGAATCCCTTAAACCTCGTTTGGGAAAAATCAGGTGGTGTCTACGTCGTACAAAGAACATATCTGCCAAGTGTCAAGCTTATAGTTTCGTAGAGTGAGTGGTATTTACCACTATTTCGGAATAATCTATTGCTTCTTCAGGGTAAGAAGCTTAGGATAATATTGAACTATTCATTTTTATATGAAACATTAAGATTTTTCTACTTCTATTGTTCCTATTGAACTAGATTTATGTCTCTATCTTTGTCAGTGAAATAAAATGAAATTGGACACTACTGCAATGAGACGAAAATGGATACATATTAAAATTGAATAATTAACCTATTTCGGCTCGAATGGTAATTTACGCATGCATATCAGATTATCAGCTGACTGAAACATCACTCCTTGTGCAAACTCTGGTTTATAACGCATCACCATAGAGTGAGACTAGGTAGAATAGAATATTCTTTATAAGGAATAAAAATCACTGAATATTAAGATAATGTGTCTATTTATCCACTGTTAGTAAGAAGGAATAAATATATTATATTTAAATTGTTAGTGTCTGATTTTTTTTTTCAAAACTGATGGTACATTTCTAAAAACAATCTTTTTAGTTGTTATTTTCTTTATCAAGAATAATACTCTGTTTTCTCAAAGCTATACTTTTCCTCTCTATAGTGTGTTGCTAAGGCGCATATTTTTGTTTTAATTCCGCAGCCACTTTTATGTTGTGTTATTCTTACTTTTAGTAATTGAGACGTTTGTCCTATATAAACCATTTCACAATCTTGACAAGGCCTTTGTGGTTTTATCTTTGAGCTTAAGGAAAATTGAATTAATAGTAAGAAGCTTTTTTCTAGCAATTTTTTTTCTCTTCTGACATGAATATCTTGATGAGCTTATTCGTCAATCCGCCTATGTTTGGGAGAAGCCCGTTTTAATTGTTTAAATTCTTGTCATTATTAAAGTTTTCATTATCCTCAATAATATTTTGATTTGTGCTGTGAATTATAGCAATAAATTATTGCGAAATATTAGTATAAAAAATAGTTTTTTTCTCCCCGAATCATTCGGTACATCGTTGTAACTCACCCTATAACGATGCGATTCGTTTCCGATCAAATAAAGTCAACAAGTCGAGTACCGTCACTATTTTTACCGCTGCAGGGAAATAAAATCACAGAATCGTGAGTGTTTAGGTTAGTGAATCGAGTTCGGCGTGGAGTTCAGACCGAAGATGAATGGAAACGAGAGTCCATTGAGTGCGGAAATGTGGCCGCCATGGGCCTACGTACGGATGCCCGTCACGTCCTCAGGCTCTTATACATCGCCACGATCACGTTTCACTCGCCACTCTTGATTGATAAATTCAATTTCAAGGACTACGACAATGCACAGATCCGTATCGTAGATTGTCCAGCAGGGGTAGCTGCCACACGACTCTGAAATTATGAAAAATTACTCTATGCATCTCTATTTCGTGGGAATAACTGAAAATGAGTTGTAAAACACATATATTGTCAATTCGAATAAACTTCGATGCAATGAGTTTAATTTCAATTGAAATTGATGCGATATAGACGCTCAGTGCTTAGTGAAATTAGTTTTAGAATCCCGCGCTTTGGTTACTTTTTATATTGTAATAATCTGTAAGACACATTGTGTCTGTTGATTGTTCTACTGTTCTAAAAAATAAATAAATATGTTAAGGTGACCCATTTCCAGAGAACTTGCATATAATTGTGTTAAAGTGTAAATTTGAATAGAAATACCACGTTGATTAGAATATTCGTATATCAATAACTAACAAACTATGAAGCGACATATTCATTGCAGTATGTCTGATTAAAAGCATAATGTAAACCTCTTCAATTCATCTTAATTGCTTCAATATGAGAACGTACAGCAAACATTACAGTTGTTGTTTGTCAGTTTTACTGTGTTTTATGTACGTTATTGTTGTGTTGCTCGGTTTCAATTTCGCTGGAGCGATATTGAAGTGTTGTGTGTATTTTATTTACTCGTACAGTCGAGGGATACAAGTGCATTTTCCGTTCTCAAGTAAACAATTCGGAAATGACTTTTTGGCCATCCAAACATCACAACTATGAACGAAACTATCTGGATAAATTGGTAAGGACACTCGGGACGAAAGAGGTTTAATTTTATTAGGAAGTTACGTCAATACTTCAACTATATGAAATGTAAATACGATTAAGGTTGTATCGTATAAGCGCTTTGAGTGAATTAATTATGTTTGTTTGACTAGTGTAACATTTTGCAACCTATTTAGTCTTGCTTCAAATCTAGCAAAAAAAATTACAGATTTCGCAACTCTTGCAACCATCGGGAGGGAGTTAAAAACAAATGTAAAATAATGACAACTTTTGTTGTCATTATTTTTTGCATGTAATCATTAAACCTAATACCAAACGTCATTTAGTTCAGTGGGTATGTCACTAACATTGTTCAAATACTACTTCCGTCGCTGTCTATATGAAAATTTTCCAGAATTAGTAATTACATATTATTGAAGAAAATTAAACGATCACTTTTATTTGTAACTTCCGTTACTCGAGTTTCAGCGTTATTACGCCATCTTCATTTACTTATAAAACGATTTTGCAACGCTTCAGCTATAACACTTTTATACACGCTTATTTGCGGGTGAAGATACTTTCCAATCATAAACGAACACTTAAGGAACAGGTGCAAAATATAATTTTCCAGACGAAATAGATAAGACTGTTAAATTGTAATATTTATCGCCTGTCACACCGGTCATGCGGTACTGTCGTAAGACTCCTGCTGATGACGTTACGCTTACAATTGTACTAAGTTATACTTACGAAATAATAAATAAAACTACTTTGTTATACTATCACTGATATTTAATATAGTCGTTACTATAGTTTCAACACTAAACGTGTCATCTTCAGACGAAAACGAAGGTATGAATTAAACAAATATTATATCTACTATATATAGGTTAAAGAAGGAATACAAACAAATTTTATGACTATAGGAAATAGTTCTAAGAAGAACCAGAGGGGGTGAGGTGATTAGGTAATCTCGTTAGGACCTTAGTGGTGCGGTTATATTTACTACGGACTTTAAAATACGAAAATCAGGTTATTAATACATTGAAGACATTACTGTAGTATAAATCTAGTTGATCGTTTAGGATCTTCCTTCACTCAACACTTTTTCCTTATTTCTTTTTTACTCGCGTGGTAATTCATCCCTTAATTATATAGGTATTTGAAACATACATTGAAACATTATATATTACAATGTAATTCCATTTTCGTAGTCTTCTGTTCTGAAAGGAACATTCAACGTTCTTTCATACGAAGCTATTCCGTAGCTATACGAAGTTACTAAAACAACAGGTATATCTGTTAGCCTATGTAGGTTTTCGATGAACATTGAAAGTGAGGTAATAAGCATTTTCATCATATATTGATTGCATTGAAATAGAAAATGGTTATTGTAGAGGAAAATTGATAGACCAAGTGTTACGAAACATGTACCAATGGATTCATGTCTGGTAATATTTGTGGTCACGCATGTCAAAATGAATTAACGTTCTGTTTTCGTTGTTACAGAGGGAATCAGCTCAAAGGGATGCAGACCGAGAGCGACGTCTCCGCGTGGACAGCGAGTCTCGTGCCAAACAGGCTGTTCACGAAGCTACCCGCTACAGATCTAGACTCAAGCTTCTTACCACTGAGTTCGCAAGGTAAGCTGAAAGCATACTTACATGAACAAATATGACCAAATAATCATTTGGAGATGAATAATCTTCATCATGCTCGATGAACATCATGTTTTTCGCATTTAAATTAACGTGGTGATTCCACCAGTTCTCAAGAAATACATTGGAATTGTTCAAAATAAAAGGGAAACCAGATTTCGTGTGATACAATATGCCATGTTTTCCATAGAAGTTTCATTCTTTGCTAAACCACTATGTGTCATTCCTGTATATCGTATACGCTAATTTGCGTCAACTCAAGTGCAGACAAATGTACTAGGTGAGAAATAAAAAAAAATGAATCCTCAATAAATCTTGTCTTCTGAAACGATTTCAACTCCGTCGAAATCAGGGTTGAGAAGATTCTTTAAGACGCCAAAGTGATGAATTGTATCGTTTTTACGTGCCCAGCTGCGGTATCTCTAACTTTCATTTGTTTTCCCTTGTGAGGAGGTGTAAGCAGACCGGATGATAAACGATGGGAATTCTGTAGTAACGATTGCCCTATGTAAATACGAGCGCACACTAGAGAACGCAGGAGACGGTAATAAGATGAGGGGGTGCAAATAAACGTAACTCGTGTTTGGCATGTGAATTTGAGATAAGTGCATTAAAGCGGGCGTTGCAGGCTCCTTCGTTTATTACTAGCAAGTAGTAAATGAAATTACCGCATTTCCGATCCCATTTGCTGGAATCTAGCGGTGTTCTCAGATGTTAGTACAAGAAGGGAAATCAATTAGACAAATATTTACTACCCACTTCGCCACTTTTTCATTTGTTTCTTGGATATTTGATCTTCCGAGACATCTTATATGGTAGTAACATTTGTAAGAGTACACAGAACTTTTCACATCGGGTATAAACTAACATTGGAAATTATCATCTCAAACATCCCTGACCTAGAAAATGTTTAAAAATCGTTTACCGATTTTAGTTTTATTGAAAAATCACTTCATCACAAGCAATTCTAAATCTATATTTCAACTTTTCTCCATAGCTCAATTGATATTTCTACAATTAATCTCGACCTCTATGTAAAGTTATCAATAATTTTACAAGTACACTGAATCAGTGGCGGCTAGTACTGAAGGACATAAGGGCACGTGCCCACACAACCACCAAGATAAACACAGAAAGAAATTAGCAATATAATTCAGTGCATTATTTTATTCCGCCCTTCAGGCGGAACGTTCCGAAGCGACCTATACCTATACACCATACGCGCTTATACCGTCGGTTTGAGGCACAAAGCGCCGTATCTCCAGTAAACGTCTTGTCTTCATAGTGTACAGAGTGTGAATTCAATTCGAAGACGTGAAGTCTGCAGTGACGGTATTTATGTAGGTTTAATCAACTTTGCAGCTGAATTAGACGCTGTGCTTGCAATACATATGTAAGGTTCGAGTTCACAAGGGTTTATTAAAGGCGTCTCAAAAACTATTCATAACGAATTGCTAGATGCAATGTTGCAAATTCACAAGCAGGAAATATTGAAAGAAATTAAATCTGCAAATTTCATTTCTTTGGAGGCCGATGAAGTTACAGACACCTCTAACCATCAGCAAATGATTGGCAAATTTTTGAACGCTGTTGGTCTTTTTTTAAGCCTGTTGGACATAATGCTGATGGTGTTTCAGAAAACCATTGCTGAATGAATTGCAAACTATTTATATTCTCCTTCTGGGTCTGATAACAATAAACTAATCACTCAAAGTTACGATGGGGTGTCCGTGATGAGTGGTAAGACGAATGGTGTCCGAACCATCATCAAAAGAACATTTCCACATGCACATTATATTCACTGTAACACGCATTAATTTAATTGGATTATTGAACGAGTGGCACAGTGCAATATCTTTGCAAATTTGCAGTCATTTTCAAGTTTTTTTTCTTGATCACCAAAACGAACGGTAATTCTTGATGAAGTAGTCAAACGTAGATTACCACGCGCTGTTCCTACACGCTGGATTGTCAAAAGTTCAACTGTGAACACATTATTTGAACACCAGGATTCTTTCAAAGAATGCTTAGACAAAATTATTGACGAAGATGAGATGGATTCAGTTACTATTAGTGAAACCAGTTGTTTACTGAAACATTTGAATTGCCCGGAATTTCTCTACAAATTATTAGAATTAGAAATTAACAACGCAATAATGAAGAACCTGCTAGCAAAAGACAAATAACGACAGCTGTTGATAACAGAGCTGTTATTGCACATATTTGACACAATTTTAAGCCAAATTAGCGACCGATTTGATTTTAGGGATCACTTGAGTGCAGCAAATTTATTTGATCCTCAAAATTTTAAAACTATTTCCACTAAAAAGTTTTGATGACACTGTGAAATCTTATCCTATGTTGGACAGTGTAAAATTAAAAAGTGAACTTTCAGCAATTTATGAACGCGATTTCATGTGTGACGTAGGTGGTATTTTGCCACTTTTAGTGTTCATAACAAACAACAACCTAAAAAAGGTTTTGACGGAAACATGCAAACTGTAGGATATTATTTGTACAACGCCCATGTCGACAGCAGAATGTGAACGATGTTTTTCCACCCTCAAGCGCATTAAAACTTATCTGAAAAGCACAATGTCAATGAAAAATAGGAGAATGGATTTTATGTGCCCACCCTCTTCCATAAATCGCGATCCGCCACTGTACTGAATGGCAAATGAAGGAAAACTATATTGCGAGAAGCCAATGTTTTGTTCATGATTTCAAATTACCCTGTAGAAGAACTTACATTACGTCACACTGTCCGTTATCCGTAAAATTAGGTTATTCGAGTCTTAATATTTTCCGAGTAGTGTATGTAATAACGCAAATGATCCTATTGTGTATGCCTCAAAAGGTATGAAACGTATTGTATCGCGTTACGAAATGATCTCTCTGTGAATGAAAGTATCTGTGTCTGTGTAGCGAGTACATTCTTATATTCCAACGAGAATGTACTCTTGTTAATTTCCGGTAGTGTCAACGTGACATTTGATACGGCAGCGTTAGGACAAAAGGCCCCAGAGAAACGGCGACGCCGGGAGTGGGAGAATATACAGCAAGAAGGAATATCAGCCATTGCACCATTGTATAAACTAGGAGCTTCCGTGCCGTGGAGAGGGCGGATGCCGTACACCAAGATTACGATTTAATTATTAATTAGGGAGTTGGACGCACCCTTGCTTTGACAGGTATTCCATTAAATTTTTATATGATAAATCATTGCTTCAGTGGACGATAAAAATATGCCATTGTCATTGAAATCGAGCTGAATTTACAGATGTTTATTTGAACATTTACAAGAGAAGCATTCTTATATTTTTGACCAGCTATTGAAGCATCTGGAATGGGATATTGTGAAATATATTGTAACGTGTAAATTCCACTTTACGGCTTAGAAATAGCCGCTGTAGGACAATCGGTTAACTCCTGTGACGTCAGCTATGCTAGACCGTATATTCGGTATATTCTAAGAGTCATGATCCGTATATTCTAAAAGTCATGGACCGTACCTATATTCTAAGGGTCTTGGTTGCTCGGTGTCAGTTACCGCTTCTTTTCGAGGGTGTTCTGTGAGACACCGGAAAGGAAGAGAAAATAGCACTTCTGGTCAGTTCGTTCGAGTGGAAAGTCGATTGCTAGGTTATTCAACAGGGAGGTGATACCAAGCGTGTGTTTGGAACCAAATTCTTGATATACCTTCGGGGATCTAAACTTAGTTTTCGACGTGATTGGCTGTGAACGGAAGTAAAAGTTGCCTTATTTGAAGGAAAACCCTATCGTGTTAGATGGTTCTACTTCCACTTCTACCTTTTGCTTCTTCTTCCTCTTATTTTGTGTTTATGTTGCGGAAATTCAACAAGAAGTGTGTTGAGGGATTGGCTTGCATCTACTGTGGAAATATCACTAGGAGTCGCTGATTTATCTGTGCTGTATATTCGTGGAAACGTTATCATAATTGTGGCAGGGACCCCTACGTGAGGTAGAAATAATAAATCATCACCAAGCAAATAATAACATAAACTCTCACCAGGTCAGATTATCGATTGTGGTTAGTGTAACAATTTTTAATAACATTAACTCTCACCAGGTCAGATTATCAATTGTGGTTTGTGTATCAATTTTAATAACATTGAGGATTGTATATTATGTAAATTCAATCAACTGTTCACTTGTTTAAATGTTTTAAAGTAACTAATTTCATCCATATATTTTTATCATTCGCTTCATACCTCATTAGTATAAGACCTGTTAAAAATCGTATCAATATTAGTGTGTCAAGTAAATTTCAATCATTCTGGGTACAAGTCTTTTTATTTTCTTTCTTTCAGTGTAATTCAACCTGGGGACTTGAGTATTTGCATCCCCTAGTTATATACGCATTCATTGGTTGGTTAAAATACTCTGGCGCCTAAATTTTTAATATCTAAAATATAACCTACGACCACCTCCACTGTAGCTGTCGGCAACCAAGTGATAAAATAGAGCCTTTTAGTTTATCCTTAGTTAGAGCAAAGTGTAACCCTTACAATTTTGTACCCAACATTTAGGGCGTTACATTTGGCGTTACAATATGTATGCCTTCGATGAATTTGAAAAACATGCAAAATATGCATCCATAGTAATATGATACTATGGCTATTGAACAGTTACAATTCGTGGTATTACTGTATGAAAGAGATATAAGGCCTGAACGCTGAGTACAAGCGTAAGGGTGATGTTATCAGCAGGAGGTTTATGACAGTACCCGTTTAGTGTTAAGGGCGCATGGCCGGTGTGACAGGTGATAAATATTACAATTTAATATAGTCTTATCTATTTCTTCTGAAATGTGCACATGTTCCTTAGGTTTCCTTGTGTGCTTGGAAATTTTTTTACCTGTAAAGAAGCGTGTATAAAAGTGTTATAACTGAATACAGAGCGTTGCACTACTACCGAAATAGTGGATATCGTGTGCCACTATGAAAGATTTCAACCCCTCTACATACTCAAGAAATTGCATTTTGCACTTTTCCGAAGTACCGAAGTCTAAATTCAGATAAACCTCATCTTAAGCCAACTGCTGTATCCTGCTTGCTTTCAATGGGTGTCAAAACAGAACTGAATGACATATCAGTCTGAAAATATTAATGCGTTTTGGTTAAAGATGGTACATCACAAATATCACATGGGATTTTCGATTGTGGCGGCATCTGTTTTAGTATTCACTTTGCCCTCGTATGCATAATAATTGAAATGATGAATTTATTCCATTTGACTGTTCCACACTGTAGTCTTGTATACCCAGGATGCGAATGAAGATTTAATTCGCTAAATTGTTTGTTCCCAGCATCGTTTTCATTTGATACTCTTCTTTCGATGCGAACATTGATCAATTGATAAATTTCAAGTTTACACGAAGACGGGCAACAAGCTTCTATCTAACCGTCCCAGCGGAGCCCATCAGAGTTTGAAACAGTTTGTAAAACGATCCTAAGCCTACAGCCTCTATCGCTGTAACTTTGTCAAAGTGCCAAATATTGTGAACCTGTGTACAAATCCGTTTTCCCAGAAACTATTCTCTCATCCTGTTCTCGCACTCTCGTCCTTAAATCCTATTACGGAAGCGAACATTCCCTCATTCCACCTCGTCACCCGCGCGCCCCCGGTCGCCAACTCCGCGAAGTAAAATAAACATGATCCAGGCCTGCTTGATGATGGAACAGTCCCCCGGGGATTATTATACTTTTCGCTGCTCTGGCGCCTCCAAGATTTGCGTTTATTTTGTTTTATAAGGTTTTTTACGGTGGATATAAAGAGTTTTTAGCGTCGACTTTACGTCGTTTATTTGATGCGAGCCGTTTTTAGGTTAGTGTGTAACTCGTTTAGGATAAAATTGATGTAAATCCTGGGTAAGCGGGAGAAACGACTTTCTTCTCTCTGTCTCTTAGTATCGGGCGAAATGGGAACGAATTACATGCCGGGACCGGGATAAATTATATTCCTGATGGATCTAATGTCCTGTTCATTGCGTTTTTAACGACAACGTTGCCAACGCGAGTCAATATTTCATCAGGGCGTAGGATAACATAAAGCGGAATAGCGTGTTTTAGTAGGTTCGCTGACGTTAATTTATCAGATCATCAGGGATTGTTCATGTCGTAGTTAGGACGACCAAATGAGGGCATATACCCCCTTTCTTTAAAACACCGAACATATTACATGAAAATGAGGTATTATCCGCCAGAATGTTCTTCATTACGTGGATAAATTGTAACAAGTAACGCGTGGAATTTTCATCGAATCCATTTTTGAAGGTAACTACGAGGGCATAGCCAAAAATGTTCGCCCTGACATAGATTTAGGTATCACAACCAATCAATCACAATCGCTAAATCCTTTCCAAAAATACTAAACAACTTCTATCAGCGAAAAATACTTGAAACAATATATTTCCTAAAGCAGCCAAATAATCTAAACCCATCCTTGAAATTCCACTTGAAGACACAACGGTAAGGTCAATTACCAGAGCAGAGTCAACCATCGGAACAAAAGCAGTGAACTATGTACCGTGAAATTTTCACACAATAAATACCTCTACAGAAATCATACGAATCAGTTTCAGTTCAAGCTTTAACACAGGAGTAGACAGCAGGACAACCAGGTTGATGTCGCAACTGCACCAGCAAAAATAAAAATAGAACATACAAGTCAGGGGCCTCCCCAATCATGTGCATCCTAATTGTACATCAACTGTTCTGACCAACCTAGGTATACTCCGTCAGAGCTATGCCGACGACCTAGACATATGCGCAAAAGGTCAGTTCGAGAATATTCTCTGCGACATTGTTCAGAGAGGTCTTGACTACACTAAAGAATAGTGCCAAAACCACCCTAGTTACCTTAACCTCAAAATCGTCGTATTGGAAGGGAACGTTATTGAATGGAAGTTGAGAGGTCAAGTATCTGGGAAATACAGTAGATAAAAAACTCCTCTGGATCAAACATGAAAAGAAGTTACCTTCAAAGTCAGAAAAGTATTGTACACGACAATAGTTATACTGATGATCACATAGGGGCAGAGTGGTCAGGGGTAGCAGACAAAATCGGGCTATTTCAAGGATAAATCTCTTGAAATAGCATAAATGTGCAATGAGAACAAGCCCAAGCTGCTACAGATTCAATCCTGGACCTCACACCCCACATGGTAGTGGAAAGTGAATCAGCTGTAACGAAGCTTAAATTTTGAAAGATTATTTAATTTAGATCAGGCAATAAATACGGATGTTACATGTTATTTCAGTTTGAACAGTTCATTGTTTCAATAGATATGAATGAATTCTGAATGTGTATTCCGTGATTGTCACTTTTCTAAATCTCCGTAATTTCAAATAAGTATAATTATTCAAATAGATGAATCTAATTCATGCCCGTTCAAAATTGCATTTCATTCCGATAAAATATGTTGCAAAAACAGGGGTCTGGCCAGTTAAGACACCAAACTTTGTGCAGCCTTATGTATAAAAAGGGCGAACAACCTAAAAACTCCGATAACACTTGTTTAGTCCGCCGGGAAGAACTGGTGTGATATCATGAGCGCGAATTTTAGATCTAAAAAGTAGCGTCACTTTTAACCATTGTTCGGGGCATAAGTAACAACCATCGGCACAAAAATAAGGATTTGGTGGAGCAGACCTGTCCAGAACCTCGGAAAACATATAAAAGCCGTGACAGCCGAAAGATCGCTCTTTTTTGTGATTTTGCATTTCAATAAGTACAGTTACTCTTTTGTGCTCTTTTTGGTTATTGTGATTTTTCAATATCTCTTGTGTTTTTGAATTTCGATCAGTGCAGTTACTCTCTGGTGTTTATTTGAATCTCAAGTATAAATTAGTACCTCTGAAGTGTGATTATAATCGAAGTAAATTAATTACCCGAGTTTGAGTCAGGTTTAAAACTGTGAATTAATAATAGTTTTCCGTGCAAGTGAATTGTTTCAGAAGGTAAATGATAGCAAATAAGTTTATATTTTTGAGCATTACGATATATTGATTTCCGTAATTTATGATTGTTATTGTAATTGGTGAACGTTTGTACGTAGTATTCAGTAATTTGAATTGGTGAATTTGAATTTATCCTAGTTTATCATAGGTCGAATCGCGCACGATTTGAATTCGCGCGTGAATTGAAATATTCAAGTAATTGTGTAGTGTGTATAGAGTGTGTATGTTTGAACGACAGGGGCGTCTTTGGGTATATTTGTACACGCCGTGCTGATACCGGAAGTATAAGTATATCATAGACGACCAAACCGCCAACAGTTTGTGCACGCCGTGCTGATACCGGAAGTATAAGCTGAGGGTGGTTGTGTGATTGTGTGACGATTGAGAATCGTAATAATTCCCTTAATACTATGAGAAGTCCTCGGCCGTGGATATAGGGGTTATTGCAAGTAATATAGGGTTTGTGCACACTGTGTTGATACCGGAAGTATAAGCCCTAATTGTTTAGGTTCCGAATCTGTAAAGTGTATAAAATCTAACACTGTCACACAATTACCGGGTACTCCGTGGAAGATAGTACAAAGGTGGGTGAGATGACAGAATAAACTCAATTAGAGTAATTAACCGAAACATAGTAAAATCTGATATCGTACAATCGGAAAACTAGTTCAAACAATATTTTCCGAACCAACCGAATTAATAACCGAATATATCGTAGTGTGATTTGAACATTTCATTTATTAGTGCTGCTATCTAAAATTTACCGAATACCGCTCATTACGCTGAGACCTGTTTGATTCGTACTTTTCCGCAAATTGATCATTCTGAATCATTCATGAACCGATCCCGTACCGCTGAATGGAATTTAGTGACCGGACTTATCGTAGAGTTGATTTCTTGAAAGAGTTTTCATTTACCGTTTGAGCTTCATTACATTTTCCGTCTGGGTGTAATTTTGTGAAATAATACCGTTCAATTGCATTTAAAGTGATTATTCTGAAAGTGTACTTGTTAAAATCATTATATATTTTAATATTTGGAATTCCCTGTTTTATTGAATTATTTCTGCTCCATCTTTAACGAGCTAAGTTATAACCAGGTATCGATTGTAATTAAAGCCTACAATTTCGATACTGTTTTCTGCCCATTGGACTCTGGTTATACTTCACTGTAGCTACCCTAGGGACAAGGCTATCTTTAGATAACATAGTGACAAGCCTTGTGGAGAGGACCCTAGCAGAAGTCCTCAAAAGGAGTTAACCTTTGGGAATCTGGCGCCCGAGGATTCGAAGCTTACCGCAGTAAGCACTATACCGAAAAGCGACAAGGTCACGTTATACAGCAAACGTGAGTATAGACCCATCCCTGTGAATCAGCAAACCTTGACATTGCCCCAAAAAGGTATAGCTTGGTGAAATAATTTAACACGAAGCTATGTCGCAAAAGCGAATGGGACATAAAAAAAACATTCCAAGAGTCAGTAGAAAGGCGATTAAATGGTACGCTGATGGACTGATGGCTCTAAAAGATTAGTAGGAACTGGAATAGGAATATATGGGTCTGAAACCGAATCCCAGCGGAAATTCACATGAGTAGAAGAGATAGATCTACCTAACTTGAAGCCATCCGACGTCCTGAACTTCGTAAAACTACAGGGTTGGAGGAGCTGCTATAGCCGTTGAAACATCCTGAATGGCCTAGCAGCAGAAGGGGGGACACAATTGTAATAAGGGTTTAGTACAGGTTATTTCCAATATTAAAAAACGAAATCATTTTTGGAAAATTAAAATTGAAATATCTAAAAGTAAAGGACATCTAGGGGTTGCCAGTTATTTCCAAATTTTTTCTGTATAGTATCAATAACAAATGTTAGCGTGAGAAATAGTAAATGAATTTCTAAAATAAACCTGCTGCAAGTAGGGTGATGATACCATAGTGGACATGGTCAAGAGTGTTTCAATAAGTTCACAAAAGTTTATAGTTCTAAAGGAAATCATAAACCTGTCAAGATGTATTGACGAAACGTCTTACTGTGATTCGGAATTCATCCGGAAGCCAAGAATTTTTATGACCGTATTACCTGCAACAAGCTCTCCGGATCGGTCTCGCTTAAGTATTATGAACTTTCTAAGGCTCCGGCCTGAAATTACTGAAGAGAAGTAATTTTACCGCATATTCTGATGTCCAACCGCCTTTGTCAAGGAAGTTATAACCTTTGGAAACCATAATTGGATATTAATTATAACAGGCAACGGAGTTGCCCTCGGGATGGTCATCATCATAGAACAAAACTTCGGTTTCGGAATTAATTAGTTAAATTACAAAAGCTTCATCAGGTTCATATATAATTATTGTACATTCGAGGACATCCGTTCTTCCGTATCACGATAGAATATGGAACGCTCTCCTCTCAAATCCTTATAAAACAACAAAACAAGAACAGAGCGCGATGACTTCGGAATTAAAACATAGCCAACTTCGTTTCGTTCTTGTTTGAATTTTAATTTACCGAATTTCCATCGTGTCCTAACAGTGTCGGTTTGTGCCTTAATGGATTTAGCCCCGTGCCGCCAGCGTTTGTTTGTATAATTTGATTTAAACGCGATGATAAAAAGTGGATTCGTTCTTTATATTTCTTTATGTTTCGACTCTGTCGTATCTATGGGGATCTATGGTTCCCCTTCGGCTCTTCTACATGTGCGTATGTATACAAGTAAAACTGGGAGCAAATATTTACTGTGAGAGAGTTTAACGTCTCTTATCTTATTAAGCCCATTTTGTATGATCTCAAGCTTTTCCTAAACTCCCTGTTTGCCCATGCTTATAAAGACGATGACGTGTTCTCAATGTTTGTATTGTAGAGAATTCTGCAAATAAAGAAGATTGACTGGCGCTTTTTTAATAATGTTTTATTGTCGGAAGAAATCCCTAAACCCTTATTTTGGTAAGATTGCCGTCATTATGTATGTGGAACGCAACTCCCATTCAATCTCTCTCAATTCATTCAATCAATCCGAGGAATCTCGAACAGTCCTATTATACAGTGCGTTTAAGCTCTAAAACATAGTGTGTTCCAGGAATAGTTGCGGAATTTGAAATTGGGGATTCTAAAGTCCATTTTGGGAGGGGGTGGGTATTCATATAAAATAGTTCGATCATGCCATTCTCTGGCAAATTACAGCCCCTTGAACATTGAGGTTAAAATGCGTTTTTTTCCTTTGCTCCAAAAGCTTTGTCGTCGCTTGTGGAATGCTTTATGACCTTGTCGAAATTGTGTAACAGATAGGGTATAGTCGGCCGTTCTATGTGTGTGGGAACTACCAACCTGCTATTCACCAATCACTCAATACTAGGAGTATGAGACTTTAATATTACATATTCCAAGTCGAAATCTCGTGGTGACACTCCAGTTTGAATCAATTGGAAAATAAAGTGGTCAGTAGATATTGTGTTTGGCCAAAACAACATGCCTCCTCGTCTCGTTTTCTAAAGATTGCAATCTTCGTTGAAAAGAAAACACGCTGACAAAAATAATGCGACGATGTATATGATAATGCTTCGCAATATTTTTAAGCTCTCCATCTAAATTTGAGAACCTTGAATGAAACTTATAGCTTGTATTAGTTCCGAAACCATCTTGAGTTGTTGCGATCTTGTAGTTTCCTCAATTTACAATGCCGTAATAACGTGAACATTGGTTTTAAAATGCGCTCAGCAAAGTTCTTGCCAACTCGTCGTACAACGTCGTGTTATTTAATTCGTAGCGACCATATATTTCATCCGATGCCATTTTTCGTCGTTGCAAAGATCAGCGTGGTGCCATATTTCTGTCTACTTAATAATTTATAATGCCACCACAAGGCACACAGCCCTAAGATATATGCACTGGGATATCGACACTAAACTATCTTTATCCAAGCAATATGCGAATGATTTAGTACATATTGGCGTCGTAAACCTTCAAAGTAGGGTTGGTTGGTCCTTTACCAGTTTAAATCATGGCCATATTAGATCGTATCCGATGACGCCACATTAGTTTTTACGGTGCGGATATTCGTTTCAATATCACGATTATCGAAATATCTCGCAGGTAACAAGGCCACCAAAAACTCTCATTTGAAGTATAGCATAATTCATATTATACCGTTAGCCCTTACTGCGATAAACCAACTAGTTGATTGAATCCCATTGTGTTGGCCCTAACATCTTCAAAACTCAAGAAATGAGTGTAGGGTCGGCTGGAGAATAAACATGCATTTGATTTATTTTATTATGAATTAAAAAGACATTTTACACTGAAGGAAAATAATGATCAATTGAAATTGATATTTTATTCTATTACTAAAGGTAAGTACAATAAAAATTAATGTGAGTACAAAGAAATGTTCAACAATAATCAATTTTAACACTTTAATTCTGTTTTACATTAAATTTAGTTCTTTGTCACTATTATCTTCATATAAACCTGAACTTATTATTGAGGGTTGAACATTAGTAATCAACATTTTGCATTTTGATTTTTAATAATTCCACTACAGATGTGTTTAATGGGGGGGGGGACGTATTATTCCTCCTAATACTTGATTCGACTTCATACTAGTTCGGAAGAATTAATTAAACAATAGTGGGGGTAAAGACGCAACAATGTATGTCCTTTTTCTATTGTAAGTTTATCACATACGTACACTCATTAATTTCGAGATTCCGTTTTCTCCAATTTTCTTGAAAATACATATTTTAAGCTATTGCATATAGCTTTTATCGCGGCCTTTGAGCGCGGCGACCGAATCAAGAAATTCCGTAACGAAAAATAACAGGAACTCGTTTATGTTGCGCTCTTTCGGGTGACTAATATTGAAAAATTGTATATCACGACAAAAAACGATAATTCTACATTCAAGTTTTATAATAATCTAAGGCAAGCTGCATCGACTGCATCTTTGTTGCAAAAATTCAAAAGACTGCCTTTAAATAGTGTTCAGACGACAGCTCAAAGTGTCTTAGATTTCATCAGTAATAGAAATGGCATTTCAATAATGACTTTCAATTGCCAAAGTCTAAATAGTCACAAATACGATTTACAAGATTCAGTTACAAGACAAACAAATGTGTTACTTCTTACCGAAACTTGCATGGCGCATGATAATCCGATTGAAATACCTAATTTCAATTGTATTGTTCAATTCAAACGAGATACTGTTCCAAAAGGTGGGGTAGCTATTCACCAAAATAATAATAATGTTACTAATATTATGACTCCGAATATTGAAATACATATTGCACACGTTAGCGATGTTAATCTTAGGCGCTCGTTTGTTGGAGATATTTGTGCGTGCTTATGCAAAAATTAGAAATGGCCTACACATAGTCATGGTAGCAATTCACATTTCTCCGAATCCAAAATTGGACGAGGTAGAGCATTTTATTCATCGCACTTTACTGGAGTACACTGAAGAAGGGTCAAAAATACTTGGTACAAATGGTAATAAATTTCCACTTATCTTGGCTGGCGATTTCAACATCAACTTCGCTGATAAAAAATCAGAGCGGTTGACAACTTCTCTTTCGGAAAAATTGAATTTGAAAATGTATAATGATCCACAAGAATCCACAACAAAATATGGGACCACCATTGACGCGGTATTTTCCAGATATTCAGAGTCAGTTATTGATTCGTTTGCTATTCTAACGAAGCGGTAAAATAACCAAAATCTCTTATTTTAATTCTACGAATTTTGATGAAATCTTGTGCATTGGATTAGTAACGACGTCAATAATAATAACGATAATAACAAATTTATCAAAAGAAAATTCAAAATTTTTGCATTTTGAATTTACATTTACATATTCATAACCATTTACATAATACCCAATAGTAAAATTTTATTAAATTTTTAATATGATATAATGAATAGAAAAGCTAAAGAAAATAATTGACGAAATGATAGGAAGGGGCAGAAAACACCCATTTTATAATGGTAAAAATAAACAAAAAATATACTCACATTTTTGGGCCCAAAATAAGATGTTTATACTCTTGTCAATTTTTCTGAAAAATGCTTTCCGAGATATGGTCACTCCAAAATTCCTTAAAGTGGGGAAGGGGAAATGTAAGAGGTGGAGAGAAAAATTTAAAAAATGCAAGTGAATGTATGATCCAAATAGAAGTTTTTTTTATTCACAACTTTTGTCTCCAGTGCGTTTTGTCCTAGTACATGAAAAACCAGTCCTTTCTGTGAAACATGAAACACCAGCCTTTCTGTGGCATTGTAGCAGTTTAAAAATATGCAATTGGAAAAAATTCAGACGTATACATTATGTAACGGCGAAATTCGATTCTACCATTAGTTTTTACCTCTGACTTTGAAGCAATATGTCGCAGCGTTCCAAAACCCTGTATTTTGGCCGTCCCTTAGTTATTTATACTATAAAATCACTTTTAACATGATCAATGCACCCGAAATTGGTATTCATAACCTTCGGAGATCCCGTAGAAGAAGTTCCATCAGTTATATGATTCATTTGGAATTTTCGCATTTTTCAAAATTTTGTAAGGGTTATTTATGGGAAAATAGTGAATTCAGTCAATCTACACTCATGGATTCTACCATTAGGTTTTACCTCTGACTTTGAAGCATATGTCGCGGCGTTCCGAAACCCTGAATTTTCGCCATCCCTTAGATAACTACATTATAAAATCACTTTTAAAATGATTAATGCACCCTAAATTGTCATCCACAACCTTCTGATAGACATCCCATAGAACAAGTTCCGTCAGTCTCATTAATCTTGGGAAATTTTCGCATTTTCCCAAATTTCATAAGGGGTTGTAAGTACGGAACAATACTGAATTTCGTCGAACTCACCGATTCTGAGGTAACGGCGTCATAATTTACTCTCATGGATCAAAAATTCGATTCTACTGCTAGTTTTCACATCAGACTTTGAAGCAACAAAAAATTATAATATCCCAAACGAACAACACATAGAATTCGCTTCTAGCAGTGGAATATGTTATCGTTAAATCATTAAACGGACAAGAAAAGATTTAACAACCCATTATCCCCCTATATTATTTATCACCGAGGCCAAACGCTTGCACACTTTTCAAGCGTCATATTTCCTTTAGGACTTTTTTCAACATCCTGTAATTGGAACGCCTACCATCATAAATTTAGCACCTGTACGTTGCAGCCCGGTATTGCTCCGGTGGTCTCATACACATACGACTCCCTAAATTCACAGGATCTGGCAATGATCTGTATAATGTCAAATCGTCTTATAACAGTACGAAGTAATGAGTGTACATTACGACGTCATATGAACGTAATGGGTCAAGCATCAAGGGTTCGAAGCAGGGCCGGCGCTAAGTTTGCCGTTTCGGTTTTGTCTGCGTAAAATGTTCATAAAATCGAGACAAAACATCAAAATACTTGCTTTTTCGCAAATAAGCCAGCGAAATTCCAAAGACTCTATCGATGAAAATCGTAATTTGCCATATATTTTTTGTAACGTTTTTATCGATATTTTGTTACTGCTCAATGACTATTTAGCTCGAAACATCTACTCGTCTTACCATGTTATAGTATCATGTGAAATACCACTTATAGCACAGATGCGAATCCTTCATATCCTACTACTTATTTATTCTTCAATTTACTCTCTGATGAAAATGTCTTCGTAGGCGAGGAGTGTTCGAGTAATAAATTCACGTTTAATGATTTGGGAGTGATACTGATTAAAATTGTTATTGTTGAAATAGGAAAACTGTGACCGGCCCTGACTGCGTTACAGTCCTAATAAGTTTGTTCCCTTCCGGTTCGCAAATCTTACGTTTGTCATTAAGTAGTGCGGGCGAGGAGGAAGTAGCGCCCCCTTTGCGTCCACCTCGGTGTAAGGACCTTTTCCAAGGGAAGTCACTTGCAAACCGGTTAAAGAAATCGTGCGTTAAAATGAACGAATTGCTCGGTCCGATAGCGAAAGAAATTTAAAGAGGGTCTTCAACTGTCTCCGGAGAAATGTTTCTTTCTAGTGTTAGGGCTCAATTAGTCGGGTAATAAATTCAGCTATCGACCCAGTCCATCTTCAAATGAAAACGAAGATACTTTGTCAGTTTTTGTTTTGTTATATTGTTTTGGAGCAATATGAATATGTAATATGTTGCTTATAATAATGAAACGAATGTTGTCTGGTGAAATAGATCAGTCGAGGTAACTGTCAAGCTAAATCCAATATGTCGACCGGTCGGCACTTCGTTTCTCTTACTGACTCATATTTTAGTTTACTGAATGATTAAAGAGGAGGATTTTGTTATTTCTTCCCCGGTACTGTCTTTTTTTGGTGGTGGTAGTACTCTTTTTGTCTTATAGGTTATTAATTAGTGAAGAAATTTATACAAAAAAAAAACCTTAGTTGTATGGCGGCCAGCGACGAGGACTGCTATGTCCCAACTTCCCTTGGATCGACTGCAGCGAGTGGAGGTAGGCCCCAAAGAGGGCTATTGAAGCTATCGCCGGAATATCACCTCTACACTTATCCATAAAAGCTGAAACGCACCACACTCGTGGACACTCTGTGATTTGAAGTGAGGCCACCTCTAAATGCTCCATGCTAAAGATGAGGCAAGATAATATAAATTCTCTTTAGATAAATTATGTTATCAATATTAAATTCAACTTTGAATGCCGATGTTTGTTTGCTATTGGACTATAATTTCCATAGCATATTTCAATCGATATCGATCTATAATTTGTGACAGCCTTCGGCATCGGTTATGATGACGGTGGTTTATTACCGCATGCTCGTAATACCGAAGTGAAAATCTAGGTGCGATGATTATCATGCGGCTTTGAAACAGTCCTTTTGATTATAATCTTTCTATGTGTATGAATGTTGGTATCAGACACCGTTCTCTGTCGTTATTGCTTTTGAATTATTGAAATTCAACCGCAGACAGAATGCTTGCGTGTTACCGCACTTTCGATGTACCGATTGATTAATACTTCTTGGGAATGAGTAAGCAGGGTCGTCAACACATGCCGACATAGCGATCACATAACCTCAGATCGTCGTGAGATATGTCACCCAATACTGATGATATAAATTCTTTCGAAAATGGTTTTTTTCTTTATTGGCTTCAAAATGTCTATTTGCAATATGTTTTGGATACGATTGTCTGATGAATGTAATTTCAGGCGTTCACTCTAAATCCTGCATAAACTCCATCCAAGTACACACGAACCACAAATTTTTAATTTCTTGCAGGATCAGGAACTGTCGCAATTCTGATATCATCAAGTAGTACAGTAGTGCTTTACTGAGTTCAGTTTCAGATGGATTTGATCAATCTCGTTATCACCAAAGCCTTGCGACAAATACATGATCAATATAGATCATTTCGATGTCATAGCATCTCTTATATACAGATTTAATAGATAGACTTGGTATGTGCCAGATTCACAAAAAAAAATATCTGTCTTCATCTTCAGTGTGTGTAGGCAATTAACCAGGTCAGCGGAATTGAAAAAACAATCGGGGTACCGTGATGGATCCTTGGGGATAACATCTCTGTAAGATACTAATTTTGCCAATTTTGAGTACCACAAAGGTCCATTCTCGGCATTGTTCTTTACAACCTGTATACCCTAGATGTACCAAAAAATAATAGGAGTAGATTTAGTTCTATATACAGAGGATATTGAAATAAAATCCGTACAAACGAAGCACCAAAGACACATTACCGACCTCGAAGAGTGTTTCAACAAATAGCGAATAGAAGTGAACCCCACAAACCGAATTGTTTAACCAATTATTTCACGTATAGCGATCCTGATTTTAATTTTGTACCAATATACTTACTAGTAAATTTGGAAGAATGGTTAAACCAATAAGCAGTAAGATAGCTTATAATTATTTTCCTCTTTCTTGAGACCTCTCATTCAGAATGTTTACGGGGGGGATTTCTAAACTTATCTGTCCTTTTCCAAATATTGCTAACTGATTTGAATACACATATTATTTCAACTATAATCAAGACAATTTTGATGATCTCCAGATGGGTCAAATTAAGATTTATCATGTAGCTAACCATTAGTTTCTCGTCCTATATCGGTTATTGATCTTGACAGGTTTGTGATTTCCTTTAGAACCAAACTTTTGTGAACTTAATGCAACCCTCTTGACCCCATCAGCTTTGGTATCATCTCATCCACGATAAAATGTGTTATTGATGAGAAACAGAAAACATGTGGCCAACCCCATTGGGTTCTTGTTACTTTGCTTTGATATATTTCAATTTTACATGAAACTTTAATTTTCTGAATATGATTTAGTTTTTTTAATATTAGAAATAACCTGTACATAACCCTTATTATACAACACAAGGGTGACTAGCTTGAGTTCGTCTAGTCCGTCTATCTGGAATCTCTCGCGTTAGAACAACATACAAGATTTTTCATGAACACCGACCATGGAAATATCTATAGGAAAGGGAGAGATCGCCCACCTTTCTACGATGCTCTAGAACTCGATTGGTTCATACAATTACGCAAACATGTAAGGAGAATCTTTATTTTTGGATGATATTATGAAAAATAACTTTTAATTCAAGCTTCCTTTCATGGCAATCCAGAATGCCTGAGCATGACTTTCGATTTAAACCCCGCACCTTATTACGGTCCTAAATCAGACATCCCCAGGATTGAAAGAGAATCTTTTGTAACATAAGGAGCTCACCCTCTAAAGTTTCCCGTCAGCATTTCGTTCAACAGCCTCTTATTAACTTCACAAATTTTGAATGGGAGGATGACAGGCGTGATATATACCGTTATATAGCCAGTTTGATGCGAGATGAATTTTAAATTGGTTTATGAAAATATTAAACTCCTGCACCTTCGGGCTTCCCAACTTCCCAATCTAATATATTATTAAGGAAGAATTTGTATCGAGAGTATTACTTACGTTGAACCGGGGAATGTTCAAAATGTATCTTTGATATATCAATCATCTGAATCTTTATTGCTGAAAGGTGATAATTAGCTGAGATACAAGGCAAGCTTTAAATTTTGAATTTTCATCTGACAGGATCTAAACCTCCAAAAAAATCAGTGAATTTATGTAGCGGTTTTCTCGCATGAAATATAGTCAAATATGCAGTTGAGATGGAAGAGATGGCGCTGAAGATTTCCTGCCATAAAAATCATCTCCATGGTCGTATAAATTCGAACATTAATTCTATGCTTTGATGAATAATCTCTGATTGCATTAAATATAACATTGTCTTCTTTAGTTCTGTGTTCTGTGATGATTACTTTGTTGCTCTTGCGAGATCTTTATTAATATACAGGTGATTTATGATTAATAAATTCACTTACAATGGGTGAACACATTTGACAGTTATTATAATAATATGAGCTTCACTTTGAACGCAAAATTTTTGTAACGTCTTGTTACTGGAGAGATTCGTCATTCAGTGAAGGTAAGGAATGTAAGCATTGATAATAACGAGTGATTCATATTAATATCAATATTATGAGTAATCCAATGTTGTGTAAGTGAGTTTTCAAATCGGCAATAGTATTCGCATTATGTTCCTACCCCAAAGTTAGAAATCCAAAGTTAGTATTTCCAGGCAAAATTTAGAGATAATGAAGATCCATTACAATTCTGTTTTTAATAAGGGCTTCTATGGGAATTTTCATCTGACCTAACCTAATAACTGAGTGACGAACTGATCATGTAGAAAACATACAGTACTCCAATGTGACAAGTTATTTGTCACAAAAAGCAGCCGTTGTGTACTGTTTAAATGTTCTTATTTCAATTATAACTTCTAATCATGAATACGATTCAAATATGTTAGTTTAAAATGTGGGTACAAGCAACAGCGATCCGCGAAACCGAAAGTGTGGCGGGTATTTCAAAGCGCTGATAGATATTTAGTCACATACATCTTCCATTAATTTTGTTTCAAAAATCTCTGTTCTGTTTATCGTATTTTTATTCATTATTTGATGTTATCGGAACTAATTAATAATACATTTTATTATTATATTCGAATTTAACATTTCATTCGACAATCTTCACGCGTCTCCGAATGAGTTTTTTCCGGAATGTTTTTTTTTCGCAAAAAGGTGCAATATGTTGTGAGAAAATCAAAAGTATATATATTTTATTATAGCTTAATGTACTTCTCTTGGGGAGAAAATCTTACTTAGAACATTAATATAAAACAATTATTAATTATTACAATGTAAACCGTGGTGGTTTACGGAGTATCGTCCGATAAATCAGCACGTTGAATATTTAAAGCCGGGTATAGAGCTGTTTGTAAAAAATGGTTAGCAAAGGGTGGGTTTATTTTGTTAAGTTTGGAAGAACGAAAATATTCTTGATATCTAAGTTAAAAATATCGACAAGTTCTACCTATATAAAAGTTATCACAGTCCGGGAAAATTAGGTTATAAACTCCAGGTTTACTTTATTAATTGTTTTTTTCTTTAGCATTATATATAAGATAGCAGAGTTTAGTTTGTGGTTTGAAACTGATTTTAAGATTGTGGCGTAATAAATTATTAGCAATATTCTCGCTTACTGAACCAAAATACGTCACAGAGAGGAATTTTGTTGATACATCTACGAGAACAACGTGAAAAGTTCCTGAAACTGATTTGTTTGGTCAAAACTAATATCCTTGTTAGCTTGATAATATTCTAATTTTTCTATCCCTTCCAAATAATACTAATAATCCTTCAAAATAGGCGTTTGTTTCAGCGATGACCTCATCGTTGGAGCCAAATCTCTTTCCGTCGAGCCATTTCTTCAAGTTTGGAAATAGATAAAAATCGCGGGGGTCAAATCTGGAGAATGTGGTGGATGACAAACCAATTCGTAGCGCAATTCATGCAATTTTGCGATTGCGACTGCAGATCTCTGCTCCGGTGAGTTGTCCTGGGGATAGAGCACTTTTTTCTTCACCAAATGGCTCTGCATAATATACGATGGTGATTGTTTTGCCCTTTTCAAGGTAATCGATATGAACGATACCGTGTGCATCCCAAAAAACTGTCGCCATGACTTTGTTGGCCCATAAACCCACTTTGGCCTTTATCGGCTTCGTTTCGCCAGGACATGTCCACTGTTTCGACTGTTCTTTGGTCTCTGGTGTCTTGTGATGGAACCATGTTTCGTCCACGGTTACAAAACGCGCTTGAACATCGCCAAACACTCCTTTGAAGTTGTCACACAGTCGCGCTTGTTGTCATCAGAGAGAATTTTGTTGATGATTTCTGGCGTTGTAACCTTAATAGGACGACCAGAACGTGCGGCGTCCTTTTTGGTCATTCTACCATAATGCAAATCAGTAAACCACTTGTGAATCGTAATTATAAAGCGATGCTTTGGTTCGCGTAATGTTTTTTCCACGCAATAAATAATGTTTAATCAAGACGCAAAATTCACTTCTACATGCTGACAAAAATCTTCAAGGCTGCTTGCGTTCGATGAGTGTCCAACCAGAACTGAAGGACATATCAGTCTGAAAATTTTAAGGCGTTCTAGTTAAAGATCATCACAACAAATGTCGCATGGGATTTTCGATTGTGGCGCCATCTGACTTCACCTTGCCCTCGTATGAGTTTTATGTACTGGTAAATATTGTAGTAAGTACCGAAAAACCATTATTGATAGCATTATTGATAATATTATTGACAATCAAATGCTCTTGATCTTATAAAACAGTCTCGGGGAAACAATTCCATGGAATACGTATTGGAAACCGTTCTTTCAGCAGATATAAACTGCTCAGTCGGTAAAGTAGCAATTACGGATTTTCTTTTGTTTTCCTGTATCTCAAGTCTTTAGAATATAAATGATCTGTCAGTGAATAATACAGAAGCGATATTTCGCATGATGAGATGCCGGCGAGAGAGTATGTCAATGGGATTTTCCCCTTCATCGTAATAATAATATCACGAAATGCACAAGCAAAAGTAGCTTCGCTCTCTCTAGGTTCTCGATAGGCCTTATTGATTTCTGCTCTTCGCTGACGGGCTTATAGAGGATTCCGAGTTTTGTAATAATCTCGACAGGAATGTAAGAAGTATGCCCGCTTTGCTATCCGAACGTAAATATTTGAAATTTAAATATATAGGTATTCCTGCTTTATGTGGGAATATACGAATCGCATAAATAAAACGATATCCTGTTTGCTTTGAGGAGCTACCTTGCGAATGATGGAGATCCGATGTAAAGGAGATTGAGTTTCGACGTGGGGTGCTTTGAATACAATGTCCCTTTCGGCATATTCAGACTCCAACTCGTCATGTACTTTTAAAGGATATAATAATTATTCTTTCTGTACAGCGTGATCCATAAGTGATGGACCAAATTGTAACTGTACGTTCACCAAACAAAAAGAATAATATTTCACTCAACAACAATGAGTCTATATAAATAGGGGCGAATATTTTGTATTTATAGTTCTTACTTCATGTTGTATATGAGAGAATATACGGGATGTTTCAAAACGTTGGTCAACGATAAAATTAATTTTGTACAGAAATGAGCTATATTTTTTTGATGTAAATATTGAAATTAAATGACACAAAAACTATAATATAATAATGCGACATCTTATTTTAATGAAACGTAAGCTATGTAAACAACTCAATAATGGAGGTAACAAATCTATTTCATTTCAAAAAGGAAGACAAAATTAGTCAAAACGTATGAATAAAGGAGGATAAAGATGTAGAATTTTTTTTTTATTTATGGTTTTTTTAAGATTATTTTTCACCCTTCATAAAAATTATCGGTATATACCCTAGCAGTCTTAAAAAATGGAGGTAATAAAATAATAATAAAAAAGTTCCTATAAAAAAAATTTGAGGTCAAATAACACAAAAACAACTGTTTTTCGCGTAACTCTCTTGTACACTTATCCCTTCAATTGTCACAGGATATGAAACTATGGTTTCTTATATGATAGCACAGGCCGACATGATTTTTGGTGTTTTGAATTTGATAAGTGTCCTTAGCTAATACGGGTAGGTTGATTCTGAATGTGAATTTGGTTTGAACCTATCACGTCAAGATTTTTCACAAAATTAAAAAAACCTTGTTAGATATTTTGTACTAGAGCAAAGAAGTACCTCATTGATATTTCCTAAATTGCATTAAAATTATTTCTTTAAAATACTTGATACATCGATAGAAAATATTTTAGTATAATATGTTTATTTCATTTCAATGACAACTGTGTCATTCTCGCATCTGTCAATGTCAACTTGATGGCATCGGAAGTTGTTTACGAAATAGTTAGTTAGCGTCAGTTGATTGTAGCATCGAGTTGTGTATTCTTTCTGAGTGTTTAGTGCGTCATAATGTCATCAAGAAAGTGCAAGAACAGTCCTGATATATTTTGTTACGTGTGTGGTGATTTAACGATAGCAAAGCATCAACGAAACATAACAGAATTCATCAAGAAAGCTTATCACGCTTACTTCGGTTTAAAGCTGGGGGATCAGGACAAACCTTGGGCTCCACACAAAGTGTGCTTTCAGTGTGTCGAGCTACTGAGAAAATAAACAAAAGGTACACGTGGCTCTTTACCCTTTGGCATTCCTATGGTATGGAGGGAACAAAAAAACCATTGAAACGACTGTTACTTTTGCTCCTGCGATGTCAAGGGTTTCAATTCGAAAAATAAACATACTATTCAGTATCCTGATTTACCGTCTGCTGAACGACCTATACCTCATGGACCAGGACTTCCCATTCCTCCACCTTTTCTTCACGCCATCCAACAGCAATCGTCAGATGAAAGTTCAAACGAAGAAACCGATGAAGACGAATTCAATCCACATATAGACCAACCTCAACAGTTTAACCAAGCTGAACTAAATGACTTAGTGAGAGACTTGGGCCTATCGAAGGATGCTGCACAAATATTAGGATCACGACTGAAAGACAAAAATCTGTTGGCTCCAGGAACCACATTTTCGTGGTATAGGCATCGTGAAAAAGAGTTCGCGCAATATTTCTCTCAAGAGGGTTCACTGGTGTATTGTAATAATATTCCTGAAGTAGTCATGAAACTGGGAGCTGACAATTACGATTCCACATCATGGAGGTTATTTATTGATTCTTCTAAGAGAAGTCTAAAGGATGTCTTGTTGCACAATGGTAATACTTATGCCTCGGTGCCTGTTACTCACTCCGTGCATCTCAAAGAAACGTATGAGAATCTTGAGCTGTTGCTAAATAAAATAAAGTATAGCGAATATCGTTGGCAACTCTGTGGAGACCTCAAAATAATATCCATGCTTTTGGGTCAGCAGTCTGGATTCACAAAGAATCCATGTTTTTTGTGCGAGTGGGACAGTCGAGCACGAAATTTACATTACGTTAAGAAAGAATGGCCACTTAGAGAAACACTTGTACCTGGACAAAAAAATGTGCTACGTGATGCATTAGTTGACCCAAAATTGGTTCTTTTGCCTCCCCTTCACATAAAGTTAGGATCGATGAAGCAGTTTGTCAAAGCTTTAAATAAACAAGGTGACTGCTTTAAATACCTGTGCGACAAATTTCCTGCGCTTTCTGAAGCTAAACTTAAAGAAGGACCTTAAAATCGGACAAATTGTTCCAGAATACAATGACCCAGGATGAATCTGAAGCATGGAGTTCTTTCGTAGAAGTCATAGACGGTTTCCTTGAGAACAACAAGTCTCCAAACTATAAAGAAATTGTAGCCAACATGGTCGAAAATTATAAAAAACTGGGATGCAATATGAGCGTCAAACTTCATTTTCTGAATTCACACGTTGACTCTTTTCCCGAAAATCTTGGAGCTGTCAGCGAGGATCAGGGAGAGAGGTTCCATCAAGACATAAAGGAGATGGAGAGACGTTACCAAGGAAGATGGAATGTTAGAATGATGGCTGATTACTGCTGGACCTTGAAGAGGGACTCGCTCACAAGAATCCACAAAGAGAAAACTACAAAACGCAGTTTTGAGGGAAAAAGAGAACGATTTTATTTAAAAAAACTAACGATTGTCTAAAGTAGATTATACTGCATTGTTTTTACAAAGAACAACTCAATTTTGCAGTGTTATTTTCTATTAAATACAGTTTCAATAAATATTTTCTCAATTTTTTTGGCGGTTTCAAACACACTTTTCCTGAAAACCTGACGTGCTGGAAAAAAAACTAAGCACAGATTCGTGATCAGCACACCCCATTTACTATAGGACACCTAATAAACTTGAAACACTTTTTCATGAAAAAAAAAATGTAGGCTTGTGATAATTTGTCCAGAAGGGGCTCGGTTGATGGAGTCAAAGGAGAAACACAACCAAGGAACTATAAAAGTTAATAGTTACGATATAGTTACGATATTTTGGGATTATTACGTCATTCTTTTTATAGACTTCAAATAACACAATGCCATAATTGATGGATGACTACGCTGCAGCACTCTGGGAGAACTGACCAGAGGCATTGATTGCACGACAAAGAAGCCGTGCATACGCTGGAATTACGCAAGACGCTATTATTGACTGTGCAAATCGATCACCCTCGATATACGAGGGCAAGATGTCCTTGTAACCCGATACACTTTGTCCAATGTTTTTCTAATTTTTCGATGCCTTCCAAATAATACGATTTTGGCAGTCCTTCAAAATAGAGGTTTATTTCAGCAGAACTGAATGACATATCAGTCTAAAAAATTTAATACGTTCTAGTTGAAGATGGTACATCACAAATGTCACCAGAGATTTTCGATTGCGGATTTCACCTTCCCCTCGTAGTCTACCAGATTACCATTACCTGTTTGGAAATTTGAAAAAAGTATCATCGACAACGCCAATTCAGTGACGACAAAGAGGTTTACGTTGGAAAATAAGCAGTTTCTTTAATAGTCAGACAGGGAATATTTGGTGCAGCTCTCGTAGATCTTGGAACCAACTTTAATTCATGCTTCAAGATCTCAGATCATCTTAGGGTGAAGAACCGAATATTTCAATTCCCATCTGTAATCCAGGTTCAATGTGATGTTTCTCTTGTTGGAATACAAAGTATAATAAAACGATGGCTCTTCAGCACATATTCTTCGCAGAAATGAAGCGAGCATGGAAGGAAACGTGACATCTTCAAGAAGTAGAGAAGTAATACACAATTCTCGGGAAATAGGTCACATTAACACATATATTTTTATTTCTACCCTCGTCTTTACGTACGTTTCGGTCTCACGACCATCATCAGAAGACTTATTAATACAAAAACCTGATTACTTAGAAATACTGTAATAACACAAAGCGTCCTTATCGCACAAATTTCGTTTAAATGCCAACGTCGCGAAACGAACGGAGACATGAAATCGGAACTATAACACAGCAATGTTGCAGCGTAAAAATTAAAAATCCACTATTAAGTAGAATCATCAATAAATACGAACACATTTCATAAATGTCTGCGAGAGACTAACATACAAAGAGTTCTATCCTCTTTGCTAACAGACGAGACCATCTCAAGTGTTCATTTAAGCGCCAGATGTCATAATTTATTAGGTGATAAAAGAAGGTCTCTGGCCTGTGAGAAATACTTTAGACAATTCTACCTAAAGTAAACTTTTACATTATAAGGACGTAAGTAGGAATTTGCAAGAATATTAATTAATTAAATTAGTATAAATATGACTTAGTGTTTGAACGTCACTCCTATGATTAACAGACTTGGAGTCACGTTTTATATGAATCATCTCCAGAATAGATCTTTTATAATAATTGGTTTCCTTAGTTAAAATATTAACATTCTTGTAATCAAATTGATGGTTATAATCAAAGCAATGTTTAGCAAGCGCGGTGGAATTTTCTAAGTTTTTGTTTCTTGTGCTATACTTATGGCCATACATTCTTTTTTGTAAATATTGTTTAGAGATACCAGTATAGGTCCCATCACAATCTAAACAATTTAATTTGTATACTGTGTGGGTTTGTTTATCTTTAGGAATTACAGGTTTTAGATTTGAGAAATATTTCCCAACACAGTTAGTAGGTTTATGCGCTACGTTTATATCATACTTTTTCAAACATTTCTTAATTTTCTCTGAGGTCTCCGGAATGTATGGTAAAGTTATATAATTGTCTGAATTACCTTTTACGTTATTTTTATATGACGCTCCATTAAAAATAACGTAAAAGGTAATTCAGACAATTATATAACTTTACCATACATTCCGGAGACCTCAGAGAAAATTAAGAAATGTTTGAAAAAGTATGATATAAACGTAGCGCATAAACCTACTAACTGTGTTGGGAAATATTTCTCAAATCTAAAACCTGTAATTCCTAAAGATAAACAAACCCACACAGTATACAAATTAAATTGTTTAGATTGTGATGGGACCTATACTGGTATCTCTAAACAATATTTACAAAAAAGAATGTATGGCCATAAGTATAGCACAAGAAACAAAAACTTAGAAAATTCCACCGCGCTTGCTAAACATTGCTTTGATTATAACCATCAATTTGATTACAAGAATGTTAATATTTTAACTAAGGAAACCAATTATTATAAAAGATCTATTCTGGAGATGATTCATATAAAACGTGACTCCAAGTCTGTTAATCATAGGAGTGACGTTCAAACACTAAGTCATATTTATACTAATTTAATTAATTAATATTCTTGCAAATTCCTACTTACGTCCTTATAATGTAAAAGTTTACTTTAGGTAGAATTGTCTAAAGTATTTCTCACAGGCCAGAGACCTTCTTTTATCACCTAATAAATTATGACATCTGGCGCTTAAATGAACACTTGAGATGGTCTCGTCTGTTAGCAAAGAGGATAGAACTCTTTGTATGTTAGTCTCTCGCAGACATTTATGAAATGTGTTCGTATTTATTGATGATTCTACTTAATAGTGGATTTTTAATTTTTACGCTGCAACATTGCTGTGTTATAGTTCCGATTTCATGTCTCCGTTCGTTTCGCGACGTTGGCATTTAAACGAAATTTGTGCGATAAGGACGCTTTGTGTTATTACAGTATTTCTAAGTAATCAGGTTTTTGTATTAATAAGTCTTCTGATGATGGTCGTGAGACCGAAACGTACGTAAAGACGAGGGTAGAAATAAAAATATATGTGTTAATGTGACCTATTTCCCGAGAATTGTGTATTAATTCATACGTGGGTCAAGAATCTTTATTAGAAGTAGAGAAGTGAAATGGCTGGATTCTTGATTAGCGCCCTCCCGATGCGAGACAGAAGTCGCGAGAGGTGTGTAGTGGATGATGAAAGTGAGAGTCCTTGAAATTCCCGTCTGCCATTTATAGGACGTCGACTGAAGGTGGTGGTTGTTGTCAAGGACACCAATTGTAATTTCTGTCGTTATCGTTCGAGCGTGCAAAATATATACACCTCCGCCACTACTAAGTTCTGATAATTTGATTTGCCATAATGAATATTCCAAGTTGTAGTTCTCACCAAATAATGGAGAGCATTTTAGGGAACGGGTCGGGTGAATATTGAACGCTGCAGACGCTACAGAGGGAGCGACTAATGAATAATATAAACAAACCGGCGAATTAACGAGACGAAAACGTATCATCGATCAAGCGATTCATCAGGAATTATGTGAGGGTTTGAATATTTGATCGTTCGTGCCATATTGCGTCTAAAATTTAACGGTTGATCCAAATTGTCCCTGATAAAATCAGATTTATCTTAGATTGGACGACTACAATGATTTGTCGGCGAGGGAAGTATGAAAAATTAGTCAATTGATCACGTGACTTCCCTCGCTCGTAGGAACGGAAAATGTGTTAGAAATGATCAGAAACATATAAAGAAACACGACAAATTACGTTGGTACTTTAATCGAATTGACTCTTCTATTATGAAATATAAAATATTTTATATGGCCATGTTATCTAGATTTTCTGCTATATTAAACTGTAACAATTTCAATCCTGTGGGGTTTTCCGAATAAGTAACATTGTCTTTAACAATGAAACGAGAATTGGCAAATATTACCTTACATATCTGATTGTATTTACAATTTAATGCTATAACAATGAATGTAAGTACTGAATATGGAAAAAAAATTAATTTTTGACCTACCAACATATGTTCGTGTATTTAAAAACATTGTAATTATTATTCAATAAACCACCAATTTTAGAAACAATTTTTATTCTAGCTACTCATATATACTTGATAATGACTCTTGGTCCAGGCCGACAATCAGTCTTAACCCGTTGAGCTCTTCTTCCTTCCTCTCGAGTATGCCACAAGAGGTGGCTCTGAGCCCCGGGTTTTGTTTTTCCAGGGCACCTAAGATGTCCTGGTTTGTCGGCTGCCTTTTGCCTGGTAGCCATAACATCGCTCTCCTTCTTCTCGGTTGAGCTGATGACTCCACCGCTAGGAGGTTGACGTTGTTCAAAGGCTTGATGGTGGCTATCACTTGTGACAGTCGCTCCTTGGAAACGGCAGACAACCCTTCCACAGCCTTGCTGGTAGAAACCGGGGGTCAGACCTCGCCCGGTAGGACGGAGATTGAAATCACATTGCGTCCCCGATCTCAATGAGTTCGTCAGGTGAGAATCCTGCGTCTTGTATACCCTCCTGAAAGACGGCAAGCAGCAGGGCTCTTTCTACCATGAGAGTCCCTGCATAGCTGGCCGCCGCCAGCCTCTGAGGCCTGAGGCGTTTGCCCACGCTGGTGCACTCGGGTAGCGGGCGTCTAAGTGCGAGGACGTTTGTTTAACCCCCGAGTTCGGCTTCTTATTTCCGGAAGTCGTCGGAGGCGGCCGAGGACTAGCCTTAACGGAGGCCACGGACTCCCATATCATCCGGCGTCGCTTCCTCTCGGTCTCCAACGCGTGGGACGAGGTATTTATCTTCTCTCGCGAGAGCCTCGAGGGGTGTTCTGTGAGTGAAGAGATACTGATACGCTTCGATGAGGAGCCTACCTGCAGGAGGGAGGAAGGCACCGAGCAGGAGAAGAAGGCACCCTTATGGAGTTTTGTTTTCAGGGGAGGCAGAGGGAGACATCGGTGAGGAGACTCGATGGGTTGAGGTTTTTTATGTTTACCAGGTCTCATGGATCCCTCGAGTAATGAGGAAAGGTTGGTCGGGATCCGTGCCGGTTTCCCAGAGGAATCGTTCGCGACACTGTACCCCAGCTCCCCGGCACAATCTTACACCTTGGCATGGGTCTTGGGGTATCTGACCCGGGACTCCTTATTTAGTATATTCGGGGCTTTACGTTCGGCTATCCGCCCCGGCGGACCCGCCTCCTAGCTGACAGTTCGAAGCCTCAGGCTTTAAATAATAAATTGTCCTTATTTTCGATGTACTGTCGACTGGTGAAGTCCTGCTATTATAAACTGGACCAACCTGTGTACTACGTATAGTGTGGGAAGTAGAAAGAGTATTAATATAGATGTACAAAAAATAGTTGCTATACTACGTGTTTCAACACTAATCGAATTGTTACTATTTGTAAATACTATGTCGATGCTTAAAGTGTTATTTTCAGTATAAACATAAACAGGAAATGTCGATCATTATATATAGAAGTTATCGCAGACTCTATTACAATTCTACCTAAAATATCAACCAACTATAGTATAACATTTCCTAGAACTGATAATATTTGCAACATTTGGTACTACACTATTCAATTGAATTAGCTTATTGTACTATTATTAAATAAGGTGCAATTTAATAATTAACTTATCATTCAGCAGGACAGATGTTATTTTACTCTTTGTAATGAATTCAATTTCGAATGTTTTGCTTGAGGGATGTAGTATTTTAGTTTCATTTATTTATTTTGTTGATTGAAACACCCAAAATGTTATTTAAATCTTATTTATTGATCGACTCGAATGCCCTATGTGATTGTTATTCCAATCCGGGCAAGTCATCTTCTAGAAAATTCATTTGGTTAACTGTTTTGGCTTCAAAGCGAATCTGTTGTTCTAACCTAAATATTAGTACTTGTAGGTTGGCTATGATATATTTTACTAAAGGATGTTCAAAGTTGAAGTAGGTTTTTTAAATTCCAATAAAACGTAGTAATTACTCGGATACCACGTTATTTTTATTATAATTCTTAGTACGGTGGCATGAATATAATGATGTCACTGTTATTGCCAAACTGGTTCATGTTCAAATAAACAATTAATTTATCAAAGAACGACTCTCCTCCTATTTCACCTACCAGAATTCATTTTTCTATTGAACTGCGAAGTTGTGGAACTATTTGCCTAGTGAGGTCCTTATGCCTCCAAATCTTCACGAAAAATTTGAAATATCTCCTCTACCAACATCCACCGCTGACTCTCACTATGTTCTTCTAACATTATAGGTTTCCTTTGGTTATATATTTCATTTACTTGGATCAACCGTGTAAACCATACTGTGGTACCGTCTAAAGTTGATCTGAGGGATAAGGATAGCAGTGCGCGCAATTCTGGGAATTAGAACTGTAGAGCATGAACCCTGTACCGAGCAGATATGAGTTTTATTCCATGCTCATTTTCTTTGGTCCCTTGATCTGGCTATTTTTGCTAGATTGCATCAATTTTGTACAATGTAACGTTATTTTTGAACATGTAGAGGTATTCATAAAATATTCCACCGATGCTGTGAAAGAAAATATCTTATCAAAAAGTAATTTCTACAAAGCTACTTTTATCGCGGGCTTTGAGCGCGGCGACCGAATCAAGAAATTCCGTAACGAAAAATAATGTAAGACCTAAACACCTAACATGTGTCAAATTAATTAATTAATTTGAAGTTTCTAAAAGTGAGAAATTTCGCTATTTTATACGAATGTTATAACACTCTAGCGCTTTAGACTCCGGGATTTTCACGTGGCCTATCGAAATTAGAAGGTTCGAATTATCTAAAAACATAATTGCATGAACTCCAGACGTCCTATGTAATTAGCTACGAACGAAATCATTTTGACATATGCCTCTAGGAGCTCGCTACGCGTCAGTTAGAGTTTATACGTTAGACGCGCGTAGCAGAGACCTGAGAGTACCTGTTTCTATTAAGCTATTGCATATATTGCATATAGCTTTTATCCGGGCTTTGAGCGCGACGACCGAATCAAGAAATTCCGTAACGAAAAATAACAGGAACTCGTTTATGTTGCGCTCTCTCGGGTGACTAATATTGAAAAATTGTATATCACGACAAAAAACGATAATTCTACATTCAAGTTTTATAATAATCGAAGGCAAGCTGCATCGACTGCATCTTTGTTGCAAGAATTCAAAAGACTGCCTTTAAATAGTGTTCAGACGACAGCTCAAAGTGTCTTAGATTTCCTTAGTAATAGAAATGGCATTTCAATAATGACTTTCAATTGCCAAAATCTAAATAGTCACAAATACGATTTACAAGATTCAGTTACGAGACAAACAAATGTGTTACTTCTTACCGAATCTTGCATGGCGCATGATAATCGATTGAAATACCTAATTTCAATTGTATTGTTCAATTCAAACGAGATACTGTTCCAAAAGGTGGGGTAGCTATTTACCAAAATAATAATAATGTAACTAATATTATGACTCCGAATATTGAAATAAATATTGCACATGTTAGCGATGTTAATGTTAGGCGCTCATTTTTTGGAGATATTTGTGCGTGCTTATGCAAACTTAGAAATGACCTACACATAGTCATGGTAGCAATTTACATTTCTCCGAATCCAAAATTGGACGAGGTAGAGCATTTTATTCATCGCACTTTACTGGAGTACACAGGAGAAGGGTCGAAAATACTTGGTACAAATGGTAATAAATATCCACTTATCTTGGCTGGCGATTTCAACATCAACTTCGCTGATAAAAAATCAGAGCGGTTGACAAGTTTTCTTTCGGAAAAATTGAATTTGAAAATGAATAATGATCCACAAGAATCCACAACAAAATATGGGACCACCATTGACGCTGTATTTTCCAGATATTTAGAGGATATCAAGTCTCAAACTTATGTCTCTTACTTCAGTTACCATAAACCTATAGTTTCAATGATACAAATTCCTGAATAACCTACATGTATTGTAAGATAATTAAAATATTGTAAACGATATTAACTTCTCATTTATTCAATATAAGAAAAAAAATTGTTTTCTTATCGGTCACCACGCTCAAAAAGTGTAACTTGAATTAATATCAAAGAAAAAAAAATACTGCATAAATTAAAAATAACTAAATAATTATAATTGCATAAGTCGAGAAAAAATGCTATGCAATGGCTTTACCGCGGCAGTCCCCGAGTGCCACATGTTTTTTGTTTTTTTGTATTAATTTTGTTTCTTTTGTTCCAGAATGGAAGAAACAGTTAGATCTATGTTGGTTTACAAGAAGCAATCTGAACAACTTCGCCATGAGAAGGCTGCCATTGCATTAGCTTTTGAGGTAAGTCTACAATATCTATCATTCGATTCGGTTACTGAGTTTTATATAATTGTTTCACATTCAGCATTTATTTCATTATCTTAACACGTCTAAATAATATTCAAATTAATAATGTATGTAAGAAAATGTATATAAACAAATTTTCCGTTTCTGGGACTCGAACTCGAGTCTACTGAGCCAAGTGTCCTTGCCCCTATACCACATCGCCGTTTGTTATAAACTGTTAAAGTATTTCAATAATTGTTTTTTTTGTTGAACGATTTTGTTGAAACTTTATTGTTAAAGTGTTGAATCGATTCAATGTATATTTTGGGAGTTACGATTTTTAAAATTTTCAACTCTTCAGAAAAGGGTGTTTATTACACGATTTTCCTTCTGAAAATCAAAAAGATTCGTCGCCGAAAAGCAAACTTTTTTTGTCAAAATTTGAATATACTAGGAATTTTCGTTTTGACTTAGCATTTCGGGACATCTAGATAGACAGACGGATTATTCAATGTTGCTTGAAATGCGATGAAAAATACTACAGTGAAGGAATTTTCGCTCTAGCACTTTTTTTAACAATTTTAGAAATAGCTTAAGTGAACGCAATATACTCTTCTGATTTCGACGCGAAGAATCTAATATCGAAGACGAAATTTTTTTCTGTGGTGTACCATTCTCGTGAGAAAATAATCGAGAACTTTCAAGTCTAATGATTTAGGTTAGAGCTAGATATGAATGATAATAGATTATGGAAATTTTTCCAGAAATAGCTTCATAGTATTGTTGAGTATATTCGTCGAGAAAAATGACATCTCCTTTTTAGAAATTCTAGAAATATGCTTCATTTCCGCCAAGTTCATTTAATGTCTGGTTCAGGGTCTAATTTTCTTTTGTTGGCTCCTCATGACATACTCGAGTGTGCTAAAGCTTCAAAAAGGCTACTCTCTGTTTTATAGTAATACTCTATGGTGAAGAGTGGACTAATATGAGGGGAAGGGAAAAAAATTAAACAAGTAATGATTTATTTGGTCAACATTTATTTTATTTGTCAACATTATCTCCTTATAGCCCGATACACTTCGTCCAACTTTTTTCTAATTTTTCGATCCCTTCCAAATAATATGATCTCGTCAATCCTTCAAAATACGCGTTTGTTTCAGCGATGACCTCATTCTTGGAGCCAAATCTCTTTGGGAAATTTTTCTTTGTCAAATGCGGCCGCATTCGCTTCAAATCGGCGTCGAATCGATCCAACAGCTCTGCATAATATACGCCGGTGATCGTTTTGCCCTTTTCAAGGTAATCGATATGTACGATACCGTGTGCATCCCAAAAAACTGTCGTCATGACTTTGTTGGCCAATAAACCCACTTTGGCCTTTTTCTGCTTCGTTTCGCCAGGACAAGTCCACGGTTTCGGCAGTTCTTTGGTATCTGGTGTGTTGTGATGGATTCATGTTTCGTCCAGGGCTACGGAGCGCAAAAAGTCCTTATCGTGCTTGAACACTCCTTTGAAGTTGTCACACGGTCGCGCTTGTTGTCAACAGGGTGTCGCCATCTGGCAGATAGCTTTTTCATATTCAAAAATGTGTGGGGATTAGCTCTTAATGACTGGGGACGGTTTGCCATTAGCTGATCGGTGGTCCTTTTGAGCTCGACGTCATAATGACTTAATGTCTCGCTCCACACAATAACAATGATAATGATACAATCAATAATAATACAGTCAATAATGATTGAATTAATATGGATGATCTAGTTAATCTAATCTTAGTATTTATATTGGTCTATCAGTAACTACCTTGGTTACAAGGTTCCCACGCTGTCATGTCAGGATCCCTTGTTGTGTAGCTTATACTAAACAATATGTTTATATTATTAGAAGCTAATCTTAACACTAAACGTGTTGTTTGTGTATCTCCTATGAATTTATAAACATATGGATTACATATATTTAATAATAGAAATAAGGTTGTATTCTGTAATTGAGGGATCGCTCATTATCATACCATGGATTTTATCGACGCTTTCTGGGGATGTAACCTCAATTGGACCACCAGAACGTTAGGCGTCCTTTGGGGTCATACTACCACAACGAAAATCATTAAACCATTTGTAAAACGTTCCAATCGATGGTGAAGAGTTCCCATAATGCTTAACTAACGATGCTTTGGTTTGCGTAATGCTTTTTCCACGCAAGAAATAATGTTTAATCAACATGCGAGATTCACTTTTTCCCAGGTTTACCAAAATCTTCAAGGCTAGCTTTCAATGGGTGTCAAAACAGAATTGAATGACATATCAGTCTGAACATTTTAATGCCTTCTAGTCGTCACATGGAATTTCCGGGAAATTTTCACCTTGCTCTCGTATTATTATTGTTCTCAAATTTCCATTGATACTCTCTAGTCCAATATCAACTACAATATAATATGGGCACTGTTCGAAATCGTCCAAGCCCACGTTTCGAACCTTGACGTTCTCATATTTGTTTCAATCCGAAATTACCAGTGAATATGTGTACAGACATTCGAAAAATGTGTTCACAACTGATAAAACAACTGAGAAATTGTTTAGTATCGATTTTCTATTTGTAGAGAGCGATATTTATTCAGTTGTAACCGTTTGTACGTTCTACTACTTCGTGGGTAATGATATTTACCGATCGGGCACGGATCGTTCTGTTTCACGTTTTACGCACCAATCTGAACGTAGAAAACCTAGAACAGTCATCCCATTCAAAGAACCGCAACGCTACCATCGTATTAACTTTTCAAATATTTGCTTTCAATTAAAACGGCGCTCGAATATTTAGGTATTCTCTTTCACCAGCCAGTATAATTTTATTTTTCTCTACTTTCGAAACGTTTATTAGGGGGCATCACGCTGGGTTAGCGATTTTAATTACTTATTTATAATCTCTTTTCCGCCCCCTTCTACTAAGATCCTCATTTAGAATTAAGAACGAAATCCTGGGGATTTTAATACAGGTTTTAATTAAGGAAACTTCCCCAAGTTTGCAGAAAATTATCAAGTGGCTAAATATATTCTACGCTAATTTTACGTAAACGTATGGCAGAGAGCAAAATGAAATAAAGTAAATTAAATTTGTTTATCTTTCAGAATTCTAAAGAGAATAATCATTATTATGTTATAAAGTAGTACGGAGATATTTTCTGATTTATCTATATTATAATATTGGCAAACAACATTATATATTCATATACGCAAAGTATATGTCTTACAAACTGACTGTCAATCAAATTATTTAAAACTAGCAGCCTGAACGCTGCTGATTTGACATCACGTCTAAAGCCGCGTCCAGACACAAGCATTTCAATGTAACATCGTAACAACGTAACTCCATCGCGTAACAAAATTTGTACGCGACGAGGTTACAATGTGGCAAAGTAAAAGTCGCGAACATAGCGTCACCACGTATCATCGGTACGTAACATTTATACGTTCCAGTCCTAGTTCGTGTCGGTAGCAAGATAGACAATATGGACATGGAAGTTGCGGCTGCAGCATATATAGTTATGTACTATTTAGCAAAAAAAAATCCAGGGCAAGACGCTGGTGGCAGACAGAACTATACAGAAGTAGAAATGTATATGGTGGCTGTCATTCACTCCTGGACCTGAGGTTTCAATCAATTAGTGGCTTGTACAAAAATTTCACGAGAATGCCACCAACCGATTGCGAGTTTTTCATAAATTTAGTTGGTTCAAAAATATCAAGAAAAGATACTAACTGGAGACAGTCTATTTCTGTGTAAGAAAGGTTAGCAGTGACCATTCGTTTTCTGGTAACTGGGGATTCATTTACTAGCCTGTAATATCTTTTTAAAATTTCGAAGTAGTAAATAAGCACTATAATTCCGGAAGTGTATCCATTAATTTTTTTTTTGCATTCATTTGTAGTAGTTTTTAAATGCTTAGCAATTTCATCCCATGCGTTTCATTTTTTTTTATTTTGTTGTAATATTTGGGATGTTTGCTATTCCACAAAATCTCCTTTTCCCTGTAAATCTCGATTAAATCGAGCACGATTTCTTGTGCAAAACAAACACTAGTCTCAATAATAAATAAATAAACTAAAACTAGAGATCTGTGCAAGCACATGTGCGAAACACGTCCAGATATGCAAACGGGGTGCGTAACATATGGTCGTATCATTCCTTTGATGCGACGGAGCAAAACCGACAACTGATGGATCGCTGTGATGTTATGCTGCTACGTTACGTTGTTACGGTGTTACGCTGCTACGTTGTTACGGGGAAGCGTCCACACTAGTTACGCGACATGGTTACGGTTACGAGGTTCTGTTACATGTCTGGACGGGCCTTAATAGTCGAACGTTTGAATGCAGACGGACACTACATATAGTCGGGTCAAAAATGTACAAACCCTAAAACCTTTTGCAATGTCATAAGTTAGCCGAATACAATGCTTTCGTAAAGTACTGAATAAATTAATTTTTAGCCAAACTATCCATTTCTGAATCTCAAGAAACAGTTCAATTTTTAATCTCAATTTGCCACATTTATAAGGAAAAATTAAATATACAGGGTGATTCACGTTTGAGTAATGTCGTCCGCTACAATTTTTTCAAATGGAACTCCCTATATATTACTCGGTTTTTGGAATTTCCATGTAAAGCTGAATTCAAAAATACATCACACATAGGAGTTGTATACAGTGTGTCCGTTAAATTCAGTGCTCCCGTAAAGTTGTGGATAAATTCGTAAAAAATTAAAGGAAACATTTTTGGAAAGAACGCTCGAAGCCGTCGAATTTTGTTTTAATTTGGGGATTCTTTCAAATTTATTAATACGTACAGAATGATTCTTGTAGGATAAATGACGTCATCGGTATTTTTTGATGGCAGCCCCATTTTCTATGAGGGAATGTGAAAGAGAACCTTTTTGACATACGCTAAGGTAACTTGAGTATGGGTCGCATGAAAATAAAAAGGGTTGCCGTCAAAAAAATACCGATGACGTCATTTCTCCTACACGAATCATTATGTATGTATTCTTTCCAAAAATTTGTCCTTCAATTTTTTACGAATGTATCCACTACTTTAAGAGAGCACTGAATTTATAACGGACGCACTGTATACAAACCCTATGTGTGATATATTTTTGAATTCAGCTTTCCTTGGAGATTCCAAAAATTCAATAATATATAGTGTGTTCCGTTTGGAAAAATTGTCGCGGGCTACATTACTCAAACGTGCATCACCCTGTATATTTAATTTTCCTTTACGAATGTGGCAAATTGAGATTAAAAATCGACCTGATCTAGAAGATTTCTCAGAAATGGATAGTTTGGCTAAAAATGGAATGAACATAATGCACCCAGTGAGATATGGGGCTATTGCCCCCTTCCTAATAAACAATTTAAAAAATATATTGTATATCACGAAAACTGTTTGGTACTTTTTTGGCCAAACTCACACCTAGAAGATTTTTCTTTGGGTCGCTGATAACGAATATGGAGTCAAAAATACCAAATTGTAAATGGCGCTCGGGTACAACTGGAAGTAGCGCCCATTGGTTCAATTTTTACATTAAACATGGAATAACTGGATAATTATTTGTGATTTTTTGTTCAAAAACACACCCGTGGATGTTTGGGGTTGCTGATTACGAATTTAATGTAAAAAATGCATATCATGCATGGCTCTCGCGTAGCAGCATCAGTTTCAAAAAGATGTATGTTTAACAATACAAATATTCGTTATTTATTAGTGAAAATGGAAGCTCTGGGGTTTTCAACCTCACTGATCATGAATATAAACTCAATAAATTGCAAATCATAGATGACGCTACCAAATTTGTGAAATGAACGTTGTTTCTTTATTATTTTGGCATTAAATAGCATTAAAACGTTGGGGCAGAGATTAAAACCACACACCTCTAGATCAATCTGAATTTATAAATGCTGTAGAGTTTTGTTTAGAAAGCACTTATTTTCAATACGGTGAGCAATATTTTGGGCAAATATTCGGCACAGCAATGGGATCTCCTATTTCAGCTACTATTGCTAACGTAGTTAAACCTATTAAAGGAAGAATAAACAAAATCTATAATGGTACGTCATATATAAATAACATAAACGGTAATACAGCAAATTTTATAACATTACCATACATTGAGAAATGTTTAAAAAAGTATGATATAAATGTTGCGCATAAACCCACTAAATGTGTTGAATATTGCTAAACGGTGGATTCTTGATTCATATACTTAAAACGTTAATGTGTTATAGTTTCGATTGAAATTACTGCGATAAGGACGCTTTGTGATGATGCAATTAGTTTTAAGAAATCACGTTCATACATTGATACATGTTCTGATGATGGTCGTGAGACCGTAACGACGAAACTAATGAGCATATGTGTTAGTGTGACCTATTTCCCGAGAATTTATATATAATTCATACCTGGGTCGAGAATCATTATTAATTGTGAAATTGGTTTAGTAATGAAAAGTATTTAGCCAAATCCAACTTAACGAGTAAGGGACGTTACGTGATCAATTTATCACAGCTTGTTCTACAACAGAACTGGATAAAAAATGCTGATTCCGTCCCTCGTTTTTGCAACACACTGTATAAACCATATTGAAACACAGAAGAGAGTTCGATCGGTTTTATTTTCATTATCTTGCATAAACGTTAATACGAACACTAGTCATGTGAAAAATGTCGAAATTAACTAAATTAGTCTACGGCGATATAATTAAGATATGGAGTGGAGGTATTCGTGTTATGTTTGACGTATAAATCACCATTATTATATCAATTAGGTCGAATTACTTCAGCCATTAGTCGTTAGTAATTACCTAAAGCTTTAACAAATCTCTAACGTGTATTGGTAATAATGTAATCCATACCGAGTTTCGGGCTAGGGAGAGAGACATGTAGTAGGGTACCCCTCGCCGCGCCCTCGCCTTGTGGTTTCATGCAAACAAAGGGGAGAAAACGACCACCTCCGCCCGCCACCCCCGGCATCTTTTTATTAATGCGTATTGCCGCCACTGGCACTGCCCCTCGACGCACACATACACACAACCTTGTTAGGGCTAACTCGTTTTAGCCGCTTCATTTGACTTTCTCAAGCAGATTCACCCTGTAGGAAGTCTTCACTATACGTTTGCGTTCGCATGAATTCATCATTAAAACGTATAATATATACCGAGGACTCTGGAGGGTTCCGAAACGTTTCATTATGATGGGGAAAGAAGCGGAACATTTCACCGAACACGAGAGGAATGATGAAATGCGATGATGATTGTTTTTGGCATTATCTACTAGTTATTTGATCCCATTTATTAGATCTTGTGACAAATTATGATTATGGATGTGATTGTAAGAGAAAATAATCTTCAACTTATTTCGGATTCGTCGTAATTAAGGAATTTGAAGTTTCAAATTCTGGATCTTGCCATAATTGTTGCTTAATCGCTGCAGATAAAACTGTATCAACTTATCAAATATACCGATTATTATGAATAATATCCAGCTCTGGTAAATTTGTAAAATGTGTTCTCCAGAGAAGAGTCTAGTTGTACCACTGTAGTTTGAATTTGGGCAGTCGCATCAAACAATTACAAAATAAACCTACGTTATTGGAAGCAAAATTATATGGTGTGGAGGCTCTATCGCCTGGGCTTAAATCGCTGATGCATAATCGATATTGAATTCGAAACTCCAAGCGGAAACGTTATCGCAGGTTGGTTTCTTAAATTTTTGGCTGGTTAGTTTGTTAAATTCTTTTATATTTTTGGAAATATAAGGCTAGCAGGTTATTTTAATGTTTGTTTGATTAATTTTCCTTGCCCTTGTACATGTATTGTTAAATACATTCAGATGTATTCTTAAATAAAAATTAATTATTTTGTATTAGTTTTATTCATATTGATACGTAATTCACATGATACAATGTCAATCAAATTCACCTTTGAGTGCTGGAAATTGTTCACTATAACGATATATCAATCAAATTCACTGAACGTAATGGGGATTATTCATAATCACGAGAGTTAATGCATAATCTCATGTGCATCTCATTTTAATACAAGCCGAATAAAAAGAAAACCTTGAGTGACCTAGTATCCGGAATGTTCCAGTTAGCAGGACTAGAACAAAAAAGTTGCAAAAAGTTGATATAAACATCATAGGTCGTACAATCGCTTAGTTTCAGAGATAGAGGATGTCCAAATTAAATTTTAAAATGAAAGAGAATTTGTAACAATTGAGAAATAAATGAAGGCTTTGCCAAATAACATTGCTCCTAGTCAAGATCAATCAGTAAAACTACAAATTAATAGTTCTGGACAGCTGTACAAGCAACTTTGTGATGTTACCGAAAGATCAATCCTATCCAAAGCATAATAACCGACTTATCGAGTGCTGGAGAGAATCAAAAATAACTAACGCCATCTACTACGCGACGTTGAAAACAAGAATTTTGGACAGAGATCACAAACAGCAGATCATGAAAATTTGTTTATTCCAACTGAATCGCCCTTGAAACTTGGTTGAGCGTTGTAAAGTTGAATCTAAAGTTCTCTACCAGGAATTCCTTCTGCTACACGACAGAGGAAAAAGGAATGAGAATTGTCAATTGCTTAAACCCTGAAATAAAGACAATGCGAGCAGAATCTTGGCCTCAAGTTCGATGGACAAATATCTAAATCAGCTGGAAGAACCAAATTAATCCCTCAACTGATTGTTATACCCAAAATGTATATTGAAAATTATAGAAAGGGATTAAAGTCTTGAAGAGAATAAATAACTTACAGGAAATTTGTAAAGCAGAAAATAACAATTTATTAAATTACAATATTGAAATTTGAAAGAGAATAATTAGCTATTAACTTAATAATATATGCTGGGATAAGAGTTATGAAACTCGGAATTGTGATATTGTCGTTCCTAAATGACCAAGTAATATCAAAAAGTTCACTCCCATAAAGGAGTAACTGAGGAATTTGGCTTTATGTTCACCCAGATCAAATAATTATTCCTTTATATCACCATACTTCCGCATAAAATGCCGTTACTGACATGACAATATGATCTTGTTCGATAAACGAAAATTTGAAAGTTTAAATAGCGAATATCACATTGATATTATGTAATTATAATAATCAAGATATCATAATAATATCTAACGACAACTACATCAACTTTCTAGTTAGAAAATTACTATGAAATAACAAAATTGATTTTTATCGATCTTGCCCTGTCAAAAGTCACACTCAAGATGCCCGACTTTGCGTCCGCATTCAACCTCTCCCCGAATGTCGCAAAAAGTTAAAGAGACTTTATCATTAGAAGAGAATTGACATCATAGACTATACCAACTAATATGTAACGTGATGCTACAGACCATAATAACCATAACCTCTATTTCAACAAGACATATTGGTCATCCCATTCGAACTTCATCATCGAGATAGTAAATATACCATGTTTCTATTTGTGAAAGGTCAAACAGTCGTGAGATTAATAGCTCGATCTATAAAAAACACCACGTTCAATCCAAACATCGAATGTTCCAATGAAAAAAGTCGAAATGCAGAAAGTAATTTGTCTAAGTCCGTGATAGGTTCTTATCGCTATATTGACAGGTTACGGGAGGGAGGAGGCTGACTCACACATATAGGTCTTACAACGATCTAACAAAATAGCTGGAAGCGATAGGTGTACGCGCCGGACAGATTAGACCACGTATAAACAGCGAAAGGGAGGATTTTACAGTCGGGGGGGCGAACCCTCGTGCTTGCATTATGTACTATCGATTCGAGCTAGGACCCCCGTTGCACAGCAAATAAATCATGCACACATGTCTCTCATTTAGTTACCTAACTTTGCAATTTATAAAGTTAGACAGAAATAGTGAACATTGGGTCAACCGATAAGTTTATGAAGGGTGATATTGGCATCGCATATATTGGGGCGTTACTCATCGATCTAGACTAGAGAGACTTTATCATAGAAAAGTAATAGGCGTTAAATCAATTTTGAAGTGAAAACTTCTTTAGGCGCGTTGAGCTATTTCAGACGCGGGTAAAACCATGAGTCCGTCACGTACAGTCACGCTGTAGCTATATATATTAGGTATTATGTATAATGCTGCGTGCGCAACTACTCGGGTCAGGCGTCAGGCAGTCTCTCTATACGCTTACACACGTGTGCATATCTGAGTCGGATACTCGACGTTATTCATTTACTCAATCCTCGGTCCTCGTGCAGACGAAAGTTATATTTTTATTGAATTTATTAATTGTACGTTGTGTACTTCATTTCAATCAACAAATATATAGATTTTTATATTTAATGATAAAAAACGTATAATGGGGGGTTCAATCCCTGTAAAGAGTATGAATGTAACCCGATAGTCATTATAATAAATACACATTATTTTATTCTCAAAACATATTATTTATTGATATTTACATCGATGTAAATGAAAGTAATGTTGAACAGCAAGTCCGAATTGAAGATGTCTACGGATGGTGGTAAAAGAAAACATCTTCAATTCGGACCAATGAACAAATAATCTAAAAAGAAACGCAAAATGTAAACATAAACATTTCCGTCAAATGTCAGTATGATAGTAAATTACACCACAAATAATTATTTGAAATAAAATTTTGTACTTTTGTAATAGTAGTATTACTTAAACACACCACTAATGTTATATTCTTATGACAAGAATTATATTCACAATATTTAAAACCTTGCACGTAGATACGATACTAAGTACACAATGTACAATTAATAAATTCAATAAAAATATAACTTTCGTCTGCACGAGGACCGATTCATACTCTTTACAGGGATTGTACCGCCCATTATACGTTTTTATTATTAAATATAAAAATGTATATAATAGTTGATTGAAATGCTGACAGTTGTGAAAACTAAAGAAAAACTAATTATATTAATTTTCATTTAAAAATAATAAAATTGTAATTTCGGATGCTACAACGACTATAACAACTCCTTACTAAACTCCGTAGACAATAGTATCTGTGGCATCGGATGTCTTCGTTGGTTGTCATAATGCTGAGCAACAAAATTTCGTCAGGCAGAAGTTGCATAAAATGAGAACCGATGATACGGGTGGATTACCATACGAGTTAATTTCAGTTCTTAACCGACCATACACGATAACTAATAACATAGATGTTGGGGATGGATTGTCCAATGGCACTGTTGGAAAATTGTGTCATGTAGAAAGAGATGATACTGGTGAAATCATACGAATTTGGATGAAATTCCCAAAATAAATTGGTTACTTCATAATGTCAGTTTTCACTTCTGTCAGCAGTGCTCGGTGACAGCCCGTATTTTTTTTTGTTTTTTCCAAGGCTAATAATATTTCAAGTTTAGTATTATCAACATTTTGACCTACTGCGATACCTGGATCTTCGGTAGCCGGGAATTTTGGGCGATGTCCTCGTATATTTGGCTATACCTTCCGTCGTAATTCGAAAGCAAACGTTTTGTTTGTCCCAAAAATGATTGTCGGGCACAAATTAATATATGTAAATGTCGAGTACGCGTGTCCGAAGCATTCGCGGATCGGTTATGTACTTCAGAGCGCAGCACTTGACTTGCAAATGCAAAATTCTAGTGCGTTAGCACGCCTAGTACGTCGTTAATCCACCCTCGGTAATTCATGGCAGTCGTAACGTGTACGTACGTACAAGGGGGGTAAGAGAGTGGCCAAGGTGGTCCTTCTAAATACGTAGCAATAGCGGTTTAATGCCTCGCCGTTAGCCAAACATCCATTCCGGGGTCTTAATAGATATGTAGTCGGGAAAGCAAGGCGTTCTATCTCTCTCTCGCTCTCGCACTATTTATAAGGAGTTAATTATCGTACTTATAAGAATACCATTGATTAGTAGCGCGCGTTTCTCTTGTCCCTTCCCCCATCCTTCTCTCTTGGGGTTTCTCTAGACGAGAGGCAAGGTCAACGAATCGTCTATCAACTCGTCGTAAATTCATTGCTCCAATCAATTCGTCTTTTCATCGCTAATTCACTTTACCGTATTGAATCGAGGACTGGTATCTTACTGGTAGCCATTCACTACTTTGGTAAGCCTGGATGTCATCAAATCAAATCTCTATTGTTGAATAGAAATTAGATACAGTTATACATTATGTCAGTTCAGTTGTAGTTTGGGCAAAAGTGCGATGATAATACAATGAAGCCCACTTGATTGTCACAACACAGGGCTCGACCTTGCAGAAGGTCATGTAGAAGGTGCATATATAGTTGTTACATTACAATATGGCGCACAACGTTGGGCCTAAGTAAATGATGAATTGATATTGAAAACATCAAAAACCCAGATAAATCGTTACCTTTTCGGCTATCTCAACGATGAGGTTAAAATAAAACGAAATCAAATCATTACAATATACAAAAGTAAAATCATAACAAAATAGCTATAAATATATCGCTCACTTTATCATAACGAAAGCGCAGAATATATTCAGGGAAAAAAAATGTTAATATATGTGCATACTTATGTTAGCCTTTATTGAAAATATGAACATATTTCTTGAACACATACAAACATAATAGAAAAATGTCAGAATACGCTCCATTTTTCTTATGGAATTATGCAAAATCGTTTCACCCTAGAAAAATTATCGAATACAGAAAAATGCATGCTAATTTTTCTGAAGAACAAAAGTATTAAATATAAAGAAAACTACATTTTTTATAAAACATTTTTATATTAGATGAAATTGCAAACAATAAAATACAGAGTCCAATTTAACCTAGAATTTAACATATAAAATAAAAAAATAAAAATTATTCCGCCACACTATGGAAGGAATTTATGTTTTTCAAAATTTTCAGTTGAAAAGGAATGTCTTTTATCAGTTAAAATATTTTCATACAGCGAAAAACTTCGTTCTACATCTACAGATGTTATGGCACAATATTTTAATTTGTGCAATATATTATACTCCAAATGCTGATCAAAATCGTCTGATATTATTTCACCTAGAAATATTTTAGATATATTTGTTAGATATTTATAGCCTGCATTTTTTTTTATTACTTTCTCTAGTTTTCCGAGAACTCTACTTCCCATAGTTCCTTGCACGTTTTCACATTTCTCTGAAAAGTGTTTAATAATTTCTACGGATTCGACAAATGATAGAGCTTTTTTCGAGGGCTAGTATTGAGTTTGGAATAAAACTATAATTAGATCTTATAAAAACTAATTGTTGAGCAACTGCATTATTTCTAAATAATTCCTGAGATCTTAAAACACATTGGGAACTATCAATAATGTCTAAAATAATTCCTTTTAAATTGTCAAAATATTCCGCAGCAATCAACCAAGTGGTGATAATTGGTTGTGGTGGTAAAGGAATTCATGGTAACTTATCGTTACAATTATTAAATTTTGAACAAAAAATTCCAAATTTTGTCCACTGTCAACATATAAGGTGCTGCATCTGATACAAAAATTATGATTTTTCCGGCTGGTACTGCATTCGGCAAAAAAAATTAGTAAATGAATCTTGGAGGAAACGTGTAACAGTTAAATTATTTGTTTTGTCGAGTTGCTTTGAAGCTATTAAAAATGATTTTCCTGGAGGGTATTTAGCAAAAATAATTTTTTTTCATATTTCACAAATTTGAAAAATGTTATTAACAAAATGAATGGAAGTACTTAGAATTTTGGAACAGACCTTGCAGAATATACGATCGCCATCCATAATCATTTCAGGGAAGGCCTTAATCCATAATGAATTACACTTCGGCATTTTAAAAGTCACTCAAACCGTGCACAAAACGACAATTCTAGAATACCCAACTACAGTACACTCTTTATAGTATCAAACAATAATATTTACTGATAAAAAGTTGTCAACACCTACCCTGCGATTTTCCCAATCTTCCCTTCCAAGAATATGCCAGTCGTAACTCGGTACGTGCCCGACCCATTCCAATTCAAATATGCAAAAAATTAAAATTCTGCCAATTTATGCAAAGTTTGCATATATATTTATGGTGCGTAAAATCCGAGCCTTAATGATAACCTATAATACACTTCCGAGCGGTGGTATTCATGACTATTTTGTACAATTTCACGTTTGCTGTGCAGCAAAACCCTTACAATCATGTGTACAGTTGGTGGAATTAAGTCCTTTCATGTTATTTGAATTATGCCCAATAATACAGGTTTCGAATTTAACTGGGGTTATTAAAGCGACAGGATTAGGTCGTACAACCGGAACAATACAGCCCTAGTAATGGGTTAAGTTAACGTCATCGGTAGATATTATATTATATATCTGAGTTATCATAGGCCGTACAGGGAGGGATTAAGGGTGTGCGTGCGTGCGTGTATGAGTATACCCTGCAATAACAAATATGCGAACACACACACACACACATTGAATAATTCAGAACGAGGGCGGGGCGGTAAGAGAAGAGACAAGGAACAGGATCGAGTGAAGTCCCGGCACGCCACATTTGTTCCACTATCTCTCCCTTTCCACTAATTAAACTCTATCCCATTTGCTATATTGCCATGATCAAAACAGCAGAGAGCTACGACGCTGCTCCGGAGTTTACAGAACATTAACCAAAGAGATGGAAGATACATTACATTGCCGATTTCAATAACACGCGGCTATCTTCAAGGAAAGATTGATGTTGTGCGATTTGGATTTATCATCACATGTATAAGGACCTCACAAGACGATCTCCAGATCGGGATGACAATGGCAAAGCAGTAAGTTTGGCAACGACGTCGATTTTCAAAATAGATATTAATTGGAACAGATGGAATAATAACTTGCGTTTACCAATTTAAAATGAATATGTAGCAAAATGGGAATAATGTACAAATTCACAATACAAGAAATTTAAGTGAAACGAAATAAACTTTGACATGCAATGATAAACGACAAAACTGTAAGATAAATACTGTACAGGGTAAACCAAATTGGATGTCTATTAATATTCGTGCTAAAAAAACACATGTGTAATAATGCACCGTAAGCAAGGTTAACTTATTGTTGATACATCATCCATTTAAACATCGATATGAATGAATATTATGGAATGACATATCAACATCAATGTATAAGGATAAGGAAGGAGAAGTATTTATAGTTTAGGATAAAGTTATCATAGGTAGAATAGAATAGAATAGTTAGAATTTTAGAATCATAAGTTATGAACCGTTGCTGTATGTGTAAGTTTGTGTAAGTGTTCCAATAAACCTATAAAACCTACGGTGGTATAATTTACATCTTACCACACCACCATCAATCACAACCTCTATAGAACCTAGTACCTGCCAATCAAGGGATATTACATGACGATCCCCTTACCATAACTCCACCGATTATTATAAAGCTATCATCGAAAATTACAAAACAGGTAGATCCCGGGAAAGTAATGTGAATTAAGAAACAATTTGTGCATTAGGATAATTATTATTTAATATTCTTTGAATTATTCTAAGAGTGCTTTGAAAGACAAAGGAAAAATCTTATTAAAAGTTGTATAAAAACAATCTAATTATTCTTCCATTTAATCGTAAGGATAAATTACCATAAAGTAACGGCTTCTAACATCGATTTTTTGATAGAGGAGGTACTCGATGCCCTTATGTTTCAGCTAACATACATACTGGTTGTGAATTATTCATATTTACCAACTGTGATTTCAAGAATGTGTTATTATCTTAATATACTATTCCTACTTAACCATTCTTGTGTATCACATTCCTTGGGGGCGGATGTAGGCACAACCATTACAGTACTGTTGATAACTAGCATTATCCATAACATGGTGAACGGTTCTAATAAATTCACTAAAAATTGATATTAATTTAACAATTTTTTTTTTGAAAAATATTCAATTACGCTATCTCGGTCAAATCTTGACCAAATTGGATGAAAGTAGCTCATAATAGTTACAAATAGCAGTCTGAATTTCAGTCAAACTGGGAAAAAAGGGGTAGCTTACTTTGCTTAGGCTCAAATGAAAGGATATTTTATGTACTTCAGCATATGTACGGCAAGTTGACCTTTTTTTTCAAATTCATAGTCATTTTGGCCATTCATTCCATTCATTTGAGCCTAAGCTACGACTTTTTCGCCAATTGAGGTGGCAGTTTGAAAATTTCCGAAAAATTGACTAAAATTTAATTTTAAGCTAAACTATTTAATATTTTTGGCTGAAATTTAGACAACTATTATTAGCTACTTTCACCAAGATAGCGTAATTTGAATTTTTCCAAAAAAAGGTATATGAATATATTGTTAAGAGACTCTCTACTGAGTTTTGATTGCCCCACGTTGTGGTGACAATTGTTAAGTAAACTCTAATGAGTTTTGAATTTTCAATGATTTATATTTTGTTCAATTTTAATTTTATTTCCGGCTAGCTCTATTGATTTTAATTTTTAATTTGATTTGATATTATTTTTATATTATATGGAATTAAATAAAACCTTATTTAAAATGTTGAAAACTTCTATATTTAAATTTGTTTATGACCCTGTATTATATTAGGTTTACAAATTATACAAGTTAATTTTATGTTTCTAAAGTTTCTATGCTGACAATAGTTCTTTATACTTTAAAATTCTCTATGTTTCAATTATAACCTCAAACTACTTAAATTTAATACATGTTTACAATAACAATCTTACATTCAGAGACAACGATACAATGATGAAATTGTTAATAGACTTACTTTTATCTATATCCTATAATATTAGAACGAATGTTGGTAATGTTCCGTAGATTTTTATATCTTCTTATTTTATATGGTTATGCACTTTTAAAACATACTCTGCTATACACTCACAGATAACACGTTGATTCTTCTTTTTATTCAGGAACTTGTTGATAATTTTTTGTTAATTGTTTTATTCTTTTTAAGATATAAAACTTCGTTTATAACAAACTGGAACTGCTATCGAAGATTGAATACTCTCCGATGCCACTTGAATAACTTTGGTTATGTTGAGCTTTAACGTTGAGATGAAGACTCATGAACACTATTTGCTTCGTAGAAATTACTAATTGGCTTCGGTTATATAAACTTTTCGAAGCTACAGAGACTCTTTCAGTTCTCCGATGTTACTACAAACTTAGGTTATGGAAATTAGATTGAACTGCAGGAGACACTTCAGTGCTCAGATGTAAATGCAAACTAACTAGCTTTCCTTTCATTTTTCCTTTTATAGGGCCCACAAAAGGACGCTAGTTCAATCATTCTCAGCCAATCAGGTACTTCTTCTTGATATCTAGGAAGCTATTCCCATTGTTGAATCTGACAGTTCTTTCTTATTGTTGTGCTTTGATATGAAAGGTTTATCATACTGTGCATGGTAAACTTTTAATTTTTTAATGAAAATATCTTTTAATTTTTGAAAAGCTTCTTGTCTTTCATTATCCCATTTCCATTTTACCCCTTTTTTAAGTAATTCTACTAATTTAATTTCTTTCTGACTTAAATCAGGAATGAGCCTTTTGAAATAATTTATCAGACCGAGGAATCCCCTTAGAGTTTTAAGATTTGTGGGTCTTTTGACATTCTTAATTAAATCTAACCTATCTTCATCTATTTCAAAAAAAATTTAACTTCTGTTCTATAGAACTCACATTTATCAATATTTATTTTCAAACCTGCTAAATCTAATTCGTTTAAAACTATTTTTAATGTTTCGGTAAGTTCAAATTCTACCATTTTATTTTATCTAGGAAATGAAATCATAACAATATATAGAAATTCCAGGAGGGTGGATGAACCCAATCTCATGAATTTTGAAGTGAAGGTTCCTCAAACATCGATAATAAAAGGGTTCAAGTCTCAAACTTCAGCCAATAGTCGAAGAGGTCCAAAAAAAAATAGAACCCAAAAACCACCTCAAAACAAGTGGCTTTTGCAATGGACCTCACATGATTGTCCCATGAGATGGTGCTGTTGGTGGTGATCCCGTGCATGGATATGGAAGTACCTGACATCATCATATTAGGGATTGTGGGATCCGCCTTTCTGGAGGAGTCACCAAAAAGCACAACTTGACTCGACTACAATGTCTTTGATGAGCTTCATGATCAGTTTCATATGTAAATCATTTAATTGCTGGCTTAAACGACAGTTTCCTCAATAATGAATGGCATTAACGCGAAACGATAGAGGAGGAGTAATGCGGCGATTCAAGAGCGACAAGTCGATAAGTAATTTGAATGAAAAACAAAATGTAAATGTCTAAATCCATTATTAACTTTACTTCCGTCTCATCGCCAAGCAATCCACTGACGAACTGTTAACTTTTGTGAATATTCACGAACTCCTGTTAGATAAAGTTTTGTTGTAGCGGCAACGGCAGTTGATACTAATTCGAGTTTAAATTGTAAATAGGTTTCGGTACGGCTTCCGTTGATTAGTTAAAGTGTTATTACTAGGGAATTACTTTGCGCTGTGTATCACCTAACCCGCCCTACACAATTGTTTCCTAATAGAACTTCTATTGCATCCATACAAAGTCCATTCGTTATACAACTTTGCAACATTCCCAATGAATTCCTAATTAATTTAAATAACTTGTGAGGTTCCATTCTCCGCCATATCGTTCACAGTACACGTTAAAAATTCAAGTCACTAGCACCCTTATCAACTGAATTGCTCCACAAACGTGCCAACGAATATACCTGAATCTGAGAACGCAAAGGTTAATACTGATTTTCGTAAAAACTCGCTACGATGAAGCTCGTCTTCGTTCAAAGGGCTTTGTAATTCTCCAACAAATAATAAACACATCTAGCTCATAATACGTCCCCACAACATACCAGATTTGCTTTCCTTGAATTGGTCAATAATATCTATTTTGTTACAGAATCGATGTCAACAATATCAGAGCACCGTTGCCCGACTGAACCAAGAACTGACGACTTTAAGACAGCAATTGGAACAAGTAGGGTTGGATTCGAATCCGGAAAGCGTTATAGAAGCTCACACAGCCGCTTTGCATCGTCACGCTGAAGAATCCAGGAAGCAATACGAAAGATGTCTGGATGATGTGGCTAACCAAGTAGTTAAAGCCCTTTTGGCACAGAAGGTAAATAAAATATACGTAGGACTAGCATTTTCCAAGGACTCAGTTTCTAGTTGTATCTTCGGTTAAACTTGTGTGATACACAAGTTGGATTTGTCGTCTATCATTGTTATACCATTTTTACATTCCTATTTATAGCGACGAATCAACAGCTTAATGGATAGAACAGATGGTTGTTATATATCTTTATTTTTATCGTAGGGCTTGAGGGAGGAAGTAGGTAGTTTGAATAATAGGATACAAGAATTGGAGTCCCAGAACAGAGCCCTGACGTCGATGCTGGTACATCAATTGCGCGGCGAAAGTCCCGATTTCGATCAGGTAGCGCACACTAAGCAACTGTGCTCGTCGTCAGTCGGAACCAACTCGGCGCTTACGTCGCCCGTTCCATACACTCAATCTAGTCTTACCAAAAAACATTGTAACTCGTTCAATTCGGAAGTGTTGGAAGAGAGTCCGGCGGATAGAGGCGATAATCTCACGGACGTAGCGAATCCGACCAACGCCGAAGAACACCACTCAGCTAATGTCAATATTTTAGGTAACTACCGGATGCTGTTTCAACTGCATCTTGACGTCTTTCTAGTCTAGAACTAAAGTATTGCCAATTCCAGATACAAGATTCTCACTCGAAGATAAAAAGAGACACCAAGTACTGACGAAATTATGGACTGAACTCAAAGGAACTGAAGTTACACCGAAAAAATTACTCGAAGCTCTTAGTGCCGTCGATTCAGCTCTTTGGGTACCTCCACAACGACCAGTTTCCCTCAACCTACAACTACCTATCATTCAAACGACGAAGTATAGGCGATCTAGACCGATTCTAGGTGAGTACATCATTTAGTTAATGTTCATTATCAATCTAGTCTAGTCATATTGTTTGAAATGGCATCAAACAGTCGTATCTTCAAAAATATGATTATCTCCTCTTTCATGGCCCAACAATAGAATACTTGTTCTATCATTTTACTCCCTAATATATTTTAGCACAATCGAGTTCTAAAAGCGAAGAAGAAACGACCGGAAATGAGTCCCCGGAAAGCGGAAACCGCGACGAAGGATACTCGACCATGTCTTCGGATGTCCAAGCCGACGTTACTAGGAGTTCCGGCGAGGGCATAGCGAACAGAGGTCTGGAGGATTTGAAAGAAGCCACCGACGAAACGGATCTAGGCGAATCGAGACTGTTGGTCGCCGACAATAAGGATCCGGACATACTTTACATTCCTCTCAACTTGTTGAATTTAAAATCCAGGTAAACACGTTTCTCCCTTTCTATCAATTATGCAGCTTGAACGTTATTATAAAGGCCGTGATATTCATTGTTCAACCTTACAGGAATAGTTATCCACCAGGCAAAGAGATGCTGCCGTTTCAGCATATCATGAGGAGTTTTTCCGATTCGCATCTTTGCATCAAAATCACCACGGCACCAAGTCCGTGTTATACTTTCAGCTCGCCTATCTCGAGTAGTCCTTCGATTTTCCTAGTAGACATCACGGAGAGAACCAGAAACCCATTGCGGCGAACCAGGGCGACCAGCACCTTATGGGGTAAGTGTTCAATTTAATATATTTGCATGAGCATGAGCATTTTATTTCTGTAGCAACTTCTACAGTCAGTTATGACATTCTGAAGCAGTAGCGTTGTCAGAAAATATTTCTCTAGGACTCCCAATTAATCATCTAACCTTCGCATTCTGTCGGAAAAGGATCAGAAAAACATGGGGACAATCTCCAAAGATAGGACTATGACTATCGTCTCAGCATTACAGAAGCCAACGACACCTTCCGCAGCGATATAAGTAACGAAGAGCACTAGATTCAAACGCTCTCTGGATACAAAGAAAGTAATGAAGGCAAACACTGTCAACTCGTGGAGAAGGCGGTCAATAAAAGACCCTCTCGGTAGGAAAACAGATAACATGCCTCCTCACTACGTCTTCAAAAGAGCCTATAAAGTATCGATCGATACGATACATGTGTTGAATGGAGAGGAAGACATCCCAAGTAGTCGAAGAAATATAACATTTTAGGTCCAAAATTTGTGCAGTATGATGGATCGAAATGCGGTTTTTTGCATCCTATTCCTTGATGCATTCATTCTTACTTTTTAAATCTTATACAAATGAGAAACTGCATTTCTGCATCAAAAAAATGCATTTTTTCATGTGCAATTTTTGAAGCAAATAAAAGATTCATTATTCGGTAATACATTGTGGAAATCGACCTAAATTTGTTACTCGGGGGTTCCACAATGTATTACCGAATAATGAATTATTTTTTATTTGCTTCAAAAATTGCACATGACAAAATACATTTTTTCGATGCAGAAATGCAGTTCTCATTTGTATAAGATTTTATAAAAGTGGGCAAATGGAGTAAAATGCATCAAGGAATCGGATGCAAAAAACCGCATCTAGATTCATCTTACTGCACAGATTTTCGGACCTTTGGCCTATTTTTGTGTTAATTTTCCTCGACTGAAGGAAGGGATGAACGCAACACACCTATGGCGATTGGACAACTAGAAATACATCGGCGGGTTGTCTCCTATGGAGGTGGTACAATACTCCTGTTGATGACCAACAATGAATCGATCAGAACGAGGGCGGACAAGTTCAGTGCACTTAGATCGCTTGTTTGGGTCTATTGTGCGCTCCTTCGAGCATTTCCAAGCGTTCGTGCGATAACCTCTGTCTGTCCTGCAGCTCTCTGAAGGTAGTCGGTGAGATTCCGTTAGTTGGATCGATGCCAGTACCTCGAACTTAATCTAGAATCATGTAACTTGGATTCTTAGTGAATGAGTTGTACAATTGTTTCAAAATCTCTTGAACCGCAAACTGAATAAAGGAAGGGTTAATATCTTCTATTTGTTATTCAAACTCCTTCAAATTGATCAACCTGTTGACATTGGACGTTATTCATTCATAGTCTTCCTCGATGAACTAATTTCAGGGCCTGCTTGTTTGGTTAAGTCTTCGTTGATCATTCTTACCGTTTACTTTTTGCTTATTTTCTCGACCTTACCGCATGTTTAGATTTTTCGCATGAGTGTCCTATGCACCGATGTGTTTCGATCTATTAGAAAAATTTCATACATTTAAAATTAGTTGTTAGTTATCTTATTTACAGGTACCTCGAACTCTAACAATCCGGAAAATGGCGACGACAACAAAACGTCGCCGCTGTCTTGGTCGAGCGCCTGTGACGAGCGCCTAGAATGTACCGCTTGGGACGCCGAATACATCCAACACTGGTTGCGATTGGACGAAACGCGTTCGGTCTTGCAACAACAACACCGCGACATGTTCGAACTCGAGTACGATCGTACGGAACTCGAAGATTGGAGCCTGAGTCTGTCCAGCGACGATCTGCGCGAACCGTGGAAGAAACTGGAAGCTACGACGCCCGGGCAAATATCAATTTCGACGTTGCCCAGCATCCAGGAGAATAACACGCTGGAATTAGAGGAGGATTCGAACGAATGCCTGTGGAACAATTCCAGTTACATGATGGACAAGGAGGGGAGGGATTTGATGACGTTGTTGATGGACACGACGGGGGAACACAACGGCGGCAAGTCATGGCCTTACGCGATGACCGCCATAAGTCAACAGATCTCGCCAGATAACAGTTGGTCAAGCGGGGCTTCCGATTGTCATTCGTGCGAACCGGAAACTTGCTCGAAGAGATCTTCGGCCGCTTTGAGTGGATGTAGCGACGATACTGGCGAATTGCCTGCCGTGGGAACAGATTTCACCAGAGACTTCTATAGGTATGCGAAATTCAATTAAATCTCGAACTTAGCCTAGCCGCGTTAACCGAAACAGCCGGCGCATCCGCCAATTTGAGTTGATACATTTATTCGAAATTTTCACACAAGATAAAAACTTTCATATAAAAAATGTATATTACGACTCTTATCACCAATTGATACACCATAAATAATTCTGTAATAAATGTATTTCTCTCCCTTTTCTCTCTGTTGAATATATTTAGATAAATTCAATTAATTGCGCTCTTTGTTAATCAAACCCTTTAATTATCTGGTTGGTAAACTTCCTAGGAATGAGGTTACTCAATGCATTTGCTTATTAATCAAGAATTGAATTCAAATAAAACTCCTTTTTATGTGATGCGGTTGACAATCTGGGCACTTGTATTGGTAGCCATCAGAGGAAATCAGGAAAACTTTTGTTTTAGGTCCAGAGCAAGTGATCGTAACTGCTAGATCTTTCAACGGTCATAAATGAACGATGCTTGTGCTTAAAATATGATCGTTCGTTTTCTTCACCCTTTCTTTTATTTGTTAATTGACAGATTTATAAATAATTTCCAATCAGGATAGTAAGGAACAAACCAGTATCTTTGCCGATACTGTGGATTGACTTAACAGTAACATTACATCTATTCTTCCAAAAGAATTAACTTTTCAGCTTTTCCCGAAAGAAATGTAAATGAACGAAAATATCCTATTTCTATTTCTTTGTGGATGTTCTAACGTCGACAAAATCCCCGTGAGAATCGGGCAAAATTGATGTGACTGGAATGTGATCAAATCCTTTTTTTTTTACAGATTAATGAATGAAAAGCACTTTTATTTTATCAGAAAATGCCGCTAGAAAAGTAATGGCCATTTTGTCGAAAAAAAAACTGGAAATTTTCCGGGTTTTTTCATTTATTTAAATTAATTTTGAAATAACCTCTGATCAAAAAAATCGAAGTCATAGATACCTAATTTGAATACGCGTCATTTTGTGTTTTTTTCTCGGTTTACAAAATATTTTTTTTAAATAGAAAAAAAAAATGAAACGTGTGGCACTCGGGGACTGCCGCGGTAAAGCTATTGCATAGCACTACGCCACTGGAAAAACTTGGGCAGAAAAACATCCACTACCCCTTCAAAATCTTCACGAATTATGAGTAAAAAAGAGTATCATCTTGATCTCTATGAAGATTATTCTGTGACAAGTGCATAGATAACTCTACTACCGTTAGTAGAGTGATCTATGGTGACAAGTGTCAGTTGACTTGTAAACACAATTTTATACCAAAGTTTTGACGTTCAGATCTCGATAGCGCTTCCGGCTCCGGGATTTTCACGTGGCCTATCGAAATTAGAAGGTTCGAATTGTATAAAAAGACAATTGCATGAACACCAGACGACTTATGTAATTAGCTATGAACGTAATCATTTTGACATATCTTCGAGGAGCTCGCTGCGCGTAAGTTAGAGTTTATACATTTTACCTCTATTTTGTTGATTTGGGGCCGTTTCGAACCCCGTGCGGCCGGCGCCAGTTGTAATAAAGTATTTTGGGCTATGGGCCGCTAGCTTTTACCCGCTTTCGGTATATTTAAGTAGCTAGAAAATTCCCTTTCGTACGTCGCATGTCAGATGCTAGTAGGTGACAGCTGAGAATACCTCAAACTGTTTTAATTAAATTTTCCTATTTAATCGACATTTTGGGGCCCGAGACTATGCTATTTAATTGACCCCGTTCATAAACTAACGACATGGAACGAAAACCGCATGCGATAAGTCCTCGTTAAGCCGTTCTATGTACCGTAAATTTGCGCTTTTCTAACTCGCGAGCTACGCGCTTCTCACGTGAACGTCATTCGATTCATCGAAAATTAACCAATTCAAAACAGTTTTCGACCTTTTAAAAGGTTCAAAGTTAACATTTCGACAATTTTAAGCTTGGCCGAGCTACATGGTAGGCGGAGTGGTGGGTGTCAGGATATTTCGTTACGGTATTTGTTTTTTGTTTTTTTTAGGTTTTCGTTATGGTATTCCTTGATTCGGTCGCCGCGCCGCGCTCAAAGCCCGCGGTAAAAGCTATATGCAATAGCTTAAAAGATTGTAAAAATATTTTGTTTGCGTGGAAAGTTGCCATTTTTTTTACTTTTCACTGGATTTTTTTGTCGCCAAAATTTGAATTTCGCGAAAAACCGATTGCACGCTGAAAAATGCATATTTTGACTCAAAACAAAATGCATTTTGTAGATTTTGACAAACATTACCTAAAATAACAATCAAATCACTTTTTGCTATAAATGCCGAATTTTGACGGGACCTTGAACATTTTTGACCTCGGAAAATTGCAGAAATCTTGAGGTTAGAATATTTGAAAAAAACAACAAATTCGAGACACTGTGATAGCTCTTTAATACGTGTATTTTGAGCTATTGTAGATCAATTTCAAAAAATCTTGTAAAAAACACGACGCAAAACGGCTCATTTTGCAACTAGTTGTATCAATAGCTATTCTTGTTGTTATTATAGAAACGGTTCGTTGCAGTGAAAATAAAGGCTCACTTATTGATAAAAATGAAAAAAATTATTTTGACCGTTGCGTTGTACAATAATTATTTATACAACTAGTTGCGAAAACAGCGTGTTTTTTGCACATTGTTTTTTGTAATTCAGTTGTAACACTGAATTTAAAAAAATAAGTTTTCACTACGTTTCATTTCCATTTATATAGTATCAAAGCCATTTTAGTTTGTTTCTATGAAGATAAGAATGCAAAAATCATGATATAAAAGCCAATGTCAAGACATTAGTCAAAATATCCACATGTATATTTTAATTTTGTGTCTAAAAATGAGCGAATCTGAAGAGTTACACCTTCGGACGTTGGTGAAATTGCAAAATGCTGTAGTAGCAAATTTGCTGCCAAGTAAGTCACAAGTAATATGTGTTTGTTACTAAACTCATTTCAGCAATCAGCGTTGAAAAGATTTCTAACTGAATTGCAAAAAAAAAGATTTTTTTTTCGAGAAAAGCGAACATTTTAATAAGCAAAGAAAACCAAAGCTCATACCCTATTACTACAGCGAAAATGTTAATCAACCCAATTCTGATGTTTGAACGTCACGATTTTCTATATTAATACATATCAACTTCACAGGCTGGTTAAATTTGAAAGTACCAAAAGTCTGGCGTCTACGTCTTCCAGAAGCGTGGGTGGAGCGTTAAGCGATTGCGGCGGCGATCGCGAGACCACCCTCCACAGCGTCCTCACTTTCCTCGCCGAACAACAGAAATACGCCAAAGACGGCTGCTGCGTCGGCTCGAAGGACCACATCACGAACAACCGCGAGTCGCGTCCGTGTTCGGTCAACGACGAAATAACCAAAGATTTCAACATCGAGGGCCCCGCGCCGCCCTTCGAAGAACCCGCGAAAATGTGCGCTCTAACCAAAAGTGATTCGAATAATTCCAGTGACGAAAATTACGTGACGCTGAAACAACTATGCGAAGAGTACACGTTGAACGCGGAGAATCTGAAAGAGCCGAGTCCCGAAATCTTGCCGAATTTAACGTACGCACACGAGATCTGTCTCGTCACGCCGTTGGATGTTGAAAGCGAAAATTGTTCGGATATCGGCGAACGTCCTGTGGATATTTGTAGTAGCGTCAACGTGGAAATCACCTCTACGGACTATCAGACGCTTCCGTTGTGCGAGGACGTCGAACAAATTCGATATAGCAATGATCGTAAGAACGATTCTTTCGATAGTGATCTGACAAAATCTAGTGATATGACATCCAGTGATATTTCGGTAAATAACGGTAGTGAATCGTTAACGTCGAGTGTAAGTACTCCGGACACTGTCGTCTCGAAAATACCTCGTAGGAAGTTGACGCCATCGAGATTACCGCAAAGCCCCAACAAAACTAACAATAACAACAACAACAATCCAGACACTAAGATACCAAAGAGCAAAATACCGCATCATAAACGATCGCCTAAGACGAAGCTGAACAACGCGCAAAAACAAAAGATAATCTACGTTCAACAACAGCAAAAGCAACACGTGATCACGTCGGAAAAGTTGCCGCAAAGTTGTTCGGGCGTGATCAGCAACATAATAGACGGGCCTCCGCATAGGGCCGTGAGTTTCCACGAGAGGGCCACGTCGAAGGATGTGATCGACGAGTTGAACAGGATGATCAAGAACGGGGAGGAAAATGTCGCGTCCGAGCAAGTCGAATCGATGGTGAACGCGAGGTTGGATCAGTCTTGCAAACCGACCGGATGGATCCACGTTGAACGTGATATAGATCTTACCGATCCTAAGGTAAGTTTTGATTTTTGTTAATTTTGAACTTAGGCATCATGGGAAAATACGTGTTTTTCAATTATTTCATTTGGAAAATTCATTTCATGGCATTTCTAATGTATGAAACTATTTACTCCACAGTCAATTTGGATTGGACATTTTTCCACATCTCTATTTTATGATTGATATTTATGTTTTTTGGATCGCTGATCACGAATATGGGGGTTAAAAAATCGTAGACCCATGGCGTTCCGAGTTTTCGTCGTTTTTGGCGATTTAAAGGAAAACAAAACATTTTATCGACTAAACAGTGGTGAGCAAAGTTGTAGAGAAATAAAAATTGCGTCGAATGGCGACAAGTAGAAGTCTCTAAATTATTCGGAGCCTGATATAATAGTCCAGGCTGTGAACCGGGATTTTAGCTATAATAAGAAAAAAAAAACATGTAAGTTCGAATCAATAAATTTGTTTTGCATTAGCTGCAGGAGGTTCTCAGGATCATTCATACACCTTAAAACCTCTTGGGAACCCCAACCCCACCCATTGGGGGGCGAAAATGGCCCGAAATCTCCAAGTCTTGAATTGTATTTTCTACAAACAAAGGTATTTTGGTATTTCGAGTGCACCTAAGGTTTTTTTTAGGTCGCTGAACACGAATCCGTTGCCAGATTTACTTGCAATCCATCGTAGGGGTGGTCAAATTGACTAAATTGGACAATTTCGCACCCCTAATATGTTATTTTGCAATTTACGTGTTTTAGGTATTTCGATTGCACCGAGGATGTTTTTTGGGTCGTTGATCACTAATCCGTAGCCACATTTACTTGCAATCCATCGTAGGGGTGGTAAAATCGGCGAAATTGAACAATTTTGCGCCCCTATATGCTATTTTGCAAATTAGGTGTTTTTGGCATTTCGAATGCACCAAGGAGGTTTCTTTGGTCGCTGAATACGATTCCGACGCCAGATTTACTCCGAAGTAATTTTAAAATGCAAAAATAATAATAATTTAGAAGCGTGTCAAATTAGCTATTTTTGTAATTTTCTCACCCCTACGATGATATTCAAGTAAATCTGGCTTCGGAATCGTATTCAGCGACCCAAAAAACCACCTTGGTGCATTCGAAATGCCAAAAACCCGAAAATTACAAAATAACATATAGGGGTGCAAAAATTGGCAAATTTCGTCGATTTTACCACCCTTACAATGGATTGCAAGTAAATCTGTCACCGGATTCGTGTTCAGCGACCCAAAAAACCTCCTAGGTGCACCCGAAATGCCAAAATACCTTTTTTGTAGAAAATACAATTCAAGACTTGGAGATTTCGGGCCATTTTCGCCCCCAATGGGTGGGGTTGGGGTTCCCAAGAGGTTTCAAGGTGTATGAATGATCCTGAGAACCTCCTGAAGCTAATGCAAAAAAAATATTTCGACGAAGTTACATGTTTCTTTCCGGTTCATAGCCTGGACTATAAGGCCCATTTTGTGTTGTTTTCGATAAAATAAAAATCAAATTTCGCAATACAAATTTTTCTCAGAGAACTTTATTTTCTGCTCAATGGTAGTATTTTATATGTACTTTCGAACCAATTTTGTTTTTTTTTCTCTCTATCACTTTTTTCGACGCCAAAATCTGCCATCTTAGAAAAAATGGTTTTTTCATTATAACTCCGTACAAAATGAGTCTTTTGACATAAACCAAACTGCGAATTGAAGAATTTGATGTCCTCTATAACAAATTCAAAATGCAAGCACTTTGAATGGAAAATGGAGAAATGAGACCGTTTTAAAAAATCATGGTCCCAGAAAAAATTAATAATTTTTAGGTTAGACTACTCGTATGGAATGAAAATTTTACTTGCAAATAGAGAACCGTTCTACGAGTATTTCAAGCCGCCGTAGGTCTTTTTTGGATAGATAGAAATTGAGATATCCTTTGATGTAGGTTTGGGTCCACAGTGAGCCCAATTTTGACCCTAATCGAAAAAATCAAAAAAATTCTCATAGAAGAGGCTTCTGGCTATCTAACCCTAAATCGTCTACATATACTCACACATTCACACAAAACGATTATAAGCATTCAGGTGCATTGTAAATCATTCAAAGAAGTATAATTTCGCGCGCGGAATCTACTGTACCGACCCTCGCTTATTGCCGCTAAATGAAATTCCGCGCTAGTTTTTTATGATGAAATTCGTTATAACTTGGAATTGTGAACGAATTTCCGTACGCAGTTTCAAACATAAATAGCAAATGTATTTCTCTGCAATTTGCTTAAAGACTTTTGTCGATAGGCCCGAAATTGGGCTATGTAGAGACCCAAACTCATTTATTAGGATAGCTGCATTTCTACTCGACCCAAATCGATCTGTTTGGACTTAAAATACTCTTTATACAAACCTCTAATAGAACCTAGAATTTGGATTTCGTGAAAAATGTCTAACCTCAAAAAATTTGAATTTTTCAGTGATCCGAAATTTTCAAAATGGCGCCAAAGTTATGTCTTTGAACCAAAATGCTTGAATTTTGGATATTAGGTGCAGAATAATGAAGTATTTCGAGTCAATCTAGTTTTAGGTCGATAACGTAAGTATTTCGTCTGAAATTCGTAAAATACGGATTTTTCAAAATGGCCGATTTTGGCGCCAAAAAATGAGGTAGGTTAAAATACCAGAAACCGAAAGAAGAGAAATAATATCTTTCCACCAAAACAGAATATGAAAAAAACAAAAACTCTTCGACATATACTCCATTTTCAATGTGCTAAAAACACACTAAATGGGCCCTATCTTAGGCCCACAAACTCTTCGGATCAGAGCCAAAAATCGCGTATTAATTATTTGATTAAGCATTTTTCCATACAACCCACAGTTTCGTCTAAAAACGCAAAAAATTGAAAAAGGCCATTTTTGGGTTCAAAAAACGGCCATAGTTTTTCGAGCACAGGGTTAATCCAAATTGAAACTACTCCATCGTGTTCAGCGTGTCACAATACATAACAATAGGCCAAAATTCTCGCGGGAATTCGGACAAAAAAAATTCCTTAAATGCCTGGACTATTAATACGGTATCTGAAAATGACGTAATACTTTGAAACTCGAAAAATGGAAGTTACAAATAAAAGTGATGTAAACATAGTAATATTTAATTTTCCAATATGGATATAACTAATTTTGTTGAAATAAAGTGTTAAGGAAAAGTAATGGCTTCAACCATCGAATATTTGAAACAGAATGTAATCTCACTAAGAGAAATTCATTCATTGAGGATGCCATTGTTTTAGGCGAGAGCGAACTTGCTAGATGTGATGATGGCTTCAGTATCGAGCGATTCGTCACCAACGTCATCTTGCGGCGGAAGCGTGGCCTCCGATTCCACAGAAGAACCTCCCGACTACGGACAGTTGCACCGAATACACCGATTCCACAGACAAAAGAAAGGTAAAGGCCAAATTACACAACGTGTACACGTAATTTCGAATCGTACCTCGACGATTTCTTCTTATTAGACTAAAACTTATCTAACCCGAGCAATTCACAAAATGGCGCTTTGTTTGTAGACGTTTTCAATGTTTGGCTTACTCCGTTGCGGGGCTTACTTTTTCCAATTAAAATCGTTCTAACAAGTTTATGTCCAGTGTCCTATTAGAGGTCGGTGCAGGAATACAAAATTGCAACGTTTGACCGAATGTTGCAATTTTGTGTTGCTGCATTCATGATTTGTTCGTAGATGGCTTTGATTTTGCTTTTTGTCGTTACACATTCAACACTTACTAACCAGCATGCATATGCATACACACCAGACTCGGAAATTCGGTTATTTGAGAAGTCAACAAAAAAAAAAACAAATCCCAAACATTTTACGGGTACGTTCAGCTGTGCTTTGTCGGGTTCCAAATGAAAACACATCGGCCATTTTGTATTAATATTCATTTTAAGTTACGTCTCTGTACTCTTTTTCTTCTTTTCCCTATCTATTGGCATCTTTTTTACTAATAAAATAAATTCATATTTTCTTCTCTATATATCATTTTTTGTTGATGCATAAATATCATTTTTCTCTTAGTTTGTTTACTGATTATTGTTTTTCATAATATGCGTTGAAAATTTTGCCATCTATTACTATTTGGAACTTGCTACAAATTTGCAGTTCACTTGATAACTCTTTGATAATGACTTGTTATATTTTGGTTGATAAAAATAACGTACAGGGTGCGCCAGTAATATCTAATTGATTCATAGATTTTACACTCACTTAAATAAAATACAGATTTTTGTTACACAGTGTGCTAACGTTAATAGATATAGTTTTGGTTGAATTAATGAATGATTCATGTGGAAGGATACAATTTCCAATATTTTGATTTTCAAGTAATTAAAAAAAAAATCGAATTTATTGAGTTCCTATTTGTTTTTCTAATGTTAGCGGGGACAAAAAACAAAAACACTTCTTTGGAACAACTTTTTATTGTGAACTTTCTTTTGTTAATGTAATTTTTTATATCGGAAATAAGACTGTTTTTTTAATTCAAATTGTTGACGTATTTTTTCATTGTACGCTCATTAATCCTAGGTTTCAATAGTAGAACTTTGACAGTGGATAGAAAATTTGATTTTGAGAAAAAAAGTTCCTACTAACGTATATGCACAGAAGCTTAATTTTTGAATTTTATAAAAAATTTCTCAATTTTGTTTGTATCTCCGAAGATAATTGAGGTGTCTTAATGAAATTTGGTACCGTGGATGCGTAGCTGGTTTACCACATTTGCACATAATTTGAGACCGGTATTACTTTCAATGACGTAGATAGAGGTATTTAATAACAATAAATTGACCCGAAAAGTGTTATCATCCTGTAAAGGCTACTTTTTAGGAACAAACTGCGATGCAGAATTTAAATCGAAACAAATAAGGTGTCTTGATATTTCTTTATACCTAGCACCGTTTCACGGCAAAATTAATTTTTGTGATTTAATTTCCACCACCACCAATAATAACACTTTTCGGGTCGATTTATTGTTACTAAATACCTACGCCACTGGACGTAATACCGTTCTGAACTTGAGTGTAAATTTGGTAAACTATCTACGCATCCACGGTACCAAATTTCCTTGAGACATCTTAATTATCTTCGGAGATAAAAACAAAATTAAGAAATTTTTTATAAAATTCAACACCCTGTATCTCAAAAATTAAGCGTCTGTGCATATATAAGAAGAATAAGAATAATTTTATTGATTTAAAAAAAGATGCTTACATTAGTAAAATATAGTAAACATGATGTTAAAATATTTTTGTAGTAAACATCAAATTTTCTATCGACTGTTGAAGTTATACTACTAAAATCTGGGACAGCCTGTATATTTGAACTACACGAGAGAATTTTTTTTTTATAATTGTTAGAACCAAACCAAAAAAATACGAAAAATAAATACAGTTTATCTAAATAATACCATCAAAATCAGCAAAAAAAATTGGATGTTACATCTAACGCATATTTTTGATGTAGAATAATACCCATATTCTATACATACAACTGTTATAAAATTCAATGAAAAACTATGAAAACTAGTTTTTAGAGCTTTCAAAATCGTTATGTTACATGTTAAAACTGACACATACAAGCCTTCTGAAAAGTTCTTCATTTTGTTTGTTTTAGACAGTAACACTAAAAAAAATAAAATGGAAAATTATGTTTATCGAAATTACTGGAAATCAAAAATGAAAATTTTATACTTCCAGATAAATACAACTTTCTAACCAAAACTGTTTCTATTATCGTTTCCGATATCCCCTTGTTGGACATCCTTATCTTGGAAACACTATATGGTTTCATTGGGCGACTAATAGAATCATTTTCAACTGTTAAGAATTTAAAGAGATGTTATTTCGTAATATTAGATATTAATAATTTTAATAAACCTCCATTATTTTGGAAAGTATTAAATATCCACTATGTATATTTGAAATTGCAAAGAATTTGTTTCAGTTGATTTCAGTTCTTGTATTTTGATTCTAATTTATTGCCGGATATACAGCGAATAATACTATTTTAGTCTTGAAATAATATTGAATTTGTAAAAAACGGTAATTAAAATTAAATAATTCGGTAATTATTGCGAATATGGATACCAGCTCCGATTTTGACAATTTTTTTTACATACTAACATATTCCTTATAGGGCATTGAAAAAGAAATTTCTGCAAAAGTACCGTTTTCCCAAGAAAAAATTAATGTTTTGTCCTAAATCAGGACAACAACAGGTTTAACAATCTATAGCACATTGTTTTCGTAATTCGCTAATTTATTCATAATTATAGGTACTAAGAAAATTATATATTTGAAAATCAATAATATTCTCGATTTTTCCAATATACATTATTCCAAGACTTATTTTACTCAACCCTTGGAACTAAGATATTTTTGAATCAAAATTGATTTTAGATGTATAATAAATATTTTTTATGAACAATTTTAGAATCTGAGCTTCCACAATTTTTTTCAAATCAGCTTCCCTAACCCTAAAAGTTTGGGTATTATAGCAAATATTGAAAAAGATCATGAAATGTAATTATAATAATTTTTTTTTGGTACGAGTACTTCTTTGTTTCACCACCTCCATCTAAACTTATTCTATTATATTTATGAAAAATCACTGTTTTATTAAAGTTATTGTAGAATTTATAATAACATTTCCAAAGTTTTGTGTACTTCAATATTTGGCAGATATAAATCAACATTTGGAATATCGGGAAATGATTAAATATTGATAGGAAACCATTGATTCTTGTATTTGTAGAATATGAACAGTTGTCAAAGAAACAATCTTCTCGATTCAAAACGCAAAGTAAGAATCATGACATTGGCAATATTGGTTGTTTTTATTGATGTAATCTCATTTATTACAAATGAACACTAGACTGAAAATTAAAGTCTTATCATAAAAGTGAAAGAAAACGGGACATGTTTCGTCACACTGTGGTTTCTTCAGGTAACGTGTTTTGTTTTATTTTTATAATAAAAGTTTATTTTGGAATTTTTCATATTTTCTCATTTGTAATTTAATGGATTTTCAACAAGTAACAGTTGAATCTTAAAATAATCTCATTTACATTCTATCATTATTGTGCAGGTACTTTTCAAGATATATTGTACCGGGATATCGAAAATTATCTTGGTCAAGGGTGGTTGAGGAATCTAAAACGTGTGTCTTACTTTACGTTTGAAATAATTATGTCACTGTCACACTGACATCATCAATAACCTACAAATTTCATACCTATTTATTTCAGTTGTAAAACAATAATGGACTACAAATTATGAAATAATTATGTGAACTTTGAACCTTTTCAGAGGTCGTGATAGCCACAATCCGGGTCAAAAACTGTTTTGAAATAGTTAATTTTCCGTAAATCCAATGATGTTCACGTGAGAAGCCCGTAGCACGCGAGTTAGAAAAGTGCAAACTGCTTGTACCTAATACGGCTTTACGACGACTTTTCGCGTGCCGTTTTCGCTCCATGTAGTTAGATTTAGTATCGGACCGTGCCCTACGGCCCTTCTTTTTTCGATAAATGTCCATTGAATAGGAAAATTTAATTAAAACAGTTTGAGCTATTCTCAGATCTCAGCTACGCGCGTCTAACGTGCGACGTACCAAAGGGAATTTTCTCGCGAATAAAATATACACGAAATGTATAAACTCAACTGACGCGTAGCGAGCTCCTCGAGGCATATGTCAAAATGATTATGTTCGTAGCTAATTACATAGGACGTCTGGCGTTCATGCAATTATGTTTTTAGATAATTCGAACCTTCTAATTTCGATAGGCCACGTGAAAATCCCGGAGTCCAAAGCGCTAAACACTTCTGAGTGTTACAATATTCGTATAAAATTGCGAAATTTCGCACTTTTAGAAACTTCAAATTAATTATGACATAATTATTTCAAACGTAAAGTAAGACACACGTTTTAGATTCCACAGCCACCCTTGACCAAGATAATTTTTGATATCCCGGTATAGAAATTATGAAAGTTTTACTTTGTATTGCAAATGTTGAATGTAGTTTTTCCGATGAATTTTTCACTGTAGAGAATTTCAGAGATAGTGATGAACTATTTATTTTATGGAAATCCATTTTAATAAAATGAAATGAAACATTTTTTTTGTCTAATTTCCACAAGAGATTTTATTTTTCAATAAACGCGACCGATTTCGACTCTTACATCATTATCAAGTGAATATAGAAACAACAGGTATATTTATTTATACATGAAGTTTACAGATTCAGTAATGAGAAGGGATTAAGGTCCAATTGGCCATTAAGTGTATTGCATTTAGGGTTTTTAGTTTGTTAATCTCCAAGCTTCCCAACGGATTCATTGCCTTCTCTTTATTGCAAGTATGAAGGATTTTAAGATTATCTATTGTTATTTTGTGATTTGAAATATTAATATGTTTGAAGATTGCTGATTTTCGGATAAAATATGTTCTTTGAAACTTGATTCGAAATTGCCCAACATAGGTCATTGGGTACTCACCACATTCAATCCTGTAGATACCGGATTTTTTGTATTTGTCTATTTTTTGTTTGGCATTATTGTATGAAAAATACAATCTCTTGTGGAAATTAGACAAAAAACTGTTTTATTTCGTAGAGAATTTCATTGAGAGATTATACTAAACTTTTGGCTATTCTTATTTTATGATAAAAACCAGATACCTCAATCCAACTAATCAATGATTTGACCGAAAATGTTGGAACCAAATGTATACATTATTGAAATAGAGGCAGGATTTTTAACGTTCAAATCACATTTTTGCTTTGTCATCATCTAAAAAATTCTCGGGAATTAGGTCACATTAACACTCTGTTATAAATGTTCGTCTTTACGTACGTTTCGGTCTCACGACCATCATCAGAAGACCTATTCTGCCAAAAAGGGGTTAACTAAAACTAATTAGCTCAAGCGTCCATATCGCACAATTTTCAATCAAAAAGCTCACGCCGTCGAAACGAACAGAACCACGAATAATCGAAAATTGTATCGTTAATATTAAAGTATAGATTTTTTTGTAACAAGAAACCACCGTTAAGCAATATTCTCATAATGTACAAACGCATTATGAGAATATTGCTTAACGGTGGTTTCTTGTTACAAAAAAATCTATACTTTAATATTAACGATACAATTTTCGATTGTTCGTGGTTCTGTTCGTTTCGACGGCGTGAGCTTTTTGATTGAGGATTTTGCGATGTGGACGCTTGTGCTAATTAGTTTTAGTTAACCCCTTTTTTGGCAGAATAGGTCTTCTGATGATGGTCGTGAGACCGAAACGTACGTAAAGACGAACATTTATAACAGAGTGTTAATGTGACCTAATTCCCGAGAATTTTTTATATAATTCATACTGGGTCAAGAATCTTATTATATTTGTCATCATCGTTATCATTCTAAAACTAAAAATCAGTAAACAAACTTGGAGCAAGTGAGCTGAGCGAACTGTACAATGTTGGGGATTTCAAGCTTCTACATCGGCACCATGCACCCCCATCACGGAGACGGCGGTCTGAATCTAAGAGCGATAACACTTCCAGCGATCGCCATCAGGCCCGAAATGGCGGTGGTGAGGGCCGCCCAGCCCATAACCAGGCCTACCATCATCGGTCGTCCCGATTTCTACGTACGTTACGGCGTCAAGGAACGGGAAGCGGTGGCCAGTTTCGATTTCCTGGACAACATGAGTACCACGAGCAGTTCCGTGAGTTGTTGCATCTTGGAGGACAACGCGACGGCCCACAGTGAAGATATTACGGCAATTAACGATTGTTTGATTCAGTTCCAGGTTACGCAGGTGTAAGTACATGTTTTGTTAGACTTACATTTCCATGTAATCGTTATTCAACGCTAATTAAACTATTAATATAAGCTCGTTGTATTGCTGCAGCAATAAACTTCATTTAGGCTGATTTAGATCCTAAAATGGAATACTAAAAGTATAACCAATTATTGATATTTTCTTGATATTTTGAATTTTGACATATCTCATGTTTGCTGATTAATTATTCTTTATTTTATGAAATATAACTAGTTTATATTTACTGCATTCTTTAAGATATTCAACAACTTGAATTTAATCAGCCATTACGTGATGAAAATCGATTCTATACATAAATAAAATAATTATTATTAAAAGTTCGATTTTCACTTGTTTAATAAATAAATGTGACTATAGTTTCATTAATCCGTAGCTTCTTTAAACAAATATTACAAAGACTTTGCAATAATTGTTTGAAAAAGCTTCTGTGTTAGCGTTATTAAACTAGTAAAAAATCGAACTTTTTATAATTATTTTATTTAAATTCAAGAACTGTAATAAATATTTAAAAGGCCGTTGATATTAATTTTTTTTTCACACATCAAAAAATGTTATATAGAAATGATACCAGACAGATACAAAAATTTTAAAATACTTAAAAACTGTCATAAGTAAAGAAAATTTGATATGATGACAATGCCAGAAGCAAATATTTTCAACCAATTCAATTCAATTTTTTCCAATTAAATAATTATATCTACATTTTTTTTTACGATCTAGAACAGTCTTCAAATAGAGATACATTATCCGATAGTTTTAGCAGACCTACAAGATTATGTTAAATTTCCAGGAATCATCAAATATCGCTCAAATTGAAGCGTTAGTAAAAATTGGCTATTTCAATTTTTTCTCCATGAATATTCAGTTTTTTTTGTATGCAATTACATTTTTCATAAACCATGATCTGGAATAACACATCTCAGAAAGATATTATGAACAGTAGTTTGAATTTGAGAAAAAATTTAACTCCAACTCCTAATTAAGTTTACGTTCAAATGTACGAAACGTATAAAGGGCTGGGCAAAATACATTATAATGTGTATTTTAAATACAAAATATATTTCCTGCACTTAATGCAATATGAATAATATAATGATGTTATTAAATTGAGAATTTTTAAATTCTTCTTTATAAATATTTAAATTTTATTGAATAATATAATTATCTTCAAATCGATATATATAGAAATGGGAAACAAATAATCAATATTTAATAGTTTTCCATTTTGTTTTTGCTATATACGTGGGGACACACTTTATTTTTCTATCGAACAGCGACGTTTTGGAACTCTTTACCTAGTGAGGTCTCTCCCTATGCCTATAACCTCCAAACCTACAAGAAAAACTCGAATGCCTATATCCTCGACCAACATTCCATCGCTGGCTTATCATCATCATCATCATTTGAAAGGAGGGGGCTTAGCACCATAAGGCTACCTAGATGGGTCCATTGTGCGCCTCGTGGTCAAAAGTCTATTCTATTCTAGCAGGTTTTTGGTCCGCCAGAAACCAAGAATATTGCCAACACTGGCATCCATAAGTTCTTCTGTTTTGATTCTTCGAAGTGACGGTGCCTGAGGGATGCTAATGCTGGGCATTCCAACAGGCTGTGAGAGGCAGTTTCTTCCGCCTCTCTGCATTTCCTACTTGTAGTAGGGTCATCTGCGATGCTCATAGTGCGAAGGTGTGTGTTAAGACGACGGTGACCGGTTAGGATTCCAGTCATCTCTTTGATGTCCCTTCTATTCAGAGAAAGGAGTTTCTTTGAGAGTCTAGGCACAGCCTCTTTGATGAAGAGCTTGGCCTGCCTCGTGCGTGGTGATTCTCACCACAGTTCAGACCAGGTTTATGGCACAAATCAATATTACGTAGACGTCCACCTAGAGTCACTGAGATAGTGATATTTGGCCTTTTTAGGTACACATCCGCCTCAGATAGCCTGACTTACCTTGGACCCATCTGTGAACCATAAAAGCTCACCTGGTGGCACTAGGGTGAGAGTTTCGTTACTCCAATCTTCTCTATCTGGGATGAGGATTTTGGGAGAAATGAGACAATCTTGCTTCATTTCTAGTATGGAACATTTAGAGATTGCTTCTCGTATCCACGAGAGTAGTGCATTAAGGTCCACTGACGTAGACCCTCAGTTTTTATATATAAATGTAGAGCTCGTTGGAACCGACCTCATATCGCTGGATCTCATGATGTTCTTCGAACATGATAGATTTCCCTCTCGTGTAGTCAAAATATAAAAGAAAATATTCAATTACAATAATTACAAATTAAAAAAATAATAATATAATTATAATCTGAAATGCTATTACTATCATCAATTATTTCCACGAGACTTTTACAAATTTGGGCCATTATCAGTCACTGTGTAAATTAGCTGATCTTGCTTTAAATTATTATACTACAAATTTATTTCGAATAATATTTTATCATCTTGATCTGAAGTAATCTATAACACATATTTTTTAAGTGCTTTCAAAAAAAGCCGTACAAAAGCTTTGTACAGTATTGGCCTAACAAAAAATTTAATTTTATTCGCATCGTTTCAAGTTTTAAGTTATTTAAAAACGATGATACAAAAAATAGCTTTGAAATCGTGTAAACACATGTTTATTGAAAAATCTTGTCTTCCGGATGGATTCCGCGTCACAATAGCTCGACTTGATGCCGACGTTTCGCCAACCATTACAGGTGGCATCTTCAGGGCAGGCAGTGGCAGATGCCACCTGTAATGGTTGGCGAAACGTCGGCATCAAGTCGAGCTATTGTGACGCGGAATCCATCCGGAAGACAAGATTTTTCAAGATTAGCTGTCCGCGGAAGTCTACTATCCAAGATAACACATGTTTATGTTATTTTCAACTGCAGTAGCTGCATTGTAATTTGAACATATCAAATAAAAAAATTAATTATTTTTGCCTGAAATGAAAAACCACCGTAAACGCTATCGTGCGTCACTTTTTCATGAAAATCAATTCTTGCAACACAAAATTTGACCTTATTTGAAAGACGTTCAGACTATGGTCTTTTCTTATTCCTTCTTATTTGCCACATCGAAAATAAGGTGTGTTTTCTAAATAAAAGCGAAACAAAATGTATGTCTACAGGAACATTTTGAAGTATTACTTGGCATTCTAAATTATTATCTTGACTAATTCATAATAAATTTTCCGTCAGATACAATAATTAATCTTTAATGTATTTTAAAATAGGTGCCTGGTGTATACAAGATCTGTGATAGAAATATCAAATATCATTGAAAATTGTTATTGGAAATTCAAAATATAAATGTATTTCAATTGAGATACTGCCCAGCCCTGAACTTATACCATGTTCTTAAGATGAAATATCTAAACACATTAGAACACACTTCAATTCAACATTACAATTTACCACCTTTTTCGCATATTCCGTTTTAGAAAATAATATGTTATGGAAGTTCGAGAGAGATATAAGCTGGTCTCTAAAATTAGTCCTTCATGTTTATACAATGGAATAATCAAGATACTGTGGTATTTGATAAAATTTAGAGTCACCTTAGAATTGACAATTTTGTGGGTCTTCTAAATGAATACGCGTTTGTTAAATCAACTTGACATCTCATAAAATGAGCGATTACGTCCAGTATTTTCGAAATTTATGTCATGCATAATTTGGAATAACTTTATGTATTATTTTGATGTCTCCAGGAAAAAAGGGTTTTTTGGTCGACTTGTTTTGAGGTAAGCTTTCTATATTTTAAAGCAAATATTAAAACTGATAATTTATTTATTGTGTTTATATGTAAATTATATTTATGTGTATATTATTTATTTCGCCGGCATACTTAATATATTTAAAGACAAATAAATCTAATATTAGCATAGATCGAGCTTAGTTATAAGACTGTAAATATCATATACTGGTATTTTTATTGAAAAATTTTACTTTTAACGATTTATTTATAAAACTAAACGAATTATGTGTAGTACATTAATTGTACTTTGTGATATATTGTATATTTATAAAAATATTCTCAATGTTCTATTTAAATATTAACTAAAAAAACCTTTTGTATTGGTTGATGCCAGTCAGAATCGTCCCTGTTTTCCATTATTTTGTGGATATTATTGAAAAGTTGCCAATTTCATTGCAATTATTTTTATCTGTATGACGATGGTGGATGCCGTTATTTTGTGATAATTTATCATATTGATAGAATAAAACTTACTTATATTATACAACAATTCGATCTTCAGAATGATACAAATGTATTATTTTTTGTATCGTTCTGGAGATGACACGCTAGTTGAAACTATAGTTATGATAGTGTTCTATAATATAAGTGATATACAATACAAGTACTTGAATTTACGACAGAAATCAATCATTTTAAACAACTTATTTATTAATCTTCCTCACTTTAAAGCAATATTGATTCTAATAATTAATAAATGTTGTGTTGAATTCAACTCTAGTTCATACGGATTGAAATAATGAAAAATGAATTCCCACTTTTTTTCACTCACTGTCCAAGATTGGATAACTCTCAATTTAATTTTTTCATGTTACTAAATTAAGATATGACACAAACTATTCACAATTTTCATGGTGTATTTCAAAGTAATATGGATTGTAAACAAGTTATGATCACAGTAGAATGTCAAGGTGTGTAGAATGTATTTTTATAGGGTACTTATATATTTAGTACAAATTTAGATTCTAAATAAATTACTGGCTCAGTATTATATGATCATTTAAAAAAAAAGATTTTGGATGAAACAATTATAATAAGGAATTCTAAAAATTACTAATATTTATATATTTATAAATGATCATAATAAATTGGCCTTCATTATCGATTGGTCTTTTATTCGATCCTTTCCTTTCCCATGTTCATATTTACAGTTACCGGTTACTACTTGTCGAGCCATCTATAGGAGGAGATGTGAACTAATTGATAACTTAGTTCCGTAAATCTCTAACAGATGACGCTACCCGTTACATTTTGTGTGAATCTTGCGCCATCTATCGGAAATTCTACAAACCAATTTCCTGAATCCCAATGACGGTGCAGCATATAAAAATTTGCCCGAGTAAATACACTGCCTTCTATCGGGGAAACTGCAAACTGATGAGTAAAATTTCGGTGGCTAGTTCGGAAGGTTTCCAACAGATGGCGCAGTACAATCTTAAACACCGTGCGCCATCTATTGGGAAATCTACAAGTAATTTAAATAAATTATCCAATAGTTCAGGAATTGGACAAGAGATGGCGCGACAGGCCGCATATCAGACGATGCACACTGCCATCTATTGAGTAACCTGCAAACTAATGAATAGAATTTGGCGACTAGTTCACGAGTTTTTCAACAGATGGCGCATCTCTGGCAAGCAACAAATAATTTCAATAAATTATCCAATAGTTCAGCAATTGGACAAGAGATGGCGCAACATGTCGCATATCGGACGATGCAAACTAATGAATAGAATTTGGCGACTAGTTCACGAGGTTTCCAACAGATGACGCATTCCTGGCAAGCACATTAGCGCTATCTATTGGGAAATCTACAAACTAATTTCAATAGATTATCAATACTTCAGGAATTGGACAAGAGATGGCGCAATCAGTTACAATCTTTTCAGCATATACAAACTGATTTAGGCTTCATCGTCGATTAGTTTTAAAATTTCAAAGCGAATGGCGCAGTAGCCACTCGCACAGTCTTCTTATTACTGCCAACATCTTCAAAGAAGATGGCGCACCCTTGTATGTAAGTGCAAAATAAAAAACAATTCGAATTTTCATTTTAATCTCTAAAAATCACAGAATTTTTGGTCCAATCATAAAATCGAATCGTATATTTCCTTGAATCTCTCCCAAAACATAAGGCACAACACAGAATGCGGTCCTAGTCGTAGATACATGGGCCCAACACCTTTGTAAAAGGCTGAAATTCCTTCAGTTTTGTAGATTTTCACTACGCAATCCATATAGCTTCGGTATAATTCGCCACGACCCAAACTGCTTACAGCTGAAATGAAATAAATGGGTTTTTATTTTGATTAACACAATATTTAATTTTCCAGTGTTCCAGATATTTTTGATAGATACAATTAGGCTTTGAAATCATGTCAGAATAATAATAGGAATGCTTGAATTCTCTTCATTTACAACACTTCCTAGTACACATGAAGTGTTTTGAAATTTAATATTTTTGAAGAAATTTTTCTTGAATACCTTCCTAACTACGCGAAGCCCACGCCACTGGTTGGGTGTTGCGCATTCACAAACTGAGATGACAAATTTTTGGTTGAAATTTCGAATTGTTAGCCAATAGGCGTCATTTTCACAAAATCACAATAATTTCGGTATTTTTCCCATTTGGAGGAAATGTTTTTAGTGCAATGTGAATAAATTAGTATAATATTGATCCATTATTTAGCAACCATTTTCCTTTTCCGTAAAATACAGAAAGTAGTTATCGCAAAGACGTGAATACTAAAAAGCTAAAAGACAAGTTGCAGGAGTACTTTATTAATTTCAGGTATCAAATTTATTTGCCTATAACCGTTGTTTGATAAGAAAGAAGATAGTTAGTCAATAATATAGGCAAAATGGTTTGATTCAAATGGGCATCACCACTAGATGTCACTAGCTCGATTGTGCCCAAGTCAAGGCGTGACAATAATAGCAAATCGTCCAAAGTTCCGCAAATTATTGAATTATCAGATGGTTAACGAAAACTGCAAGAAATTCCCTATAAGTTTCATATTCCATCCAGGAAGCGTACTAGTACAGTGCCATAAATTATGCAATTTTTGGAAGGTTCTATTGAAAGAACCTAGATGTCACGCGCGATTGCTTCAAACACTCTTTCTACAGTGACTGCCTAACTATCTTCTTTCTTATCAAACAACGCTATAACTCATAAATAACTTATTTCAACCGGAATAATTATTACCTGTAATCATTTGCTTTGAAGTTTAGCAATACTTTTGTAGATGGCGCGAATGAAACTACAAATTACAGAAACCTCTAAGTGAAACAATAATAGTTTAGCAACGCTCTCATAGATAGCGCTAAGAAACTCGACGACTTTCAATTTCAAGCGACTAAAATAGCAGGTAACTGCAATGATAATGTAACTTTATAGTTTGCTTGCGATACCCCAGGTGGCTTATTATAGGAACACATTATTATAATAACTAATTAAAACAATTTATGAAATATACAATTTGAATTATAGACAAATTTTCATAAAAATGATTATTACATCAATTGCTTACAAGTAGCATAGTGTTTTTTTCAAAAAGCTGTATATGAAACATAACACCATAACTAAAGAATTCTCTTTACTTGCTTTTTTGTCTCATACCATTTATGATATATTATTCTGTTCTACTTAATACAATATTGAAAGTTTTCAAGAAATGTTAAATAATAATAAAATATGTACTTGACTTCTACCCTATTTTGCATTATACTTTTCAATTGAATAACAAAATTTTAAATTTCTGATGTTTTAATTCTGTTTTAAAAATTGTCAACAAGCATACCCTCTTTACCACATTTAATAGCAGTTGATAAAAAATATTTGTAAATTATTATGACATCTATATTACCCCCCTTTTGGATCTAAACATATATTCTCTAAATATCAGTTCATTTGAGCTGAGAAAAAACATGCTAATTATAATAATTTCTAATAGGTTCTGCCATAAAATAGATAATAAGAAGATAAATACTCACGTTGGTTATATAATCTTGTTAGAACCAAGTCAAATGGAGTAACTATAATACTAAGAGCAGTGCCACCAATCATACTAGATAAAAACGTGGCTAGTATTTTCCTATCCTGGAAATATTCGTATTTGAGTAAAGCTGCTTTACTGTATGCAAATGACGTCAACTGTGCTACAGAAGCAGAGAATGCCCTTGGAATCACAGCCACTCCACCTCTGAACAAACCTTTAACCTGAAATAATTACAGAATGTATCAATTCTAAAAAATGTGTATGTATTTTTTCAATAATAAATACGTTTTCAAGCTAAAAAGATGAGACGTTTTTTGTTTTTGTTAATAAATTAAACTATGTGGTTTAGAGTTATCAAAAAAAATGTGTTATCACATCTCTTAGAATCATCAGAGGGTGTTGAAATAAACTGCCATTAAAGGGGAGCTGAACAAACCTTTAACTTGATATAATTACATAATGTATCAATTCTAAAAAAATGTGTACGTATTTTTTCAATAATAAATATGTTTTCAAGGTAAAAAGATGAGAAAGAATGTGCTTTAATAGAGAATTTTCAAAAAAAAATTAGTTTTCACAATTCTTGGAATCATTAGAGGGTGTTGCAAGAAACTAGCATTAAAGGGGGCTTTTGTATGTAATCATTGAACTGATTTTACACCAGATCCCAAATGACATCCGCCGTGACCTTGATGAAATAGGATCCTACAAGTGTTTTCAACACTAAAAATTTCAAGTTTCAGGATTAAGAGGTAACATTTAATTTTGTAGTATACTAAAGTATTGGTTAATTTACCTAATGAATATTTTATATCTTGCTTAAAATGAAATTTTTTGCAACATGTTTCCAACCAGAAATCCGTCCAAAGCATCAATCAATATTCATATATAATACGTTACTGATTAAAAAACATGTGAACAAATTTCTTCATATGTGCACGAGATAATTGAAATTCTCTTTTCACATATTTCTCACTATTTTAATTTGTGTAGAACAGAGGTGAAATGAAAAATATATTCCACCAGAAGCAGTAAATAATGTCAAACTTGAAAAGTTTTTTAATAAGCATCATAATAAACTTATCCCTTATCCATTTAAAATACTAAGGACCTTTCGGCTACTTGCTAGCCAAAAGACCTCTAAACTTAACAGTATTTCAAATGGATAAGGGTGATTATTTCTTAGTTAAGTGCTCCATTTCAATGGCTTCAAAAATATACATAAGCATATACTGTATTACCTAAAAACAGTATTTTTAATATTTACAAATTATTTATTAACCATACCCAAATTGCTATCAAAATAGGTGGTCAAACTCCCCAAAATAGTCACACATTTGAATGAACGAACTTTCCATGCACTAGATATAAAATATACTCACACCTTGTTGGTTAAATATCGTTTGTAATGCATAGAAAGTCCCTTTATGACTATGCTGATGTCCCACTGCTATGGATTGAGAAGCTTGAGCCTGCAGATGTGTTTTAACCATAAAAAAAGGACTTGCTAATAAATGGCCAATCACACCTCCTGTTCCACTAACCATAACGCTATTGTAAAACCGTAAATTACCATTGGAATCTCTAATAAGACCTCTTTTGTCTGCAAAGTGGTAAGAACCTGTAAAATCATTGTTTGTGCAATGTTGTCAAGAATGTTATGTATAATTTAACATTTAACACATTATAACTTTGCAGAAATAGAAACACTTAAAATTGTAAAACATGAAAGGCACAACAATTGAATAATTATGGATTGAAGCATAGTAGGTACCTATGTATAATTACCAAACCTGAAGCCATTCATTATGAACTGAACCCAAATAGTTGGCACAAGACCTTTCTGCAAAGCAGAAAGTCCATCGGTTTTCGCCACTACATATCCGGCGTGGAAAACATTTTTATAATGAACGACATGTTGGCCTTTCTTCGTCAATTCACCCTGTAACTGCATTCGCGTCTTCAACACTTCTAAAGGATTGGTAATACATCCTGCACAAGCTGCGGCTAGCCCTCCGATGACAATTTCCATTTAAATTCAAGCGCGATTTAGAGGATGTGTCGTTAACTCTACATCTGGAGGGCGATTCTGTTATTGTTCGATAAAGAAGGTTTATCTTCGTAGATCAGTATTATTACATAATTGAAAATAAACTTTCTATTTTGAAAATGGACCGATTCCTGTTTCAGGGAACAACATACAACCATAGAGATCATATAGGATATGATCTCTATGCATACAACACAGATATAGGAAGTGACTACTGCACGGTCAAACAGTGTAGCAATTGACAAGCATTCGTTTTTCGTGCCGCTTGCAGGTGATATAATATGCATTTAAAATGTGTACAAAGGCAAGGGAAATCAATCTATCAAGAAAATATAGTTTCGAATAACCTTCTAGCCTAGTATTACCAAAAATATTGAAAAATTTTACAAACGAAGCTTCGAACCTAGGGTATTATTGGAAGCAAAACTAGGCATACACAGCAGGGATCTTACCGGCTGGGCTACAATAATAGCTGATACAGCATTATGTAATATTGAATTCGGTATATCAACTGTTTGAGGTTTGCGGATCATTCCAGTTACGAAGGTAACTGTCAAAAAACGATTCCGACCGTGCATTAGACACCACCTAATGATACAACACCCCCCACCCGAGTGTACATCATAGATGCTTACATCTCTCTGGTGTACATACGCTTTAAGCTTTTCAAATAACCTGATATTACCCAAAATATAATAAATGGAAAAACTAACCCGTCAAAAGTTTAACAAACCAACCTGCGATGACCTTGCATTTCGAAATCGGGAAACAATATGCGATAGTTTCTATATTGGTGTAGAGGCTCTACCGATATAACAACAAATGATTTATCCGGCGATTTAATAGAGAAATCATAACAGACGTTTGAACCTTCGAACCATAGATAACTCTACTAGTAGGTAGTAGAGTTATCTATGCTTCGAACCAATGACTAAAGAAATATTCTTATTCAATGGTTGAAACAGATAAAGGTGTCTGTGGTGCACTAAACGGAGTTAACGATACTAGAGGAATTAATTCACAAATCGCATAGAAGCATTGGCCACCGTTATTATTTAGTATGGGTCAGGGGATAGGAGCGCTTTGTTAGTTCTCTTCACACTGGCATGTGAATATTAGTTAGAACCATCGACAATGCTATGTCAAAAGAGGCAACAAGCAGTCTAGACTTCTTGAACGCAGATTCACAAAACCACTGAAAAACCATTCAAATTTATAAGATTTCTGTGGTTCACCAGACATAGTTGTTAATAATACTAAAGGAAAGAATTAGCAAATCTAATGGAAAGTAGACGAATATTATAATGACGCATCTACAGAAAACCACTGGAAAAATTGAATATCTAAGGCAACAGTGGCATAGATAGGATGTGGAAGGCATCAGTGGTGTATTTAGGATATCAAAAGCATCAGTGGCGTATTTAGGATATGGAAGGCAGGGCACACTCTGGCAAGCTTAATCGTTTAATTGAACAATTTAAGCAACGTTTCATAATCGCTATGCCAGAATTAAATACTTCAAGTGAAATGCAGATGGATTATTAATTTGTATTTATATTTAAACAGGAACAATTTCAGTAGTTATTACTGGCGCTATTTTACATAGATACGCCACTGGAGGCGAAGAACGAAGATTTCATATTTCATTGAATACTCCAAACCGGATCACGTCACATACAACCTAAGCAGATTCATTTATTTACACAACGGATAACTTCAAGTTCATCAAAAACTGATAAGAAAGTGGTTCTTGACTTACTTGAAGTTTTGTTTCATATTATCATTTCGCCTTGAAAAAATAAGGCGCGAAATACAAAATTGAATCTCCGATTTCAAAATTAGATAATTCAAATTACTCTACGATGCAAACAAAAAATTTTCGCTCTACCTTAACAATTATTCCAATTCAATGTCGAAAACATGCTGAATTAAACCATCTTCAAAATATTTACACAAGAATGAATTTAGCTTGGCTATCAACCATTTCGATTCCTGATAGCAAAAAATTAATATCCAATAACATGTTGTATTATACTTCATGTAACCATATTTTGCATGGATCTGTATATGGAAAATCGGATGTAGGAATTATTATTATAAATTAATCAGTGCCTGTGTCATTAGTATAAATGAACTTTGAATGAAATATTGATAACAGTTAAAACACAATAAAAAAGTCATAGTACTCCTATCAGTACAAAATGAAATTATTAGCATTTTAATATCACATTGAAATATGAATAAAATACAGTTTTCATATTAAAAATATGAAGAAATTTAAATAAGTTACCTTACAACGATTGTCCTCAATTGAATCATTATAATGACAAATTATAAAAAGAAGAACATTGATTATTATTTGAGATATTATGGTAAGTTAGCTTATTATAGCTTAACGATTTCGGTACAGTTCAAATTGATGTTTCTTATGTTAATATGAATGTTGAATACAAGTAATGTAAAATAACACTAAATAGAATCGAATAAAAACTAAAAACGTCGCAACAAAGAAAAGTGAACATACAGAATGTTTTTTGATGAAAACTCAACACCAAAATGAAGATGTGATTTTGACTAATAAATAATGAATATTTTCGAGTTATTCATTTTATTATTTAAATGGTTCATTTATTGTTTATACAAATTAAGGGGGAGTCAGTCCCCCTATTCTCACTGGTTGCCTTTTGTTAGTTGAGGCAGAAGGTTTCATTAATAAGTATGTGGTACCTTCATTTACCTTTATTATATTATAATCAAATAAGGATTTGACTTGACAAACTATTAAAGATATCAACATTTTGTTGAATGGAAATTAAACGAGTTGTTACTTCGTTTAAACTAGGCCATTTCTATCAGGGCTAATATTAAACAGAACTAACCGAAGTTAGTTTTTAGAAAAACTTTGGACGAAGTGTATCGGGCGTACAAGGAGATTATGTTGAGAAATAGAATAAGTTTTGACCAAATACATAATTTCTTGTTTAATTTGTCAAGGAGTTTTCACCTTGCCCTCGTAGGTGTACTATGACTGAAATAAAGTATAAATAAATTTGTCGGAAGCAATTCGGGGTGGAAAGCCGCCAAAAATCGGTGTAAACTTTTTGCTTCACAATTCGAAGAGAATGGAATATTGTACAGAATACATCTTTCGTAGTCTCACAATTTTTTTCAATAGTTAATTCTTTGTTATTCAGACAACGAAATTAGGAAGTGCTAATTCCAAGAGATTGATGGCTAAAAAGTAATTTCGGAGACACCCTCTAGGCTGCTGATTTGATTATCGTTATCTAAAAATCTGCGAATTTATTACTATTTCCAATTTGTTATTTCAATTTCATCTTTTGATATGATTGGTTGAAGGAATTAAATGGAATTTAACAAGTTCAGTTTTCTGCCAGTAAATTCTATGGCCATATTGTAAAATATTTCGACTAAGACATAGGTTTGATAGAGAATATATTCATCTGATTGTTGCAGAATTATTCTAATAACATGTGGAACATTGCGACTTAAAGGCATGTAATATTTTTTTAAATATAGAAACAGGTTTTAAATTTATTATAGACGATATACAGGGAACTTCTAAAAATAATAGGGTTGTTTCATATAAAATTTTTCTCTAAATCACTTCGTTTTCGAGATACAGGGTGTAGTAAGCTATGTTTTGTGCGATAAATTTTTTTTTTAGTCATAATTGGTGAAGATTTTGGAGGGGTAGTGGATGTTTTTCTCCCCAACTTCTACGCCACTGGGAAAAGTACAGTTTTGAGACAACCATTTGATCTGCCAATGTTTTCTACACAAAAATGATACTCTTGGTCATAAGCTCTAAAGTTGACCGTTTTCGAGGAAAATCAACTTTTATGTTGAAAACATTGTCAATTCTTTGAAATAAAATTTATTTTTTATTAATTAAACGAAATCTATTTAAACAAGTAACAAAACCAAAAAATTGACCATGTTTTTCAATATAAAAGTTGATTTCTCTCGAAACCGGTCAACTTTAGAGCTTATGACCAAGAGTACCTTTTTTGTGTAAAAAACATTGGCGGTTCAAATGGACATCTCAAAACCGTACTTTTTCCAATGGCGTAGAAGTTGGGGAGAAAAACAACCACTACCCCTTCAAAATCTTCACCAATTATGACTAAAAAAAAAATTTGTATCGCACAAAACATAGCTTACTATGAGGAGAAATTGTTTACAAAAGACGTTTTCTGTACGATAAACGGTTCCGGAGATATTTACAAGAAACTAATTTTTTTTTCAAATTCAAATTCTCGAAAACGAAGTGATTTAGAGGAAAATTTTACATGAAAGACCCCTATTATTTTTAGAAGTTCTATCTTTTTGCCGAAGATATGAGCGAAAAAACTGAATATTTAGAACGGTTATTTTTAATCGAAAACATTCGTTTAGTGGAAGAAAAATTTCAGTATTCAAGTAGACTAGGGGTTGGTGAATTGTCATTAGAAACTACAGGGTGTAATGGAATTGAAGTATAGTTGAGTAAAGAATTGCAACATTCATAGTTTTACAAAATAACAGCAGGTCGTTATTTTCTCAAGCCCGAAATATTTTTAAAAGATTCAATTTATCCCTAGAAAAGTTACTATTCCCAAACCATTTAATTCGATTACTAGATGTTTCATCGAATAAAATAATCAAATCTAGGTTTTGTGATGGATAAAGCAGGTTTCATGAATAAGATCCAAAAGTTTAATCAGCTGGTACATGAAAAAATCAATAATGAAAAATTGTTAACCAATTCAATTCAATTAGCTAACCCCTGGATCCTAGATCTGGTATAATCATATAGATGAATCACTTCGTGAGACACAGCACACCAGTGTTGTTATTATCTGGTTCATAATCATCGTGGAATTTGCATTACATAATTACATTAAAGTTTGTTTACTATTTACTTAGACTTGGCCATAATTGTGTGGATAGAAAACCAAATACGAGATAAAAGGACCCTACAATATAAATAGATGCATTTATAGTTCGTATATTGAATTTGATTTCAGTCGTCTAGTAGGCTTGTGATGAAGACATAACACAATGCTTGTTGGATGTTAAGTAGTTGTACCGGTGGTGATGGTTTTTGATAGTCTCCCTGGTTCTGCTACTTTACATCTTGCAATGCATCTATTCATCAGGACTTTGGAATACTTGTAAGATATTTGTTATTTGACATGATTTATTTTTTAGTGATATTTACCCGAGGGCAATTTTTGATAATTTAACAAGAGTAAAATAGATGCACGTTAACGTTAAACAATAAATGTGCCTTTGATAGAAGAATTCATTTGGTTATGCCATCTCAGATTTGTCTGAGATCGTTCTTTAGACAACAGCAATTATCATTGTTCAATGATTTACTTTCGTTCTCAGCGTCTGTTCTGTTCAATTACAACGAATAATACCGGGATATCAAAAATTATCTTGGTCAAGGGTGGTTGTGGAATCTAAAACGTGTGTTTTACTTTACGTTTGAAATAATTATGACACTGTCACACTGACATCATCAATAACCTACAAATTTCATACCTATTTATTTCAGTTGTAAAACAATAATGAACTACAAATTATGAAATAACGGTTTTAGTAACAAGAAAAACTAAATTACAGTAATTGTTGGAAATGCCCCCCGTTTTGTTCGATGCACAAGTTGACGCGCATCCTCATGCTGTGAAAGCCTTTTTGCAGCATTTCTGGCGTTATGGTTGCACATTGCTGAACTATTTTTTGTTGAAGTTCTTGCAAATTATTTACCGGAGTTGCGAAAATCTTGTTTTTTAAGTAAGGAAATATAAAATAGTCCATAATTGTCAAAACAAGGTGATCTCGGAGGAAACTCAACTTCTGTATGCAAACTTATCAGCCAGTCATCAAAAAACTCGCGGATAAAAGCAATATTTTCTCGTGTAGTATGTGCTGTTGCACCGTCATGCTGGAAATAACCGTACCGATGTTCATCATCGTTTAACTGTTGCACAAATTCAGCCAAAAAGTTGTGTCTGTACCTTTCTGCGTTGACGGTGAAATGGAAAAAAATTGGCCCAATTATTCTTCCGCGAGAAACTGCCATCCAAACACCGATTTTTTTGAGCATGTATTGGCGATTCAGTAAAAACATGAGGGTTATCATTGCTCCACATTCGCATATTTTGAGAATTGATGTATCCCGAAAGGTGAAACCACGCTTCGTCAGAAAAAAAAGTTAAGTCCAGAAGATCGTCATTCATTAAATTATTGACAAACCAATGGCAGTAAGCAAGGCGTCTGGGGTGGTCTGCGGGCAGAAGAGCTTGATGTGCTTGCATCTTATATGGATGCATGTTCAAGTCTTTCTTTAAAATCTTCTGACATGTTCCATAAGAAAGTCCAATTTCCTTAGAAAGACGTTTCAAAGGTTTTGCAGGCTCCTCTTCCATACGTTAACGAACGTCATTGACAACTTCTTCTGTACGAACTCTTGGTCTACCAGCACCTTTTTTATGAGTCACACAACCAGTTTCACGTAACACTTCAACACAATTTGAAAGGCACGCATAAAAATTGTCCGGTAATATTTCCACGTTTGGGAAGTGCTCTCGAAAATTGTTGACAAACGTTCACTGTATTGCCAATTTCCATTAACTAGCGCACCCGTTCGAAAATACGCTTCAATCATGAAAATTCTGTGCTGTGTGGTAAGAAGCATGATTCAAAAACTGGATTAGAAAATTTCAGCACAATGACTTAACAGATTCTGACACAACAAAACATATTCAAAAATTTAAAGTAAGACACACGTTTTACATTCCACAACCACCCTTAACCAAGATAATTTTTAATTTGTAGTTCATTATTTTTTTACAACTGAAATAAATAGGTATGAAATTTGTAGGTTATTGATGATGTCAGTGTGACAGTGACATAATTATTTCAAAAGTAAAGTAAGACACACGTTTTAGATTCCACAACCACCCTCGACCAAGATAATTTTTGATATCCCGGTATTTATATTCAACATACAGGGTACGAAATTAATGTGCCGAAGTTCGATATTTCCGTCTTTATAGAAAATATCAAATAAAGTTACTTACTAAAATTGTAAACATCTGTAAACAGGACGTTCGATATATTTCTAGGGGCAACCAAACAGAACATTTCCTTCAATGGAACTATATATTATTCCGAATTTAGATTAGGCTCATTGTCCCCACACTTCCAATACAAGGTTTCATATAATTATATGAGATATTTCAGTATCATTGAAAATTAAACATTCAATATACTCCAAATGAAACAACCAAACATTGTTTGATGCCCACATTACTTTTTGACATTGGTCTAGTTTTATGACATTATTTTAATATCACAACAACGGAATAGAGAGCCAATTAACTCATATTTTTTAAATAAATCGTCTGGTTTATGTTAAAAAGTGGTAAGACACTTTAGGTGCTTTCATTTTCATCAAGCATTATTACGAATGGTTATTGAACACAATTGCCCCAAGCAGCTGAGGCTCTTGAGATGGGACATATTCTATCTAGGTGCTTCTTTGTATATGCCTTGATCTTCTTGTTCAAAAACCCAGATACTATAAATTTGGAAATAAAACTCAACTGCTACAGTCGTATCTAAATCATAGGCATCAACAGACAGTAGTGGGTAACATTAGTCTTGATTTGCAGGAGGTGGAGTTAAGCGTACCGCAGGGTTCTGTTTTGGGGGCCCTGCTATGTATCTTATATTTAAATATTTACAAGATGATAAACTTATTTTATTTGCAGAAGATATTTCAAATATCTGGGCTTCATTCTTGATTCATGGTGTGAACACTGTTTGTATGTATCAAAGAATACTTCTATACTGGGAAATTTAACAAACTATGTTTCAAAAGAAAGACTTTGCTCAATTTTGTATGCTCTGATTCTTTTGTATTTAGTATAGGAATTATTGGCTATCATCTCAAAGGTATTTGCTGCCCAGAGGAGGGCAATAATCCTGTATTATTCATTTTTTATGAGTATGTACTTTGAATTGATATGTGTAACATTTTAAATGTATTTGTTAGTATGAATAAAAAATAATCTAATAGTTTTGGCGCTGTTTTATATGTTACTATGTTGATGCTGCTTCAGAATTTTCCTGGAAAGATTCACGTTAAATTCGTGTAGAATTAAATAAAACTGAGCAATTTTGTGTTCTAGAAGCCCTCAGAAGTTGCAGTAGCAACAATTTAACTTATTAGTGGTGTGATATTAAATAAATCTCTGTTTATAATGTACTCTATTATTCATTACAGTAGCGTCAAACTGTTTCAACACGTGCAAAATTATGGCACAAGTTAATACGTATACTCAACCGAGTCATTATTCTATTAGGGTACAATTTAGTAAACTAACGATACAATTTAACAACAGCAGAGGTGGGTTTAGCGCAAAGAAATCGAAAGGAAATGAAATTGAACTAAGATTATGATTATAATAACCACAAAAAATCACAATCACAACAATTAACATGCAAAACTGATCACAGTTCATTAATATAATAATATTTCCACCCACCTTATTTGTTCCTTCACATCCTGCATAAAGGCTATTCCTTCTACATACGATTTTTATCATACTATTAATGTACTAATTTCCTGCTTACATTTTAAGTGTGAATTTGTGTTAAGGGATAGGTTCCAGGAAGATATTGGTAAATACCTTCCTATCACAAAACAGGCGATGAAATTCTAGAATAAATAGAATAGCATTTTGGGACAATACTCAATTGGAGATAGTAACATATTAACCCAAATATGTATTTAGACAATTATAAATGTAGTTGAGTATATTCAAATTTATATAATATATATCTTTTATATACCGGGATATCAGAAATTATCTTGGTTAAGGGTGGTTGTGGAATCTCAAACGTGTGTCTTACTTTACTTTTGAAATAATTATGTCATAATTAATTTGAAGTTTCCTAAAAGTGCGAAATTTCGCAATTTTATACGAATATTGTAACACTCAGAAGTTTTGGACTCCAGAATTTTCACGTGGCCTATCGAAATTAGAAGGTTCGAATTATCTAAAAACATAAATTCATGAACGCCAGACGTCCTATGTAATTAGCTACGAACGAAATCATTTTGACATATGCCTCGAGGAGCTCGCTGCGCGTATGTTAGAGTTTATACGTTTTACCTCGGTCTTGTTAATTTGGGGTCGTTTCTTGCCCCGTGCGATCGGCGCCAGTTGTAATAAAGTGTTTTTGGCTATGGGCGGCTAGCTTTTACCCGCTTCGTGTATATTTTAGTCGCGAGAAAATTCCCTTTGGTACGTCGCACGTTAGACGTGCGTAGCTGAGATCTGAGAATAGCTCGAACTGTTTTAATTAAATTTTCCTATTTAATGGACATTTATCGAAAAAAGGAGGCACGGTCCAATACTAAATCTAACTACATGGAGCGAAAACGGCACGCGAAAAATCGTCGTAAAGCCGTATTAGTTACAACCAGATTGCACTTTTCTAACTTGCGTGATACGGGCTTCTCACGTGAACGTCATTCGATTTACGGAAAATTAACTATTTCAAAACAGTTTTTGACCCGGATTGTGGCTATCACGACCTCTGAAAAGGTTTAAAGTTCACATAATTATTTCATAATTTGTAGTTCATTATTGAATAAATAATGATATAAACTGAAATAAATAGGTATGAAATTTATAGGTTATTGATGATGTCAGTGTGACAGTGACATCATTATTTCAAACGTAAAGTTAAGACACACGTTTTAGATTCCACAACCACCCTTGACCAACATAATTTTTGATATCCCGGTACTTTGACTACTATCATGTTCGAAACATCGTGTGAGCCAGCGGTGGAATGTAGGGAAACGAGATAGGCATTCGTATTTTCCTTGAAGGTTCAGAGGTTATAAGCATAGGGGATAACTTCACTAGGTAAATAGTTCGACAACTTCGCTGTTCGATAAAAAAAATAAAGTCTAGTAGGAATAAACTTGACAATGAAGGGGTGGAACAACAGAAGAGATTTCTGTTGAACACCGACCATTGAAATATCTATAGAAAAGGGAGAGATCTCCCAACTTTCTAAGAAGTTCTAGAGAGGTCAATGAACTCGTAAATGTGACATCATCAATCAAATGAACAGCTCTCTTCTGGATAGAATCCAGAGGTTCAGCGTATGTTGGTGCCAAGACAGATCCCTGTGGAACAACAGCGTTGATAGCCATTGTATCGGAGGATACTCCGTCAACCACCACATGGAGTGATATATCTGAGAGAACATTCCTTGAGAACGACAGGTGGAATTCCGTCTGGCCCATAGACTTTTTGGTATTAAGATCAAGCAGAATGCGTCTAATTGAGCACTGAAGATAGGCAATTTCAGGCATATGGCTATCGATGGCAGCAATATTAGGAGGGTCCTTTCGTTGTGGATCCGAAGTGGAATTTGCTGCAAACATTCCACCAAAAAGGTTGGCTTTTTCTTGTGGTTTGGTTATATTATATCAATATTTGAAAACATTCTGTATATATATACGTAGATTACGTTACTCACAGAATGCCTGTAAATCAAATGATTTTTGAGGCATTATTTTGTCACTTTATTGTCAAGTCAATTATATGACTAAGATTGAAATTTAATTCAATTCATATAGTCGAGGAAATAAAGCATTCCACATTCCAAACCAGGCGCAGTTGGATGGATTGAGATGCGGTTTTCTGCATTCGATTCAGAAAATTTGTCTCGAATTGATTTCTCGGGGGTTTTTGGGGCCGCTGAACACGAATATGCTATCAAGAAAATTCCCTTGGACCTCCCCCGGGGTATCCGGGCATCCTGACGCCCTAGATATCGATGAAATTAAATAAAAAATTATTTGTTGTTGTTGTTTGTTAACTGTTCAAGAGGTGATATAAAGGTTGCTAGTGGTGATTACGACGTGAAAAAACTCTTCTGCAATATCTGATGTACCCTGAGTAGGTGTAACCACGACACTGGTAGAAATTCAATAAATTTATTCCGCAAAAAAAAAAAAAATACCGAAAAAATTTTCTAAATCACTTTCTGAATCGAATGCAGAAAACCGCATCTCAATCCATCCAACTGCGCCAAGTTTGAAAGGTATTTTAGTGCTTTATTTCCTCGACTAATAATTAATATTCACTTTAATGTAGAAACCACTCATTGAATAAGTGGTTTTCATTTCATTAGTTTTCATCAATTATTGCCAATATATTCAAGTTAATCTCAATTCAATTAAAACAAAGTAATTAATTAACAATTGACTGATGGCTTGATTTGTTCTCCAAATCAAACAAAAACAACTGGTTGTGTCCTAGTTGTATAATGTAACAATACATCTTAGCTAGTTAAAGAAATATCTATTTGAATTGCATAGTGCCAATACCTTGAAATTCTTATAAACTTAAAACAAATTAGGAAATATTAATTATTTGACAGCGAGATGGCTTGATTTCGTTATATATCTATTCATCTCATCGAGAGCGATGACAGATCACGTTGGTATGAGAGGGAGCTGTGTCAATTGTTTAATTGAATTACGGTAACATCATTCATAAAATCGGTAAAAAAAAAACGCCTTGATATGCGGGATCTTTATTGGACCGGAAACGCCGTAAATGAGGAAGTTGCATTTAAAACATTAAATCTTACAGCTCTACATTGAATTACATCTCAGCTTCTCACACGGCCAGCTATTCGAACAAAAATTTACGTAGGAGCGTCTTTATTAAATATTGTCACAGCTTAAATGCACTGTCCATTTTATTCCTGTGAAAATTATATTACGAGTCGCTCCGATTGTTGTATTCTGCACCAATGATGTAAGACAATAATTGCGAAGAAGTAAAAATAGTTGAATCACCATATTCACTTATCATCATTCAGTAATTAACAAATTCTACAATTTGTTTTCTTGTAACAAGGTAAAAAAACGTTTAGGCAACACTTTTGATAAAGTCGCCGAATTCGACAAATCAGAGATTAACAAAATCTAACTCGACATGAAGAACATTTTGCCCGTAAAAAGAAAATTAATGGTGAAAGTCAGCGTTAGCCGAATATATTTTAAATACAGGTCATACTATTTCTTTCTAACTCCATATTTTTGCGAACATCTCCAGGAATAATCAACAAAAGTACAATTTCACTCCTAACCATTCTATGATTACAATTTCGATATAGCCCTACCATCAAGGGTCCATTTAAACATATGCTCCTAGATTTGGATCAAAATCTTTGGATTATTTGGATGGGGGTTCCCAGCTTATGTTAAATTCTCACAAACCCAACCTTGAGAGTATTCACAACAGATAAAATACAAATAGGCTATTGTTGAATTAAGGTTTACAGGTTTTAAAGTCAATGGGGTGAAAGTTAAAACAAACGTTTCTTCCCAATTCAATATTGAGTTTTGTCTAATGAATCTAGGCAAAAATCAGTCACGTTGTCATACCGTACCGGCTTGTTTACAATAATTTTAAGCTAATTGACATTTCTTCATTCTCTGACAGTCATATAATCTGCCATGGCCAACTAGACTGAACGCCCATAGACCGATGTTTCCTTTTCCCAGATCTGGAGAAAAATCATATGCTTATAGTTTTTTCCTTGGATCTAGGGGGGAAAAATCAAAGCAAATTTCCCAATTATTTCCAAGAATCGGAATCATCATACAATCTTTAAATAGATAGGGGAATAACTGGAATATTCAGACAGGTTGAGAACCAACCGGGGAACTACCGATCTTTGTAAGTCTTTGTGACTTTATTTATTATTGTGTGTCATGTGACTCCTGCGAACAGCGTTGGAGCAATTGTCAATTAATAATTAAGCCGATCACTTGCTAAGTGTTCTTGTGTTGAACTAAACTATTCTTGTTTTGCAGAATATTGCCAATTGCCATAATTGTGATCCTACTTCCTACTAGTTCTTGTTTATAAAAGATAGATGGTAGTTATAACGTTTAATACGTAATCGATTTAGTGAATTTTTTTTGGATTAATATTTTAATAATTTTCTGTGAGCAAGATCGGAACGTTTTTTTATGGTATTTTTCTGCGCTAAGTCTTTGACTAAAAAATGCCTAAATCGCGTTTCGAAATATGCAGCCGTTATGAAGTAACTGTCAATTAAGTACAAAAACGTAAAGGTTGAATTGTATCTAGAATGCAATAAATTATAAGGCGTTCCAATAAAAATAATGCAGTTGTCGTCTACTTCCGCCACATCCTGAAAATATTTTAGATGAATAGTAGTCATTGAGTTTGGTTAGCTGCCAAATTTTCAAAAAACTCCTATGTTTGCTGACCTTTTGAGATATCGATCGATGCAGTACGTGGCGAGACACCCTGTATTGCCGATGTCGAAATACTCGACGCTATACGCTTTGTTTGAAGCAATGTTCGGTACGCTATCTGACCGATTGTACATAAGAATCGAACTCGCGCAACTAGACAGACTACGGCTCGCGCTCTTTATCGGCTTATGCGAGAGACGGCTTGAGCGTAGCGAACGAAGTATTTCCTCCTTTCGGCTGATACGGCACATTGTTGGTTTCTACATCGAAGTCGAACGGTGACTTCGATTTACTGTACCTTAAACCAAAACAGATTACGGCTCGCGCTATTGATCGCCTTATGGTTATGCTTATCACTTAATCAATCAAAACGTGGACGAACAAGTCTAGTGGACTCAGACCGCGTGATTGGGCCCATTGTGCGCCCCTTGATACAAGACTCAGTCCAGCAGGCCGTACGCCGCGCCGAAGGTTAGGATTCTGCATGGACTCATGGTCTCTTATGGCCTCAAGCAGGTATGCGCTGCCTAGGTGTTGTAATCTAAGAGATGCCAGTGCTGGACCTTCTAAAAGGATATGAGAGAGTCAGTTTCATCCGCATCTGCTACAACCTAGGTCATCGACGATGACCATTAAGTGTATATGTTTATTCAGGTGACAGTGTCCTGTCACCAGTGTTAAGCCTCCTGCTCATAGAGGGAAGGGTTACCGGGGGATCTACGCCAACAGAGAGCCACTGTCTATCCAGTAGCTGAGAACGTGGAGCCAGTGGTCGATCGGGGCCATGGGTGCCTAGGCCACTTCATTTTCTTTCATGCCAGAGTGGGCGGTTACCCATGCTTACCACTAACTTCGTCTCAACCGTTTGAGCTAGTCTAATATAAACATAAATTTTATCTAACTGTGGTTCAGCTAATCAAGGGATTGAAAGATAAACGGAAAATTTAAGCATACAAATTTAACAGAGGATAATTAACCACCTGTTCTTATACTTATTAATTTTGAGGGATTCCAGCAAATTTAATTCATTACTTTTGTTCTGAATGTGTAGAAACTTTTCTTCTTTCAACTTCTCACAAAAAAAATATACAGCTGCAGACGGAAAAATGTATATATTAGCTCGATAAACGACGTTACGGTTGCTTAATCATAAAACAAATTGTCTTCGTGGCAGATTGATAAAATTGCAACATTCAATAACAAATAAAAAAATAAAGATACTAGTACTAATAATGTATATTAGTAGATTCTAATGCGTGAAAGGTTTTCAGAATGTGCGTATACCCAACGCAGATGAGAATCTACCGAAACCCACTAAATGCTATAGACTGAGCTTATACCAAATTCAATATTCAAAACTCTCAAACCAGCAATCTGAATCAGCCTGTATATTCGAAATATTATCAGCATTCTTTGTGGCTTTAGCCACCCAAAGTGCAGAAATATCCATTGATATGTTAATGTCGTTAACCATTGACTGCAACTTTTTTCAAGCTCGAATAAATCACAAATGTTCAATTACGAGGCAGAATACAAGAAGAATTTGATATGAAAACCTTCATTGCGTTCGTGGAGCACGAAGCTACAATAGAATAATAACGTGTACAAAGGAAATAATCTCTTAATAATTTAACTTAAATTAACGCAGGGATGTGGGCTTCACATATAAACCCAATTGACTCTCATTAACTGACAGTTACTGACAAACAAACGCGGGTATACGTGTACATCATGTGTGACGTTTGTTGCATTATTCACAGCCTTCTGTGCGTTCACGAATCATTAACACCGAGGCACGTAAGTAAAATACGATCTATTTACTCAAGTAACACATGTTTCGCATCAATTCCGTCTTAACTGAGGCTCTATTGATAGGAAAGTAATTAGTAGGATCTGGGAGTTTTAGTCTAGCGTCGCGATCCGACGAATTTTAATTCAATACTTACTGCATGGCATGACAAGACGTTTCCCGTTGAAACATTTGAAAATGGTTTATCTCAAGCACGCAAGCGCTTTGTATTTGTTTGAATAATAGAAAATATTGGTTCCCTACGAACTACAGAAAACAAACTTTTACGTAACCGAAATCAATTTCAAGTAGAGTTCTTTTCACGAAAAATGGTTCTGACTTAATGACTTTAGTAAAACTACACATTGTATATGCAAGAGCTTGGCAATAAACAAGCAAAAAACATAGTGTCAAAAGGGCCGGACTTTAAATAATTATGTATTTATTGTGAGTAGTTTGAATCACATGACAAACTGAATTTTTCCAACTTTCTGGGAAATACCATTGACACATTTTCTTATTGATTCTATAACAGTACCGCTAAAAGTAGAAGAAATATTTTCTGACCTAACTTTTTTATTGATTATCTGCCCTATTGTCTTTGTGGCATTCGTCAAGAATTTTGTGAAACCGCCATCTTTACGCTTCCTTCTTGGTTTGATGGGATTTGACATGATTCTTTTCACTGTAGTCAAAGGTATCTTAATCAAAATACATGTTTCAGTCACCGCAGCAATAGCATTAAATCCACTGTTAAGTAAAGCTTCCCTAGTATCGAGAGATAATTGCTTTTTGTTCACCGGGACACTAGTTTCGCCACAGGACGCCAGATAATGTGTTTTGTACGTAATAATTATGATAAGAAATAAATACTAATTTTACAATAAAACTAAACTTTTACCTGTTATGTCTTTATGCATATCTACAATTATTCAGTCCGGCCCTCTCAACTGAATTTATTATATTATATTAGCATAATCAAGGGTATTTATAGCCGGTAGTTTACTGCAGTCATTAACTCCAACCCTTTTTCGTGGAAAGAACCTTACAACGATGTTTTCTCTATGGAAAAAAAGATAAGAAATCCTGGGTTATTTCATTAATGAGAATCAACATGTTGTCTTAATTACACATATATTTTTCAATGATAAATTTTTTGATATTTTAACACCAAAATTACGAAATGTGAATTCCAAATATTTGATGGGTTGGAAAATATGAAAAAAAGAAATAATAATAGAATGCTTATATGATTACATTGGTTGACGCCCTCCTTTCTTGTATATTTCTATTGCTAAAATCATTATCATTATCATTTCCAGTTACTCGTTTTAATTAACGATATATTTATTAATTTGGAAAAGAAATGTATATACCTAATTAAAACGTGATTTTTTTTGAATCGAAAACTTACACATTTTAGTAACAAAAGGGTTCAATGAAATTTAAGTTTAGTTGAGTAAAAGATTGAAACATTCATATTTTTACGAAATAACAGGAAGTCTTTATTGTTTCAAAACGTCCAAAATATTTATATCTTATTGGAATAAGTTGACAATTACGTTTGGAAGATATTAAAGGATTCATTCATTTAGCAATTCAACGATTAAAACTACTAGTAGAGTAAAAACCTGCTCCTATCGTGTCATATTAAAAATTATTTGTAGATAATAGATAAAGTCCCTGGCGTCCAGCGTCCGGATGGATTCCGCGTCACTTGATGCCGGCGTTTCGCCCACCAGTACAGGCTACTTCAGGGCAGATTTGAGGTCGTTATCGCGATTACAGCTTAACTCAATTTTCTTAAAATATCCAATCCTATAAATTCAACTTCATCCAAAAACATGTATAAATGCGCTAGCTTAGCTTTGATTCTAGAGCCAATAAAGTATACTAGATGCGGAATTAATTCCTTCAATATAACCATCTTAGGCCTGCACCTTGAACTTTCAAATACCCTTTTAGCATCAGACTCTCGACCGAATTAATTATGATCAATCCGATTAAATTCATTCCCTCAAATCCAAACGTCATATTCAAAAATTCAATAAGCTTCTTGCCTCCCAAAGCCCTTAGCCCCAACCTTCCAAATCAACCCCTGTGGTAAATACTGTGGTTAATTCATCTCCATATCAGTTCTATGTAAAGGCCCAAAAATATTCCTACGACATTCATTATTTCTGCTGTAGCAGCATCTCCACATAAATTTCCCCATCTCGCAGCAGAGGAAATTCGTTTCGAAACTGCGAAAATTTTACGTCTTTCCAACATTCCTAAATCAAATCGCCCTAAACCTTTAATCCAAGCTATGAATTCCCTAAAATCAAATCTTAATTTAGCTGTTTATAAGCTGATAAAGGAAACTCCACTGTTGAATAAATCGTTCAGATTATGATAACAAAATCCTGCAACATCTCCAAACTAATTCCCATAAACTCCTGCCAAAAGGCCCACCCCCTCCATAGAACGTTCAGTTTCACAAACCATCGTCATTCTTTCCTTCCTAATCCAGTTAATCATGACCCCGATTATATAGATTTTGCCTAAAATTCTGAAACCCTTAAACCTTGAGCAAGATGCTATTGACTCATCTGTTCTCAAGCCAAAATGTTACTTTAGAAATGTCGACGACACCTCTGTTATTTGGCAACATGGTCGCGAAAATCCCTTCCTCAATCATTTATATTTAATACATCCCAATAATCGTTGTCCGTGAAGTTGAATCGAAAGGTTCACTCCCGTTCCTAGATGTATTAGTTAGCCGCCAGAATGACAGTACTTTGGGACATTCTGTGTATCGAAAACCCACTAACACCGATAGATACCTCAATGGCCTGTTCCACCACCCTGGCCAAAAACAATCTTTTTTTTGCCATTACAACATTCAAAAAGCCATAAAGAAATACACTTCACCTAAAATTTCAAGTCAATCTGAGTCACAAACACCCCATCTCCTTTATCCACTGCCTATCTTCTATACAGGGTGTTTCAGTTTTTTGTTCATAACTTCGGCAAACGATATAACTTCTAAAAATAATAGGGGTCTTTCATATAGAATTTTTCGCTACATCACTTCGTTTTCGAGATACAGGGTGTTGAAATTGAAAAAAAAAAATTTTGTTATTCGCGAATATCTCCGGAACCGTTCATTGTACAGAAAACAACTTTTGTGAACGATCTCTACTCGTAGTAAGCTATGTTTTGTGCTATACATTTTTTTTTTAATTCATACTTGGTGAAGATTTTGAAGGGGTAGTGATTGTTTTCCTTCCCAACTTCTACGCCACGTTTTTGAGACGCCCATTTGAACCGCCAATGTTTTCTACACAAAAAAGATACTCTTGGTCATAAGCTCCAAACTTGACCGTTTTCGAGAAAAATATACTTTTATGTCGAAAAACATTGTCAATTCTTTGACATAAAATTTATTTTTTACCAATTAAGCGAAATTTCTTTGAACAAGTAACAAAACCAAAAAATTGACCATGCTTTTCAACATAAAACTTGATTTTTCTCGAAAACAGTCAACTTTAGAGTTTATGACCAATTATCTTTTTTGTGTAGAAAACATTGGCGGTTCAAATGGGCATCTCAATATAGTACTTTTTCCTGTGGCGTAGAAGTTGGGGAGAAAAAGAACCAGTACCCCTTCAAAATCTTCACCAATTATGAGAAAAAAAAAATTTATCACACAAAACGTAGCTCACTATGAGTGGAGATTGCTAACAAAAGCTGTTTTCTGTACGATGAACGGTTCTGGAGATATTAGCAAAAAACAGTTTTTTTTTTCATTTTCAACACCCTGTATCTCGTGAACGAACTGATTTAGAGGAACATTTTATGTGAAAGACCCATATTATTTTTAGAAGTTCTATCGTTTGCCGAAGTTATGAACGAAAAAACTGAAACATGTAACAGATCGAATTTCCAAAAATTTTCAAAATGCATAATATTTCTACTCGTTTTTCCACACTTCCAAAACTATCTAAGCTATCAAAGATCCTCCATATTCATTTAGAAGGTGTTTATAGCATTCCCTGGTCTTTCGGTAAAGTCTACATTGGTGAAACAAATCGTACTGTAACTATTCGTGTCAAAGAACATGAGCGCTGTACAAGGTTTCGTGACACCAGTAGATCTGCACTTGCGGAATAAAGGCAGCGAACTATGTAGCGTGAAGGTTTCACCCACAATAAATAGTTTCAATTCAAGCCTCAAGCCTCCCCCGAAGATGCCACCTGTAATGGTCGGCGAAACGTCGGCATCAAGTTTTTAAAATAAAAAAAGTATTCATAATACTATCGATATAAAACTACGGCAGCCTTAAGCGAAAAAAAATTTAAAACCACTCGTAGGGCACTCTCTGCACCCCCGGTATTTTGACGACCAGTCTGATTTTCATTCCTGCGGTATGATTTGAAAAAGGTTTTAGAATTCAGCACGAAATTGTTTCTAGACGACTTTAGTAGACCGGCAAACTCGGATATTACGTCTGCAAATACAATATCTCCATCAATTAGTAAGATCCTTAAAACATGAATATTTGCTAAATTATCCAATTTGATGTTCGGATCGATTACGCTAACGATAATTGTACGATTCAAAAATATCCAGTCTAATGACATCAGATTAAATAATCAACAACTAAATAACTGAGAGATAAATATAAACCTCAGATAAGCAAGAGACTACTTATTGAGGGTTAAAATCGTAGTCATTCCGAAGATTGTCTTTGGTTTGGTATCGCAGTTGACCTTTGCCATATTATGATAATAACGACACAAGCTATTTCTAAAACAAATATCATTGACTGTTAAATATGCCAGCCTCAGTTACAGAAGTTTGAGATACGTTTCTCAGTATTTAATTTGAGTGCCTAATATTTGCTCTGGATAAAATTCATTTGTATCCAATCGTTGTTGATAAGATGAGAAAACATTGGGGTAAGTAGCATATTTTAAGGATAATTATGTTTATTTACAATTAATTTTAATGCTAAGATGATTCGTCAATTCCCGTCATGCCATTTGCCATGCCAACCATTACCATACCAGATAAAAAAGTTATCGAACTACATTATTTTCATTCATTTAAAGAACCGGGACATTCTGATATTCAGAATTTGAAATTCATTATCAAGCTTATAAAATTTTAATTAATTTCAGAACACATAAAATTGCACTCGCTTGATCGGATACCGAACATTTTTGTGCAGAAGATAAATAAGTAGGGGAATACCTATAACTAATAAGTAAAATGTTATTGCAAATTAGTCGTAGGTACATACCTGATGGCAAACGTTTTTCTTCTGAAAAGCTTCTTGTGACATCTTCGCGGTATCCCCATCATTTCACGCGAACCATCGAATTATTCCGTATTTGACTATGTGAATGTGAAGGTAACATTGTAATAAACTATAAATCAAATTCATAAATCAAACATAAATGAATTTATAATAAGAACCTCTATTTCTATTATTGATGTAAATTAACAGAACGTGTTAAGCGTATGAAGACGTTCGTATAAACGCCATGTTCATTTATTGAATCATCCAATCATCTAATAAGCGACTATAAAACATCGGCGATCATCATTTGTCTAAAAAAATAGTTGATTTGTGGCACAGAACAACTAAAGAAGAATGTATCAAAACCCGATTAACAACCAGAGAGTTGACTTGATGTCAGATATTTGGAAAACTAACACAGAAAATTGGTACTACTAATACATAATTTTTAGCTAGTACAGAACACGACGAATATTTGATCAAATTCTTGAAATTTCTAATAAGTCTTTAGTGGAGTAAATCTGGCAAATGGTTAGCGGAAATCTTACGATGCTTAGCGACCCGGTGGAAAATGTTTGTTGTGATACCAATAACAACCCCCTGAAATTTCTATTTCCCAAAGTGGGTGCAACCCCTTTTTTCTTGGCCAAAAAGTTTTTTTTTGACATTTTCAAGGGTAGCTTAGCAAAAGAAAATTAATATCTCCCGTTGTATTGAAAATTAGGGAACCAAAGTAGAACCCTCTTATTGTCAATGTCCAAGAAATTTCCAGTCCAAATTTCAAGTTGATCCGACCTCCCCCTTCCCCGTAATATATATACTCATATATGCAAGGAATTTCAACAGATTTGGCTGAAATTTGAACTGAAGATAGGTGTTATAGTCTCAACTCTACTCTCTGAATTTAAATTGAAAATATTGAATAGTTTTCCAGAAATTCAACTTTAACTCAATTTTTTAGTTATTTTTCAAATTGAGGCACGAAACGGTCCCAACATAACAAGACCGAGGTAAAATGTATAAACTCTAACTGACGCGTAGCGAGCTTCTCGAGGGAAACGTCAAAATGATTACGTTCGTAGCTAATTACATAGGACGTCTAGCGTTCATGCAATTGTGTTTTTATACAATTTGAACCTTCTAATTTCCACATCCCGGAGCCTAAAGCGCTATCAACTTCTGAGCCTCACAATATTCGTATATAATTGCGAAATTTCGCACTTTTAGAAACTTCAAAGTAATTAATTTGACACAAGTTTTGAGGATATTAATACCGAAAATAAAATGGCTAATATAGGCTGGAAAAATAAATAAATAAAAAATGAGTTCCATGACATAAAACTATATGTGAATACCTACATTTTCCCGCAAAGCCGATCCAGATCGGATGTAAATGACATGAGATACCTTAATTTGAAAAATAACTAAAAAATTGACTTAAAGTTGAATTCCTGGAAAAGTGTTCAATATTTTCACTAGAAATTCAGAGGGTAGTTTCGAGACCATAACACCTATCAGTCCAAATTTCAGCCAAATCGGTTGAAAAATGACCGAGTTAGCCATTACGCAAGATTCCTTGCATATATGAGTATATATATATATATATATCTATTAAGGGGAGGGGGAGGTGGGATTAACTTGAAATTTGGACTGGAAGTTCCTTAGACATTGACAATAAAATGGCTCTACTTTGGTTTCTTAATTTTCAATACAACCAGAGATATTAATTTTTTTTTGCAAAACTACCCTTAAAAATGTAAAAAAAAACTTTTTGGCCAAAATAAGGGGTTGCACCAACTTTGGGGGATAGAAATTTCAGGAGGTTGTTATTGGTACCCTAACAAACATTTTCCACAGGGTCGCCAAGCATCGCAAAATTTTCGCCAACCTTGTCTTTTTTCTCGCCAGATTTACTCCACTATTGCAGAAATGATGTCTGATACATGGTGTTCATGTGCTAGAACAGATCGAGTATGCTATGTTGCTATGTAGCTTCATGTAATGCCATCAACCACGTTACTGCAGCCTCAGTGAAACGTCGAATGCTTATGTTTGGAAATGTTCCAGCAAAATGAGATAAATATGGAATAATTCTATAAGTTTGAACAAGATTTTAGAAATTTCACAGAAAAAGTTATTTTTCATTTGGCAAAATATTACTCATTTTTAAAATATTCTAACATACTGTGTCAGAATGTTATATACCATCACTGCTTCCAACCAATCAGAAACAGAGCTAATCTGATCATTCTCTTTTTGGTACGTGAAATTCTACATACTACAAATAGGTAGATGCTGTTACTCGGGATTGGGTTTTGAATATGGATGCAAGTAACAGTGTTAAATATCTATGAAATTCGTCTGAGAATACCATAATTGAACACAAGTGCTACACGATTTTCCGATTACTCTTCAAAGTATTTTTTTATTTTGTTTATTCTTTGTTAACAATTAAAATAAGCAGTGAGTACATTCTTTGTTATAATATTCAATGACACACTGTTACAATAATTGTAATCATGTGATTCGTAGAACAAACTTTTCACTAAGTCGATTCAATCTAACGTATATTTTATATATTTACCAAATGGTACAGGGGCTACTGAAATTCGTCTACCCTCATTCTACATTCACGCGATACCCTGAATGTATAAGTATTATTATAGCCAGCCCCTATAAAATGCAAAGAACAATATGTTTGAATTTCTACATAACTTAATAACATCTTTCTCACGCAATATTGACTGCATTCATCAGGACGGTAAACATTTGGGATCATTTTTCACGCTGTGAAGAGAAAATTAATAATATAATAAATCTTCATACAAAAAGTCCACCTTTATGATTTGTTACATACTGTTATTGGAACATTATTATGAAAAAAGATAAAATGAGTTTGATTGAATGTATAAGAAGAATGCAAATGTGATATTGTTTCGAATGTACGTACTTAGCACGCGTTTTTATATCTTGGAGCTGGAAAATTTTATCTTGGGTCAAAAGTATCATAAAATATTTAAACGGCATATGAAGATACGTGAACGTGTTAATTATTGATGACATCACGACCACATGAAATATTCCGCAATGAAAATTGTAATATGTACATCTATTTTTACTTCCTTCACTAATACGTAGTATATAGTGTAAGAGAAGTATTGTAAACGGCCCAAATAAGTTTTTCAGATTTTCAAGAATATATCCGTTTAGTCCAGGCATTTAAGGAATTTTTTTGCTCGAATTTCGGCAAGTTCTAATTTAGGTCTATTCTTACGTATTTCGATGCGCTGAACACGACGGTGTAGTTTACATTTGGTTTAACCCTGTGAACTCTAGAGGCCCAAACACATTTATTGGGGTAGCTCCACTTCTACTCAACCCAAATTGATCTGCTTGGGCTTAAAATACTCGTTATGAAAACCTCTAATAGAACCTGGAATTTGGATTCCGTGAAAAATTTCTAAACTCAAAAAATTTGGGTTTTCGGTGGTCCAAAATATTCAAAATGGCGTCAAAGTTATGTCTTTGGACCAAAATGCTTGAATATTGGAAATTAGGTGCAGAATAATGAAATCTTTCGAATATGAATTTGGTTTCAGATCGATAACATAATAGTCGAGTCAAATAGGTATTAAAACAGGCCGACTTACGAAAATCGTTAGATATGGACCGATTTTGATGAAACAAAGTGCATTCGATTCGGGATGACGTCTAGAAAAAGCTTACCGGTTAGTGTTTTGTGTAAATTTGTTATTATTTTTTTTAACAAAAAATTGACCAATTTTCTGGCTAATTATTGGGAAAATTTAGTCGGGGGTTTTCGGGGTCGCTGATTACGATTCTGAACTCAGATTGGCCAAAATCGAACTCCCCAGCTGGTAATTGGCCACTTTAATTGGACAAAGTGACCATTTTTTTAAATTTCATCAAAAATAGCCAGGAAAAATCACTCGGAGGTTTTTGGGGCCGCCGATTACGATTCTGAAGTCAAATTGTCCAAAATCGAACTCCTCAGCGTCAAGCAGATGTGGATGTCGCAAAAAAAATATGAACTGTACTGTTGCTTGTGCAAATTGCATGGGAAATTGTAGTAACAATTTCAGTTTGATCAATCCACTTTCACCTGGAGATGATGACGAAGACGATGATGAAGTAGATAATACCAATGAAGAAGAAGATATTGAAAATATTCAAACACGCAATGACAATTATTATGATTATGATAGTGACGATGAAGATTGATTTTACTTGTAATTACTGAAATATGCATTTTGTAAATAATATTCAATATTGTAAATATGTATATGCTGCCAATTACCAGCTGAGGAGTTCGATTTTGGACAATTTAACTTCAGAATCGTACTCAGCGACTCCGAAAACCCCCGAGTGATTTTTCCTGGCTATTTTTGATGACATTTGAAAAAATGGTCACTTTGTCCGATTAAAGTGGCCAATTACCAGCTGGGGAGTTCGATTTTGACCAATCGGAGTTCAGAATCGTAATCAGCGACCCCGAAAACCCCCGAGTAATTTTTCCTGTCCATTTGCGATGAAATTAAGAAAAAATTATCAATTTTGTCCAATTAAACCTGCCAATTACCAGCTGAGGAGTTCGATTTTGGACAATTTGACTTCAGAATCGTAATCAGCGACCCCAAAACCCCCCGACTGATTTTTCCTGGCTATTTTTGATGAAATTTAAAAAAAATGGTCACTTTGTCCAATTAAAGTGTCCAATTACCAGCTGGGGAGTTCGATTTTGGCCAATCTGAGTTCAGAATCGTAATCAGCGACCCCGAAAACCCCCGACTAAATTTTCCCAATAATTAGCCAGAAAATTGGTCAATTTTTTGTTTAAAAAAATAATAACAAATTTACACAAAAAACTAACCGGTAAGCTTTCTTCTAGACGTCATTCCGAATCGAATGCACTCTGTTTCATCAAAATCGGTCCATATCTAACGATTTTCGTAATGAAATACCTATTTGACTCGACTATAAGTATTTCGTCTGAAATCAGTAAAATACGGATATTTCAAAATGACCGATTTTCGGGCAAAAAAATGAGGTAGGTCAAAATATCAAAAACAAAATCAAAGAGAAATAAAGATAATATGAAAAAAAAAACAGAAACTGACAAATACTCAGACATTTTTCAGTGTGCTAGAAAAACTCACTAAATGGGCCTTATCTTGGGCCCGCAATCTCGAATCGACCTCAGACCGGAGCCAAACATCGCGTATTAATTTTCCCAACAACTTTTGTTCTAAACATTTTTTCATACAACCCATAATTTTCTCTCAACCTTGTTCTATTACCTCATGAATCTTTTTTTTAACATCTAGTTCGAAAGTACCTAGATACTTGAGCGTTACATTTTTTGGTTTCAGTCGTATACAGACTTTGTTGACATGTGTTCGTACATTATGAGAAAATCGCTAAGCAGTGGATTCTTGATACATATCCATATACTTAAAACATTAATATGTTACAATTTCGATTATTCGTGAGACCGAAACGTAGGTAAAGACGGAAATAATAAGCATATGTGTTAGTGTGACCTATTTCCCGAGAATTTATATATAATTCATACCTGGGTCAAGAATCATTATTAATCTAAAGATATTTCAACGTTTCTATACGTAATAGCTACCCTGGTATTCCAGAGAAATATTTGTTTCTGGAAACTATCAACTAAATTGATGTAAAATGAAATATATTGTGCAATTACCCAAAAATTATTTTTATAATCTTAATCATCAGTCATATAAAAACCCATGTTTTCTAGCTGGCCAAAACTGGAGATATGAAGAAGTAACGGTTATGGATTGCTGACAAAAAAAAATTGAAGCGTCATTGACTTTTCAACAGAATCAACTGAACAAAGAAGTTTCACTAGGTTTATAAGTAATTTAAAATGATCTATTTATTATTTATTAATTTTCAAGATGGAAATTCTTCTTGAAACATACACTATTGTTGTAATATCCTCATGGTTTCGTTGAATGGATGAACAGAAAGATTTAAATTGATTCTTGAATGAAATTTTGAGACAGTTCTTATAGCCGAGTTAAGTAGCATTGTCAATTATATGAGACAGACAGTTAATTCAGTAAAGGTCGTATTACTTAACCCCTGTAACTAGTCTTGAATGAATTTAACATAGCACAGTGTAGGTATTTGCTTTGAGGAGGTGAAGTTCGGTTAAATAGTTAGTCTTAATTACACTGGGATAATAAACTACATCGCAAAGCTTCTAACAACCTGGTGAAAATTTGTAATATTTTAAATTGTGCGGTTAACGAACGTGTAAAATATTATGGGCGCCTGCTTGACTCATACAGTACAATAGCCTACTTGTGATGCAAAGGTTTTTGCGCTTTGATGATGATATTTCAAAATCGCTTTACTTTCTGAAGATATTGATTAGAAAAATGTTGGGTATAATGGTCAACTTCTTGGGAAATGTGTGGAAATAATCGAAAGCTTTCTGGACTACGATTTTTTGGGGTAAGTCTTTGAAAAACCGTTAACCGTTTCAATAAAGGGAACATAAAAGGCGATAAGTTTGGATTCAAATTTTGAATGCATTTTGCTCGAAAACAGTTAATTCTAGGTACAAGAAGGAAGAAGGAGTACCTCTTTTAAGAAAAATACACCACATTTTTAATTCAAAATGAAAAAATCGCCATACCTTCTATCCCCCTCCCCCCGTCTGATCAAATATTGTGAAATCAGTTTCAAGCAACGAATACGACATAAAAAGTTTATAGTACCACCAAATTTCGTTTAATTAGCATGTGGTGGTTAGAAATTATTGACAAAAACACCATCTTCAAAACCTTCTTTGGACATGAATAAACTGGTGAAATGTTGACGCCTAATTTCGGGATATTCTGTATATATCTTAAACTAAATTCATGTAAGTGATTCAAAGTTCAAAGATTGCCTGTAGTTAGTGACACCATTGATTATGTATGTCTATGGTGACACCTAGCTGAAAGAGGATACACTATGTTTTAAAAGAAGTCGAATCAACATTAATTCAAGCAATTTTTCCGCTTGTTGACCCGTTCCACCCTTCGGGTTTTTAATAACAAATCAAAGCTACCACTGAATTAAAGAATAGTAGCTGTAATTTGAAAAAATAGCCATAAGGCCATCACTTATATGATATAAAAAGTGTGGAATGAAAATGTTTGGAGTTTCTAGAACAAGTTCGGCTTGTTTTAGGAGTTTTGCCAGGCGCCTTCCCAGAATATTATTCTCAAAATTCCAAACCTAAATTGCATGATTTAAATGTGATAAATATACTCAATACCTATCCATAATGATAGCTATTTTCGAATTAAGAAGTTAAAATTACTAACTCATGGCATAATTTGTTCTACAACTTGAAATTTCAAAAACAAACCTACATTTTGTACTCTTTGTTTCTTAATCAATAACATTTTGTCATTCTCAAATTTCTCTCTTTTGCATATTCAACGAATCATCAAGATTTGCAGAAATAGATCGATGAGGTGCGATATCCTTAAATTGAATTCAAAACATAAGAAATAAGATGCTGATTAAAGGATTCAAAAATTGTATTACTAACATTTATAATATCAATTGAAAGTGATTGTTTAACGTTTGTTTTAGATTCACGGAATGGTTAATGCAAGCTGCCTGAACGAACTGCTTGATTCTACAGTAATATAATCTGCCCTGTTACTAAGTACTAGTGCCGCAGGAGTACTTAAGACCTCCTGCTGCTCAAGTGCTTATCAATGGGAACAGTTTCTTCTTCAGGATTACATCGGGAAGTACAAGGAATAGAAGCAAGTGTTCAAGATATATTTTTTGTTGTTATAAACATTTGTTGTAAAATCATTGTGCAGTAGGACATAATTGAATTCGACTCTTACCGACCTGTTCATCTAATGATTAATATGTTGCATGGACGTGTAAAACTGTAATGAAGGCGTGTCCGTCTTGTTGTAACAACATATTTCCTCAAATTCCTCCAGCTTTGCAGATGACGGTATACTTTATACCGCTTTCTCATTTAGAACCTTCCAAAAAAAAAGCCAGAGGAGCCAGACAGAGACAGGTTGACGCAATTAATGTAGATCTGGCAAATATTTTGAAATGGGAATCTGATAAGCTAGTAGAGTATAATGCAACCAAAACTCAAGCTTGCGTCTTCTCCAGGAAGACGGATCCCAGGATCCCACAATCCCTAATATGATGTCAGGTACAACTATTCCACTTCCATGCTCGAGAACACCACAAACAGCACCCTCGCATGGGACGGTCATGTGAGGCCCTTTGCGAAAATCACGTCACAAAAACTTGGTTTTCTATTCCGTGCCAAGAGCTAGTTTACATCTCAGCAGCTTCTCATAATCTGCAAAGCACTAATTCGACCTGTCGTGGAGTAATGGGTACATGTTTGGAGTTCGGCTCCCAAACATACACTGAAGCTCTTGGATTCCATCCAGAAGAGAGCTATTCGTCTGATTGATGAAGTCACGCTTACGAGTTCATTGAACTCTCTAAAATATCGTTGAAAGCTTCATTGTCAAAATCGAGACCTACCGAACTTCCTCTTACCAGACTTATTTTTTCTATCTAACAGCGAAGTTGTGAACTCTTTACCTAGTGAGGTAATATCCCAACAAATAGTGGACTATTATTTTCGTCACAATTCTATCGATGGTACTTTGTATTTCGAAACAATTAGATAAATTTAAAAAAATAAAAGTCACTTTTTGTGATAGTCGTGATATTTAGGAAGATTATTTCGTGAACACCACAAAATCATTCGATAAGGTTCCGATCCCGATCATATTTGTCACTTTCGCTAAATAGTGAAAGCAAGCCAATCATTCATATACGGTTATCAACATTTAATTCAACTTTTTGCATTACGCGCATGCCTGTCACTTTGAAATTCTATATTTTCAAATGGACTTACCTTTCGTTTATGTTCAGTGAAGTATAATTCCTGGATAGTTTTCGTTCTTGAATTCCACATCAGTTTAATTGTATACTCTTTATATTCCTCGTCATTTTCTTTACGCATATTCCATACCCAATCTTCCAGTATATCGGCTACAGAGTTGGTGTAGTCCACAAACTATTCTTCTGCCGACAAAAAGACAAATTGTCTCCAGACAGACTCTTTACTCTTTTTGGTATTTTCTGGGATCGATTTGCTTATATGTTCACTAATTATAGTATGGAACATAAACCAAAAAGAGACATTTTCAACTTTGAGTGAATGTTGCGTCTAATTTTGACACAGCACTCTTATACAATCGAACAAATAGCCGCTCATATTTCTTTCATAGAGATCAAATATATGATTATCTGTGATAATATCACAAGAGCATAGAAAATAATCGATTATACTTATGAGACGTATTCCTATTCTGCGAAACATCAGGACACCATCAGCTGGAGAGGTGTCATATAACTCTACTACCGTTACCGTAGAGTTATCTATGAGAGGTGTTTTGAGGATATACATCGATTGAGGACGTTAGTATAATTGTATATTTTCATTTGCTTGAGTGGTATTCGTTACGATTATCTAATGAATAGAACGATAAGGGGATCTTTTTCTTATTTTTTCAACGATGTTAAGATGATGTTCGTTGTTTAGCTTTAGGAATGGTTTGAGAGACTCACTTGAAGGATTACCAGATTTGTTAAATTGCTTACAGCGGAGGAACGATTTGAATTTTTACCTTCTTCATTTCAATCCCGATACTTTGCACGCCTAGACGTGTACACTATGTTGGTTAATACCTGTTGGACAATTTTTTTAGCAAATACCTGTCATCTTCCAATCCGGATTTGGGGTTAAGAACAATCGATTAGTTTTGATATTTGGTATTCTTTTGCTAAATGACTTCTGTAGTAAAATCTTCAAATATTCCAAATCGTCTTCACAACTCCTTCCTTATTAATCGTTGCCATTAGCTCGCTTCATGTTCATCTTTAAGAATATTTGTCTAGTGGTCGTTCGAACTCTGCTCAAGAAATTCATATTTTCGCTCTTCAAAAAATGTCAAAAAAAGCTTTCAAATGTATTTGTGCGTTCTCACCGTGTTTGCAGGAGTTAAATGCAGGAGTTAAAGATTCAATTGATTCGCTTCTTTCTAAATATGAAGCTCTTCCTCGCGATTTTAATTGACTCTTATTAATAAATACAAACCTTTGTTATTATGAATTATTAAATCATGGCCCTAGATTAAAATTATTATTCATTATTTTTGCTTTGTTGGACCAACCGAAGTAACGTGTCATCTTCGAAATGATGAAAATGTGTAAATAAAGATATTTAAAGTAGATATATTCGTTTAAATTTTTATTAAGTTTCATGTTTTGACTATATCTGAAGAAAAAAATAAAATGTTGATGACACAAAGTCATGGATTATGTGGATTTTTCGTAGATATCGCGACCAATGCACATATTCATTGATAATACACGCGACTCACAAATTGCTTGTAGTTTAAAAAGTTCTAGCTGTTAGATAGATAGATATTTATTTCTTGCTGATACAATATAACGAAAGTTGTGAAGCACGTTAAGTTGAAATTATGTGTATATTATAAATTGCAATATATTTGTCATCATTACTCATCATAAGTAAAAATAACATTGGGTAAACAGATTAAAATGTGTATAGCTTCAGCACAAAAAGAAGAAACAATTAATATAGATATGACCAAAGTGACTTACAATGCTTAAAAATAGGAATAAGTTAAATATATTTATCGATAAAATATTCATTCAGTGAGTAGTAAGCTCGTTTTATAAGTATAGATTTCAAATTTTTCTTGAGACAGTTTAATTATAATGTTTTGTAATGATTGAGGAATTTTATTATACATTTTTATTATGCTATATTCTGCATTTTTCTGGAGACATGTATAATCAAGTTTATTGCAAATATTGTCATTTTTTGTTCTTATTTTTATGATCATGATTGTTACTTTGTTCTTGAAATAGATTGTGGTTTTGATAAATGAAAATAATTGCTTCATAAATGTATAGACGTGATTGGTACACTATCCCCACTACGTTTTTCAGGGGTATTTGGATACCCCGCTGTTCGACAGAATCCTAAGATCTTTTCTACGCTTAGATCCTTTATGTCATCGGCCGTGATGATCTCAGGTAGTCCTAGTTCGAATGAGCGCAGGACATTCACAAAGAAAGTGGGTTGACGACTCCATTTTGTTACCCTCGCATCTCATACAGATACGAGTGTCACTTTTCCATACTGATGTACATCTAAATTTCATCAATTTCCGTGATCTGTAAAGATCTCGGAGATAATCCTGATGCTTTTCCTACTCGACGAGAGTATCTCGCTAGCCATTAGGCCCACCTCATTGCCAAGCAGCTTTGGCTGTTCGACAGCCGTGAATGCTCCCCCTGCATGCTGAGGCATGTTGATCTCAGTTTATCCGCCCTCTCATTTCTATTTCAACTTGACCTAACCACCGGTTAGCCTGTTAAGGATCTCCTTGGTATTCCTGACAAGTCTCGAGGACATAGCGATGGGCCATTTTTCCATTCCTACCTTGACGGAATGACGATCCTGAAATACTACGCGAACACGACTTTGATTCTGTCCTGTGGTTCTATTCGCAGCCTTCCAGGCTGCCCCCTAAATAGACGGGTGGATCGGCACTCTATCTCTTTGGGGAGTCATTGCAGCTGAGTCTGTAGCTATTCATCATTGCGAGATTCCTCAACATTGATAGAGCTGACTCTTCCTCGTGGATGTAATGGACTCTGAGGAAGCGTTTCTGTATTATGTCCAGACGTTTCTTGGGCTATCAGTTCGGTTGTTTTCCACCATACGAGAACTGCAAGACCGAGTCTTGGGATAATAATAGCCGAGTAGATCCACATCAGCTGCTTAGGCCCCAAACGCCACTTCATGCCAATTGCTCTCTTACACAAATTGAAAATCGGACAACACTCCATCCTGGTATGATGAGAAAACGTGCTTCGTAAATAACAAATTGAGAGAGGAACATTGGATGTAATTCGAATTTCGCTTGTAGATGTCAATCATCACATATTAATGACCTTAAATAAATTTCACATCCCAAAGACAATGTGAATGTTCCTAAAAGAAGAACCGAAACACGTCATCATTCAATTAAGACTAAGCACGCTTTCGATTGATCTATTGTCATGAATACTTCGCAGACGGTTTTAAGCTTATCCACAGTTTCTCGGAAGTTCGTTTAATAGAATCTACCAGAATTGCTGTAACGATTGCTAAATGTCAATGATTAATTCGTAATTAACAAACTGTAGTTCTAAAGGAATGCGTTGGGCATCGTCTTTTGGAAAAAGTGTTCCTGTAAAAAATAGTAAATGGAGAGCCAAACTTACCTTGTTAACTAACAAACGCTTGTTTCTGTGGTTATCGGCAATTCCGTTGTCGTGTTCCGAAACGTATTTTTCACGATTATCATTTTTTTTTTCGAAAACGGATTTCGCACGTTCTTAGGTAATACTTGGAAGCAGTCAAAGGTCATTCGTTTTTGGCGATCCGATTTTCCGTTTCCGAGTTATTATGTTAAATGTGCGATTTTTCAAAATTTTGCTTTTACGCACGATAGCCGTCAAAAAAATTCATCAATTCGGATGATATCTTCTGGACTCGTTTTCATTTTTAGGTAATACTTGTTTGAAAATATAGTTCGTTTCATCCATACTCCTAACATTTTAATCATAAATTGTTCCGATGCTTTTGACATATTTCAATATCAAATTTGAAATTCGAAATACAACAAGAAGAGAATGGCCCTAAAGATTTTGTATATTCAAAGAGGGATGACCACATCAGTTCTGTTTGAGAATAAGGTTATAGGTTAAGTTAGGTGATTCATCAGTCCGTCCAAACAAACCTGAGTGTCAAAAGCGTGGTCCTTCGAGCCGGATCAATATTCAATTACTTTCTCCCAACGCAACAAATCTAAATATCCATTAAAATTACAGCTCTGAAATATTTTGTTTCAATCTGTCTATAAAGACAAGCAGCGAGATGGAAAACCTGTCCATTTATCCATACCATGAAACGAGGAATAATAATATTGACCTTACGTTTCAAACATTGTTTTCTGTTTATAGGAGCACCCATTTGGAGGATAAAATAAAAACAAGTGTTGCAGAAAGGTTTGAATGTTATCACAAAATACTCTAAAAATAGTAATATATTAAGAATCAATATATTTAAAGTAGCACTTTCATAACATTATTGATGCAATAAAATTATAAAAAGATCAATACAAATGCAAAATGCATGAATATTAAAATTCTTATTAATTAATACGATACAACTGGTACATCGATAGGTAAATTGCGTTTTCCTTTGAGGACATACCTCTGTAGTCTCTGTAATTAAATTAAAGAAATTAATACTCTGATAAGGTATGCTGTTCCTGAAAAAAAAAATACTAAAAGCGGAAGTAAACTAACCTTGCTGAAAGTGTCTGCGATTATTCTATTGGATACTTTCAATTTTCTCTGCTTCTCTTTTTCTTCTTTCTGTTTGAAGCCGGACATCCTCTTGTAGTTTCTCTCAGTCATTTTCTTCATCTCTTCCTCCGAAAATAATCGAGGTCCGACTTTTCTACTTTTGAACGGCGAATGTTCTTGTACTGCCGAATAATAAACAGAAACGGGAGAATCTGTAACAAAAAATCATTAACAATTGATATGTGGAAACGGTAGATCGGGATCCGTAACAGTGAAAATGATAAAAATCTTACCGTATCGCTTCGGCCTACTCTGTTCGTCCAAGAATTTCAGTTTACGTTCATCTTTGTCGGCTTCTCGTTCGCACACTGCGCTCAGTACTGTGGTTCTTCGCATTTCGGCCGATTTCACAAAGCAGGGTCTGTTTAGACACAGATAATCCTACAAGAAATACAAATTAGATAAATACCACGATGCTTCAGGCAATAATTTTACCTATTTATTCATCAAGGAGGAAACAGGCAGCATGCTAAACGTAATTCATTTACCGTGCTTTCTACATTTCGAGATCATTAGAAGAACATTAAATATTCCGGCTGAGTAGATACTTCGCCCATGGAAGCTTTAAATTGAAACTAGAAAAGGAATTGTCTTGGAACGACTTTTTTTGTTCGTTCGAACATATTTAGTAACTAATTCGATTGCTGTTTACCTTGAACATTGTTAGGGACAGAATTTCAAAACAATCGCACACAAACATCATGCTGTCATATCCCGAAGAGATTCATCCTAAATTAACTCGCAATATTCTATTTTCTTATGTCATAATAATGTTTATTGAATATACACATACAACACATTTGTTATACTTATTATAGCATAACAATGATGAGTCGACAAGCTTCTGACCGTGAGTGCATGACATGAGTGTCAATGCCGGCACGTAGGTCAACCTTCGCCGAACTATTGTAGAGGAGCAAGGTTTCTCCCTTGATAATATATATGTAAGTATATTTGATGATAGTAAGAATGAAGTTGAGGAAGTTCATCAAGCGCATTAAGTTCAGTCAGTTCAATACAGTCTGAGATAGTATTTGAAAGTACCATGTAGAGAACATTAAAACCATACATCACATTTCGTGCCCAGTGTTGTGGTTCCAACCATCTGCCCCTATGTCTAAGTTCCATACGAAACTTCTACCATAACCCAGCACCGAACCTGTTAGCTAATAAGATATGGCGTTCCTTGCAAGCCAAAGAAGGAACCCTTGTTCAGATATTACAGGGCGACACTCGTTAGCCCTTTCATCAGTAATTATATGGCCAAAAATAGATAGATAGATTGTATGGGGCTTGTGAGGTAGAGGTCCCATCGCGATCTTTGCAAATCTATTGTGTATGCCCCTTGTTATTACTTGACTCCATAGGCCAGACCTTAGGTCCTCCGTCTAATGGGAGGGTTGTGGTTTCTCCTTTCCTATCGTTGAGAGCCTTGTTAGGGCTTCGCAGTAGCACCGTATGTGTACTGAGGTCTCCTTGTCTTCCTGGCAGAAGCTGCATAAGGTTGTATCTGCCAGTATGATGTTGTCCATGTGTTTTGTTGAGTCTACAATGCCCTGTCAGGAGTCCAACCATAATTCTAGTTGATGATTGAGGAAGGAATTAAGATTTTCGCGAGCATGTTGCCAAATCACAAAAGTATCGTCGACATATCTAAACCAACATTTCAGCATCTTGCTCAAAAGTTTCCATGAAGATATTAGCTATGACCGGAGAAAGTGGGGAACCATGGCAGCTCCAGAGGACTGCTCGAAAAAGTTGCCATCGTACAGAAATATGTGGAAGATACACAAAAATCAATTAACGGTAGTAAATCCATTGAAATGTTTTTGGCAGGTAACAGTTGAGAAATTATGGAAAGGGTGTCTGGAATGGGAACATTGGTAAAGAGTGTTATTGTGACTTGGAATCCGTCCAGAAGCCAAGCATTTTCAAGATCAGCTATTCGCGGAAGTCTACTATTCAAGATGGTTTAGATATATTTAAAATTATCAATTTAGAAATGTTATCGCCCAATCTTCGAAACAAAGTGGCTTTCTAAAAATCATGAAAGGACAAAATATTGTAAAAATAGCCCAGGGAATAACCCTTGACATTTGCCATATGTTTACTAAACATCCCGTATATTCCACATTCCCACTGTTACAAGTTTTTTCTTCATTCTAACTTTAAGCAGAACCATGATACATATTCCGCCGTTCGCAAAATTTAGTTACAGTTAAGCCATCCTTCATGAAAATTCATCAATGTATCCATTGATAATCAGATGAGATCTTCCGAATTAGGAGATTCAACTTTTATCCTTTTATGTAATAATTCGTCTTCGAGCTTATCTGGATTAATGACCAAATGCATTTCGGCATCGGAACAATACATTTATTCTGGCTTAGTAGTTATTCCGTGCAATTTGGCGATGGTTCTTTAATGAACTCTTTGGCCTGTCTCATTCTCGGCGCCTTGTTCCACCATTCTCGAGATTGATTTTACAACCAAGTACTGTTATATGATTTGCGCAGCGCTTTTGCTATACCACAGAAGGGTTCTGGACCAATTAGTGCCCACGTGCTTCTCCTCAGGCCAATGAGACAGCCTCTTGGTTGTCTTTGTAACCTGTGTACCCAGGCTAAAGACAGTCTGTTTTGACTGCCCAACTCAATATAAATTTATTTGTTTTCTATAGAGGTTAAACCAAATTTCTATAGGGAAAATTAAGTTCACCTCAGTTCAAATTATGGGCTTCCATGTGGCAAAGTCATATACGCGAAGACAAGTGAAGATTGTTTTTCTCTAACGCAACTAATATCGAAATGATGGATTAATTAATCAATACTTGAAATTTTTATTTTCTCAAATACATGTACAGGTATCACAGTTTCATCACATTACTCGCAGGACGGCAGAAATGTTCGATCATTGTCACAATTTACAATTACATACGAGAATTCACGTTACTGCAATAAAAAATTTCACATTCTTAATAAAGGATCAAAAAGCTGAATGCAAACTAGCAGATTTGAACCTGGAACACGCCCGAAAATATCACTCGAACTAACTTATTTTGGATAAATTACGGAAAATCCAAAACCTTATAACTTAAATATGGCGTTTAAACCCAATTCTAAATTAAGACATATTTTACACATTAATAAAGACAAAACGAAGAAATAAGAATTCTCAAAAAAAATGTTCGTTTTTCCGGAAAATGATATTTTTCAATTTTTTAATTATCAAATTCGTAATCAGCGACCGCTATAGCGACTTATCACAAGATAACGATGACGTGGGAAGATTTTCTTTCCCGATTTACCACAGTTTTCCGCAAATTTTCCTATTTTGGTCTACTCTGGATCGAAATACGCGGCTGCCAACAATTTTTATGTATAAAACGATAATCGCGTGAAAAATGCGCAATTTTGTAAGAAAAGAACGAATTTTCCCGGATTTCCAGGCCATTGAATGAGTTTTCCGGGAAAATGACCCCGGATTCGTGTTCAGCGACTAAAAAAAAACATCTTTTTAAAAATCTAAAATTATCTTGAAAAAGGGGATGATCTTTATCTGATGGAGGCACTTGATCATAGAATGAAAGGTGGCTTTTATGTGAAATATGATTTAATGGATCGTTTGGAATGATGTTGTCCGTAAAAGCAGTTTTTCTTAATACCCGGATATCAAAAATTATCTTGGTCAAGGGTGGTTGTGGAATCTAAAACGTGTGTCTTTACTTTACGTTTGAAATAATTATGTCATAATTAATTTGAAGTTTCTAAAAGTGCGAAATTTCGCAATTTTATACGAATATTGTAACACTCAGAAGTCTTTAGCGCTTTGGACTCCGGGATTTTCACGTGGCCTATCGGAATTAGAAGGTTCGAATTATCTAAAAACATTATTGCATGAACGCCAGACTTCCTATGTAATTAGCTACGAACGAAATCATTTTGACATATGCCTCGAGGAGCTCGCTGCGCGTAAGTTAGAGTTTATACATTTTATCTCGGTCTTGTTAATTTGGGGCCGTTTCGTGCCCTGTGCGGGCGGCACCAGTTGAAATAAAGTGTTTTCAACTATGGGCCGCTAGCTTTTACCCGCTTCGTGTATATTTTAGTCACGAGAAAATTCCCTTTGGTACGTCGCACGTTACACGAGCGTAGCTGAGATCTGAGAATAGCTCAAACTGTTTAAATTAAATTTTCCTATTTAATGGACATTTATCGAAAAAAGAAGGGCCGTCGGGCACGGTCCGATACTGAATCTAACTACATGGAGCGAAAACGGCACGCGAAAAGTCGTCGTAAAGCCGTATTAGGTACAACCAGTTTGCACTTTTCTAACTCGCGTGCTACGGGCTTCTCACGTGAACGTCATTCCATTTACGGAAAATTAACTATTTCAAAACAATTTTTGACCCGGATTATGGCTATCACGACCTCTGAAAAGGTTCAAAGTTCACATAATTATTTCATAATTTGTAGTTCATTATTGTTTTACAACTGAAATAAATAGGTATGAACTTTGTAGGTTATTGATGATGTCAGTGTGACATAATTATTTCAAAGGTAAAGTAAAGACACACGTTTTAGATTCCACAACCACCGTTGACCAAGATAATTTATGATATCCCGGTATATACGTTGGGAATGAAGGAAAGATTTGATTGTATTCTTCAAGCTCTAATTTAAATTTAATATTAAGGTCTCTCTAGTCTAAATCGAATAGTAACATTACAAACTAATAGTTCCCGACAGTTGATGACAATTTTCTTTAAATTTTCCGCAATTTTCAAACAATTGTTTTTTTTTACATTACTTTCAATTTTTGTAGTTTAACGTGCACATCGAAAATACAAATACTAATCAACACGACAAAATTACTTTAAAAAAAAATAAGAATTCATAAAAAAAATTTCGTTTTTCCGGAAAATGATATTTTTCAATTTTTCAATTATCAAATTCGTAATCAGCGATCACAAAAATCCCTATAGCGACTTATCACACGATAATTTCAATGACGTGGAAAGATTTTCTTTTCAGATTTTCCAGTTTTCTGCAAATTTTTCTAGTTTTGGTCTACTTTGGATCGAAATACGCGACTGCCAACATCTTTTATGTATAAAACGATAATCGCGTGAAAAATGCGCAATTTTGTATGAAAAGATCAAATTTTCCCTGATTTTCAGCCCATTGAATGAGTTTTCCAGGAAAATGATCTCGGATTAGTGATAAAAAAACATTTTTTATAAATTCAAAATTATCTTGAAAAAAGGGGTGAAAATAGGGTTAATTTAGATGCTTTTTTTTTAAAGATCTCCAGCTTATTGACTGGACTAAATGTTTATTACCTATTTGAACTATGTGTTGTGCCAAAATTTTTGATACATACGTTGTAAGATGTTAGACTTGATCACACGATTCTGGTGTTAAAAAACAAACAAAATATCCGCCGGCATGCATTCAGCTACTAAACTCACCTGCAACGTAGGCTTACACCCACCGTCGCCACAACCGCACTTCTTCGACGGGTCGGGGCAAGTGATACAAGGCACCTTGATCTTGACCTCGTCCAAAGTGCCGCAAGGTTTCGGGGGCGGTTTCTCCTTGCAGACACTTACGGGACACTCGTCTTCCACTCGCAGAAAGTACGCCACGCCGTTCTTGAACCTCTCCGGCAGTTTGGCCTTGTGGCCGCAAACGCAGCAAGTCTGACAGTCTTTCAGCACGCTGCAATATTGTTCGCAGGCCTCGAGTTTGCGCAAATCGGTAACGGTACGTTGGATGGCGTCTATGGTGCCGTTGTCCACCATGGTGTAACAGATGCACTGATGGGAGAGGCTGTCGTAGCCGTAAGGGTAGAAGGACTTTTCGTTCAACGTGTAACACGGATAACAGAGAGGCGGTAAGTTGAGGCGGTTGCATAAATTTTGCAGACGAGGAATGGTGACGTTTCTTCTTTTGCAACATACGCACTCCATCAGCTGTTCGACTTCCGCATCTTCGGGGCAAGGCTCATCACAGCCACACATGACATCTGGAAAAGAGTTAAGGAAACCATTTATTGGGACAATGGTATTTGATACGAGATATAAAACACATAGATGTATCAACAGAATTCATTTCTCTGACGTATTTTGGTTCCGTAAGCGAAAATTTCATAACGCCATAATCTGAAAATCAGTTTCAAACCACAAACAAAACTCTGCCATCTTATATATAATGCTAAAGACAAAACCAATAAATTTTGTTAACGTAGAGTTTATAAGCTAATTTGCCCAGACTGTGATAACTTTTATATACGAGGACAAGCTGAAAACTCCCTGAAAAATAAAACAGTTGGCGCCACAATCGAAAATCTCATGTGATATTTCTTATGTACCATCTTTAACCAGAACGCATTAAAATTTTCAGACTGATATCGAATTCAGTTCTGTTTTGACACTATATTATGCAGAACTGTTACATCGATTTGACGCCGATTTGAAAGAAAATAGTGCTCTTCCAACAGGACAACGCACCGGGGCACAAGTCCACAGTCGCAATGGCAAAATTGCATGAATTGAGACTGAGCAATTCCATTTTCAAGGAGCCCAGGTCAGGGGGGGTGTCAGCTCATGGCCCGGCTTCTGGTTTTTTCGGATTCTACCACTAAGTTGATGGCTTCCTGCCAAATTTCAGCTCAAATGGTAAGAACAAAAAAAAACGGCGTCTGTTTTTCGTTTTTCAGTCATTTTTTCGTATCAATTTTTGAAACATCGTCTTGAGAGCCGTTCGCGCCTAAAAATGTTTTTGAAAACCCATAGGAAATCGGAAGTATTCCGTAGAATTCGAATTTTTTATTACATTGGGACCTGAGGCCATAATTTTTTTGTAAAATCAAAAAAATCGTCTTTTTACGTGTTTCTCGGAGCCGCACTTTTTAAAACGTTCTCGTGAAAAAATATCAAGAAAAATTCAATCAGTACCATTTTTTCTTCAAATGCTGTTTGTATATTGGCTGTTTTTTTTTAAAAAAACCTCTCAAAAACCCAAAAAATGATAGATATGGATATAACTTAACAAAAATTGTATGTGTATCTCACGTATTTTATTCATCATAATAAGTTACAATGATTTAAAAAAAAAACACCGTCAAACCAACATTCACAATAAATCAGTCTCAAAACAAATGATTACGTTGTTCGATTGTTTATTCAAGGAATATTGATAATACAAAACAGTATTGAATATATCACAGATTGATGTTATACAGATTTGCCTCATAATGTACTGACTTCTGAGTTAAGGCTTCACTCACCTTTCATATTTCACGACTGTTTTCCTGAAAGTGAAATTCAAAAGTTAAATAAAATCACTTCAAAAATCGATACGTTAGGAACTAAATCTGAAACAACATCAAATCTTTTATAAACGGATTAACCAAGTCAAAGTTTCTCGCCACATACTATAATTTCAAATTCAAAAAAAAAGAAACGTGTGGCACTCGGGGACTGCCGCGGTAAAGCTATTGCGTAGCATTTTTTCTCAACTTATGCAATTTTATAATTATTCATTTATTTTTAATTTATGTAGGTTATTCAGGATTTTTTATCATTGAAACTATAGGTTTATGGTAACTGAAATAAGAGACATAAGTTTGAGACTTGATATCCTCTAAATATCTGGAAAATACCGCGTCAATGGTGGTCCCATATTTTGTTGTGGATTTTTGTGGATCGTTTTTCATTTTCAAATTCAATTTTTCCGAAAGAAAAGTTGTTAACCGCTCTGATTTTTTATCAGCGGAGTTGATGTTGAAATCGCCAGCCAAGATAAGTGGAAATTTATTACCATTTGTACCAAGTATTTTCGACCCTTCTTCAGTGTACTCCAGTAAAGTGCGATGAATAAAATGCTCTACCTCGTCCAATTTTGGATTCGGAGAAATGTAAATTGCTACCATGACTATGTGTAGGCCATCTCTAAGTTTGCATAAGCACGTCCAACAAATGAGCGCCTAACATTAACATCGCTAACGTGTGCAATATTTATTTCAATATTCGGAGTCATAATATTAGTAACATTATTATTATTTTGGTAAATAGCTACCCCACCTTTTGGAACAGTATCTCGTTTGAATTGAACAATACAATTGAAATTAGGTATTTCAAGCGGATTATCATGCGCCATGCAAGTTTCGGTAAGAAGTAACACATTTGTTTGTCTCGTAACTGAATCTTGTAAATCGTATTTGTGACTATTTAGACTTTGGCAATTGAAAGTCATTATTGAAATGCCATTTCTATTACTAATGAAATCTAAGACACTTTGAGCTATCGTCTGAACACTATTTAAAGAGTTTTTTGAATTTTTGCAAAAAAGATGCAGTCGATGCAGCTTGCCTTCGATTATGATAAAACTTGAATGTAGAATTATCGTTTTTTGTCGTGATATACAATTTTTCAATATTAGTCACCCGAGAGAGCGACATAAATAATTATGTCACTGTCACACTGACATCATCAATAACCTACAAATTTCATACCTATTTATTTCAGTTGTAAAACAATATTGAACTACAAATTAAAAATTATCTTGGTCAAGAGTGGTTGTGGAATGTAAAACTGTTTTAAATTGGTTAATTTTCGATAAATCGAATGACATTCACGTGAGGAGCGCGTAGCTCGCGAGTTAGAAAAGTGCAAATCTTCGGAACATATAACGTCTTTGCGAGGACTTTTCGCATGCGGTTTTCACTCCATGTCGTTAGTTTATGAACGAGGCCAACTAAATAGCATAGTCTCGGGCCCCAAAATGTCGTTTAAATAGGAAAATTTAATTAAAATAGAAATAGGTACTCTCAGGTCTCCGCTACGCGCGTCTAACGTATAAACTCTAACTGACGCGTAGCGAGCTCCTAGAGGCATATGTCAAAATGATTACGTTCATAGCTAATTACATGGGACGTCTAGCGTTCATGCAATTGTTTTTATACAATTCGAACGTTCTAATTTCGATAGGGCACGTGAAAATATGAATTAGTTAAAATATGTATAATTAAGCACTTATGTCTAACCTTTCGTCCAACTTCAGATAGTTGAGCACACAACGTATAATCTGTTTTGCGAAAGTCCACAAGCTACCAACCATTGAGACTTCTTATTCGCATCCACAGGAAAAGAGTTTAACTTCACAATTTTTCACTGAACACTGTTTACTTGTCATTTTGATATAATGAATTTTAAATTCAAATTCAAGAGCGCTACTTTCCCCTCGAAATAAAAGACCAATCAGCTTGCACTCGAATTTTAAAGAGTAGAAGGGAGGCTCCGGCAGACCTGGTATACTTTGACTATGGGCGGAGTGGAGGGTCTTAGGTTATTTCCTTACGGAATTTCTTGATAAGGTCGCCGCGCTCAAAGCCCGCGATAAAAGCTATATGCAATAGCTTAAAAAAATTACCTTATGCAACTACCGAACCACCTCAACAAAGTAAGTTTGTAGAAAATGAACGAATAACTCGAGTCAACTTCAAACGAACATCTTCGTAACAATCGTTTCTTATGATACAAATGTTTTCTCGATTTTTCGATGTTCTCAATCAAGTATTAAACAAAAATGATCAACAAATACTACTCACCTTCTGTTGGGCAGCCACAAGTTTGACACGATAACGAACAAGGTACCGTCGCCGGACACTGCGTCACCTTCGGTTCATGTGTTTGTGTGCACTTGCAAGGCTCCGCATCTCCACACGCCCCACGCAACGTCTTCGGGTTATCGCTCTTATCATCATTCTCCTCATCTTCATTCTCCTGATCTTCATACTCCTTGTCTCCATTCTCCTTATATCCATTCTCCGTATAACCATTCTCCTTATCTCCATTCTCCTTATCTTCTTTTACTTTCGATGATTTACGGTTTTTGTCTTTACGTTTGGACTTCTTTTCCTTCCTGTCGTTTTGCGACTTGGTGCTACTTACGGAGTTTCTTCTTTCGCTCCGAGTCGACTGCAAACTACGGCTCACGGATCCGCTGTCTTCAGCCTGCGTGCTGTTTTCAGTTTGGTATCGGCTCTGGGAACCCTGGGGTATGCACACACAGGGAGGTTTCGTTTGACTTTCTCTCTCGCGACGACACCCGCAAACTAGAAGAGTAAAGAATCTCGGTTATGAGCGATGTCCAAGATGATGATAACGGTTATAGACATAGACCCATTATCCCAAGGAGACAGAAGTGTTTACATTTGAACACGATCAGACATTGCCAAATTTTCGGGCCACTCAGACCGCTGTATATTACAAGTATGGCCGTATGGAATGTGATGTTGCCGGATTAGTTGTTCGGTGTGCCGGATTGAGATTTGTAATTATAAAAACGTCCATAGCATTATTTATTGGTTATATTAGAAGCAATACTGTTGAAATGTCGTTTTCTCTGAAAAGTATTCCATAATTTATGGTAACCTGAAATATACAATCGAATTATCGAATATTTAAATTTTTAAATATAGAACTATTCCATTCCATTGCATCATTTATTCAGAAGGCGACAACGCCGCGCACCTTTTATGAATGGGGACTTTGTTTTGTACTACGCAATTTGACAGCTTCCGTATTTCTCGTAGCTATTTCGAAGCGGTGTTGCCTTAGAAGTGGTACCAAGTTTTCAATCATAGTTACAGCGTTGCCAATAAGAAGTAATTATGACTTGACGACAAAAAGGTCCTTTCGTTTTCTTTGTCATACTTCATGTAATCATTGCGACAAGTCAAGTGGAGTTTTATGAATGAGATGTTTCGTCTCCTTAGGATAATAGGTCTATGGTTATAGAGAAACATAGTGCCAGTTGGGGTAAGTGTGGCGCAACGCCACATTTAACAGCATTTTAACTTCAAATTATTAAATATTGAAATATTACTCATTCTGTCTAAATAATAATATTCACTATTTAGAAGAAAGATTCAATTGATATCAGTGGCGGCTTGTGCATTTTTGAGAGAGGAGGCTGGACATAAAACGTTTTTGTAAAAATATACTCTATTCACAGCCTTTTAACCTTTGCACAGCGACCGTACCAGCTACTTCAGTGACAAAATTAATTGTTACCCAGCAAGAACCAACGTGGAGGTATAGAGTTTCTCTTGCCAAACATTTTTTTGTTCGTTTTTTGTCTTTTATTTTTTTTTATTCATTTTATTAACTTTTTTTTATATATTAACGGAATTCTACGGTCTTTAGTTTGCGAAAAATGATCAATAATATTACCAAAAAATGTATCATTTTGTTTTAAGTGTTTTACTAAATCTTTTCCAATAGATATTAAACTAACATTGTATAAACGATTTTGGCCCATTGTATTTGGCATGTAAGTTTTAATTCGTTTGAGAGTAGAAAATGATCTCTCCACCGATGCCGAGGTGACAGAAATGGTGACTGTCAAACAAAGTAGTTTATAAAACTGAGGTAAAACTTGTTGCAAATCATTGTCTATCATATATTTTATCATATCGGCGTGACTGTCATACTGGCCTAAAATATCTTTATCCGAGTATATAACGCATAATTCACTGTGCCGTGCTATTTTATCAAAAAATTTATATTTTAGAACTAAGTTATCTTAAAGTGTATTGGGGAACTCCTTTGAAAAAGATTCGAAAAATCTCCTATTCGTCAAGTCAAAAAACTTCAATTCATGTAAATCAGAAAATCGAATCTCAATTTGACCTTTAATAGTATCTAAAATTTCATAAAAAAGTTGTTTATAATGTAGTTTCTTGTCTACCAAATTAAATGTTTTCCTCCTTTTCGCGGTAGGAGCCTCATCAGTTGAAAAATTTTCAAATAAAATATTAAAATGAAATTCTGTATTACGGAAACTTGAAATTTTTCCAATGAGATGTTTCAAACGATCTCTTGAATAAACTATATCAGTGAATTTATGTTGTAAAATTTGAAAAATAAGATCAGTTTGTTCAAATATTAATTTAAAATTATCAAGAAAAAACAAAAATTCTTCATTTTCTAAATAAGATTTTAAACCAACAGCAGCATTTAATGAAACCTGATCTGTTGAAAAGTCATCACTGTTTAATACAAAATCAAATGTTTCAATTAATTTGTCTTTATTTTTATGGTTGGTAAATACTGCACGTGATGTAAAATTCCATCGAGTTGGAGCATTACAGGGAAATCAATGATTTTTTTTTAAACTTCGTCTTGTCAATACTACTATTAGTATTAACAATGATCGATTTTCATAGTTACCTGACATTACTAATCCTTTCAAATCCGGTAAAGGCCGTTTATTTAAAAGAAACACTTTTATCATATGTTAATTCACTAAATGGATTTTCTAAAAGGCAGCAACTAACTCACTAACACTCATTTTAAATTTACAACAGACAACAATCTAACCTTACTTCGCGTGGCGTGACAACACATAAACAAGCACTGACTGACCTACTCAGCAGAACGCACGTCTCGTATTTCATAGATTGCTAGCGGCTGCCGCAGGCTAGCCTCCAAAGGGTGTTGCCATTTTCGTTTGATTTACCCAGTTGGCGTTCGGACTGGTCGTAAAAACGGCAACTGCGTTGAACAACACATGCTCAGCGTTTGAGATATATAGTCTAGCCTCAGGGCACTGTTGGCAGATTAAAAATAACTACTGAGAACGGGGAATCAATTGTAAAATTTTAAACATTATCAGAGAAACAGGAAATAAAATGGAGAATGATCATTAAGATAAATTGGTGAGGAGGCTGAGCCTCCTTAGCCTCCTTCGAGGAGCCGCCACTGATTGATATCAAAAACAGAGATGTGTTTAAAACTATACCTATGTGGTAACCCTAAATTATACTAAAGTTTAATATAGGTATGTCTAGATCGATCAGTGACATCACAGCTAAATAGCTGCAGACAGCTGTTTCTGGAGCTATATTTTTATACTTTGACTATAGCCATAGGAAAAGACATCACAATGAAGGTGAGACTGGTTTGAGCTCGTCTAGTCCGCCTGTCTGGAATCTCTCGTGGTGGAACAACAGACGAAATTTTTGATGAACACCGACCATGGAAATATCTCTAGAAAAGGGGGAAATCTCCCACCTTTCAAAGATGTTCTAGAGAGGTCAATTCACTCGTAAGTGTGACATCATCAATCAGACGAATAGCTCTCTTCTGGATGGAATCCAGAGCTTCAGCTAATGTTTTTGGAGTCGAACTCTAAACATGTGAACAGTACTTCAAGGCAGGTCGAATATGTGCTTTGTAGATTATGAGGAGCTGCTGGGATGTAAAGTAGCTCTTGACACGGAATAGAAAACCAAGTTTTTGTGAAGCGATTTTCGCAATCGACCTCACATGACATCATAGGAATAAATGTACCTGACATCATCATATTTGGGATTGTGTGATCCGCCTTCTTGGAGAAGTTACCTCTTTTCGAATATATCGAAATAGTTAGGGTAAGTTTTGCTCAAATTGGAATAAATTCAGCAAAAGTTGACCACGAAATTTGACATTTTTGGGCTACATGGATTTTGCCTCGAATTGTTTTTTCGTCATGTTCACATTATCGTATTTTTTGTTTTTCTACAAACGAAATGTTGAAGAATATTTTTACTTTACCATAATGCACCATAATGTTGGAAGTACTGATTTCTTTGCTCAGTACATTCTCTAAATTTTCCTGTCTAAGATTTTGTAGTACCGTTGGCTATCAAGATGTCCTTGACATATGTGATATGTTGAACCACGATGGCCACGTAGAGCAGACCAAACACTAAAACCATAACCACCCTGAGATCGCACGTCGACGTTTTGCCTGTTGGAGCCAAACTCCTATCGTTGCTGAAGATCATTTGGTTGCAGGTGACGTTTCCTTATTGTATAAAACCAGAATTTGTATGTCTTCAAAATGCCAAAAACTCAACGTCTCGAAATTGAAGGATTTGCAACTGCCATTCCAGTTACAGTTATATAAGTTTCCTCAGCATCTTCAATGTTTTAGTCTGGACTTGTTGAAGGGTCCACAATTATTAAGATTTTTTTTAACCTCTTGATAATAGTTGTTATTTGGTTGTTTTCTTTCTGGCTAGCGTTTGAAATATTATTAGGATCCAATACCAAAAAGTAATTGTACACATTGTAAAAATCATTGGAAACTTGATCAACATGAAAATACTGTATAACTTGTTGCTATGTCATTTCTCTATTAACATAAGTTTTACCTTGAACTGCTTTGGGGCATCCCAAGGCCGGGCAGGTCTGGACGGCACTAGGTTCGGCGCTGGGGTACAAAGACGCGCAGACTTTCTTTTCACCTTTTAATCAAAGATTATTTATAAGAATATCAAGAACAAATAAACATTTTCGAAACCAGCAATCAATAATAAGGTAGAGTACTACAAATAAAAAAACATAAAATAACAATTAAAGCAACTAACATTTGGAATTAAGCGATTTGTCATGATTAAATGAAAGAACAATTACTTCGTTTTTATACCACTTTTAATAATAACATGAAAACGTTACCGAAGGGCCATTATCAAACAGATACAAAATTATGAAGTAAACAGTTCAAGTATAAATAGGAACTAACGTTCTGGTCGCTCAAGGATTTTTTGTTAATATTTTTGAACTTTTTTATGTCTTTAGATGCGCGAATTTTTACCTTATAAAGCTGTAAAAGTTGTGCTAGCAAAGATACGGCAGTATTTACGAAAAAAAATTGTTATATTTCAGTGTTTTAAAAATAGATTAAAAACTATAGGTTGTTTCAAATAAAAGTTGTGTGCAAAAAAACAAAATCTTCGATATTATATAATCAAATCTATGAATTTGTTTAACTAAATAATTATTATTCAATTCAAAATTTACATTACCTACCTCATTTTCCGATGTAAAAATAAGATTCGGAGCGCTTTCTTTACCTCGCTGTAGATAGTTTTGTTTTTGATCTAGAGTGGTGAAAAATTAGAGTTAGTTAGTTTTAAGCCTCTTCCTTATTCTGAATTTGTTCCAAAACTGTTCTATTTGGGCTCTGATTTTTCTAACAATATCTTGAATTTGTTTTTTTTAAGAATCCTAACCTTAAAAAATCGACTTTTGAGGGTTCGCATTTTTCAAAATCGTCAAGAAATTCTAAATTGAAAAAACTTACGCCACCTATTCTCATCAGTTAGATGATGGAAACAACTGGAATAAAATATCTAAATTGGTAGAGGAAACATTTTTCAACATTCATGAAAAAAAAAACAGGTAAATGGGCCCGATATATTGACACTTTTTTCGCACACAACTTACATTTAAAAAAATTTTTATGTGACCTATAGTTTTAATCTATTTTCAAACTTTTCTGCTTTATAAGGTAAAAATAGGCAATCAGCGCATCAAAATAGATAAAAAAGTTCAAAAATATTAAAATTTATGCGATTGACTCGACTATAATATAGAGTACAATAGGGTTAATGAGTTCAATTACGAGTAAGGGATCGTCGGATTGTAATTTCATGAATCATATTGTACTTTAGTTCCTATTTATACTTGAACTGTTTACTTCATAATTTTGTATCTGTTTGATAATGCACTGGTGATACTGTCGTGACGTTTTCATGTTATTATTACAAGTGGTATAAAAACAAAGTGATTGTTCTTTCATTTAAATGATTTCATAATAATAATTTACCATACAGTAACGGCTTCTACGACTGATTTTTTAATTTTAATTTGAAGACAATTCAGTTTTGTTGACATCAACATAGTTTTTGTAGGAAACACGAACCTACACCTTGGAGACCGCCTTTGTTCACTTATTACCCAAATCAAGTTGTGATATTTTGAATATTACAGACAGACTTCTGAACCTAAATCTGACCCTGTTCCTGCCAAATTCACTATTCCACACGAGAAGCTGATTTAGATAAATTTTAACATAAAATTCAAACAATAAAACTTTATACCTCCTCCTCCTAGGGTTACATGTGACAGGTTTGTTAAAACGTTTCAGCTTACAAGCACAATACACGTGAAGGGCTATACATATGAGAAAAAACAGCATTAACACCAAATAGGGAACGAAACGAACACCTGGAAACAGAAGCCGAATATTAGAATAACTACCAACTTGAAAGGAAATCGACCATACCTAGACTGAACAGTTGAAGAAGGCTGGTCGTTCTGCCTGAAAATGGAAGCATTAGAAATACTACCACGTATCACACAAAATGAAATGTAGCATACCCCTTTTGCACTTGCACTTGGACTTACGCGAATCTGAAATCTCAAGTATTACAAATACTGTCATATGATAAAACGAATCATACCCTTCTTAGGAGCCAACAGTACTTTCTCTGAAGCGAAGCTAACCTTCTTTGAAAGTGAGTTTACTTTCTCTGAAAGTAAGTTTACCTATTAGAATATCAATCACACCAGATGAAATTCATACATACCGCTATCACACTCGATATTGCATTCAATTGAACCTGAAATCGAAGTGTTACTAATTTTGCGATATTATAAAATGATCATACCCCTGTTAAAAATTGTCGACGCCATGTCTGAAAATAGAGTCTACGTATTAGAGAGATAAAACGTGATATATTCCAACATACCGCTGTCGTCTAAGGAGCACGTGACTGTATCTGAAACCTATTTCGTTATTCTACCGTCGTAAAAGATAACACTGAACATACCCGCACTAACTGATGATCGTAGGGAGGTACTGGAGTCACTCCAGGCTGAGGAGTAAAAAAGAAAATTCAAATCTGTCCAGAGAAATATCAAAACACTAGGAAATATTGTTCTAATGAAAATGATCCTTTGTTCCTCTCGAATTTAACCACATATATACCTAACACAAGGAACCTCAATCAATGTTGCTTCATTCGACTATTGCGAGCTGAACCAGCGATCAAATATTTGTTTGTGATGTCGAAACTCATTTTTTACGCTCACCTGTACATTATGTTAATCCTGACATGATCCTAATTTGGAATATTCAATGTCTGTATAGTGAATGTATTTAGAAATAGGTATTTCTCGTTCTGATATCTCTAATTTCGATAGTTCTTGACCATACCTGATAAATTTGTATATTCGCGATTCAGACTTGAGAAGTTTACTCACTAAATTTGATTCGTCTAACAATAAGTCCATTTTAGTGTCACACATCTTTGCCGCTACGTTATTTTATCTTATGCGATGTTCTGAAACAATTGACTCTGATACACCACCCCACCTGTTAATGTAGTAGACTCAAATTCCTATTTTAAACCTTAATCATGTTGATCTTTATTTCTATGTACCGGGGTATCACGTTTGAAATAATTATGTCACTGTCACACTGACATCATCAATAACCTACAAATTTCATACCTATTTATTTCAGTTGTGAAACAATAATGAACTACAAATTATGAAATAATTATGTGAACTTTGAACCTTTTCAGAGGTCGTGATATCCACAATCCGGGTCAAAAACTGTTTTGAAATAGTTAATTTTCCGTAAATCGAATGACGTTCACGTGAGAAGACCGTAGCACGCGAGTTAGAAAAGTGCAAACTGGTTGTACCTAATACGGCTTTACGACAACTTTTCGGGTGCCGTTTTCGCTCCATGTAGTTAGATTTAGTATCGGACCGTGCCCGACGGCCCTTCTTTTTTCGATAAATGTCCATTAAATAGGAAAATTTAATTAAAACAGTTTGAGCTATTCTCAGATCTCAGCTACGCGCGTCAAACGTGCAACGTACCAAAGGAAATTTTCTCGCGACTAAAATATACACGAAGCGGGTAAAAACTAGCGGCCCACAGCCAAAAACATTTTATTACAACTGGCGCCGGTCGCACGGGGCAAGATACGGCCCCAAATTAACAAGACCGAGGTAAAATGTATAAACTCTAAATTACGCGCAGCGAGCTCCTCGAGGCATATGTCAAAATGATTTCGTTCGTAGCTAATTACATAGGACGTCTGGCGTTCATGCAATTATGTTTTTAGATAATTCGAACCTTCTAATTTCGATAGGCCACGTGAAAATCCCCGAGTCCAAAGCGCTAAAGACTTCTGAGTGTTACAATATTCGTATAAAATTGCGAAATTTCGCACTTTTAGAAACTTCAAATTAATTATGACATAATTATTACAAACGTAAAGTAAGACACACGTTTTAAATTCCATAACCACCCTTGACCAAGATAATTTTTGATATCCCGGTACTTATAAGATCTTAATATAATACCATGACATATTATTTTGATTACTGTAATCTCATTTTGTCATGTTGAGTTTCACTTTATAATTTATATTTGACTTCAATTTTTTTAAATAATGAAACAAACCTATCTCAGCACATTCACAGATGTTCCAAGTATACCACCTTCGCATTGGAAGTTCTTAAATATTTTTTATAAAAAAGAAATTAAATAAAACTGATTAAGGGAATAATGAGCTTATTCTAACGCTTATTTCCTAATGCGATAAAGTTCAATATGAGCTTTCTAATTTACTGAAATTCTTATGACGGTGAATGGTGGTCGATCATTTTTACGTTAAAAAACAAGTATAAGGAAGACAATTTTCAAATTTCTTGGCTTTATTACGTTGATTTCGTGATGTGTAAGAGTCAGTGGTACTGATCAATCAAAACGAGGGCGAATAAGTACGGATCATTTACACCGCTTGATTGGGTACATTGTGCGCCCCTTGATACAAGAATCAGTCCAGCAGGCCTAAGGCAGTGCCCAAGGCTAAGATTTTGCATGGACAGATATCTCTTATGGCTTCAAGGGGCTTATGTGTGCTTGCCTAGGTGTTGTAGCCTAAGGGAAGCCAGTGCTGGACATTCTGCTAGGATGTGAGAGGCAGTTTCGTCCACCTCACCACATCTACTACAAGCTGGGTCTTCAACAATGCCCACTGTGTGTAGATGTTTATTCAGATGACAGTGTCCTGTCACCAGTTTTAGGCATCTTCAGCTCATAGAGAGTAGGGCGAGAACTCCCTAATTTTGGAGCTTTCCCTGCTTCCTTGCAGTACGTCATATGTGTTATGAGGACCCCAGGTGTTTGAAACCTGACAGCAGGCGCTATCACATCCTGCGACAGTCGTAAGGTCGGGCAATTCTCGGCTGCTCAGTCCCAAATTGTGACATGACCGCGAGGCCCAGGCGCACCGACCCACTGGCCCAGACCAGCCAGCCGATACGCCATACCCGCGGCCACTGTTTTGATATGGAGCTGTAGAGGGACGATCCCCACCAGAACCTCCCGAGCCCTGGTGGGAGCGGTCCTCATAGTCCCCCTTACCGCCACCCAAGCAAATCGTTGAACCTTGGCCAGAGCCAGACGGGACAGAACCGTTTCGGTTGCCGGCTGTCACAATATGAGCATACTGGTCTAGATGGTTGCATAGGTTATGATTGGGCGGATCATGGCCGTGTAGATCCAGGGCAGAACCATGTGTTTTCGAAGGCTCTCCTGCATGACCATAAGGATGCAACGGCCTTCCTCACCCGGGTTTCCAGGTGTATGGCCAGCTCAGTTTAGCATCGAGGATAACTCCAAGGTACTCTTCACTGAGCCTTTCATGTGCAGGGACCTTCCTAACAGAAGAATATCTGGTAGGGATCCCAGTTTCCGCTTCCTCGTGAAAAGAACCACTTTGGTCTTTGCTGGTCCCTCGGCACCAGCGAGCCACGATGGCAAGTGCAGTGTTCTGAAGTTCGCACAAGGTAGCCGTGTGTCTTCCGAAGGTCACAGCTGCCAAGTCGTAAAACCCAGCCTCATTCAGCTCGACTAACTAGCCAGGCACCAAAGGAGCGGAGACAGTACTCCTCCCTGAGGGCACCTTCGAGTGATGTGGGTACATACGTATATGGTGGTATATAGCTTATACAGCTATTGGGACATAAGTAACCTCACATTATTCAGAACAAAATATGGGGATTATACCAAACATGTCGTAAAAAAAGATACAGGGTATTAAAGTTGAAACATTATCTCGTTTTTGTAAATAATTGCACAACGTTTTCATAAATTGTTTCCAGAGTCGTAACTTTAGGCAAGGAATGTGATTATGTTTATTTTTCCACATTCTGTTACTTGGACGAATTTGGGTCATGACTTTTTTGACGAAACTTTTTGTTAATTTCGAGTAGAAAATATGACGAAAAGGACTTGAAAATGTTGACCAGTTCAGCATTCTTCACGACCCCTTAAGTCTACTAGTATTAAAGAAGAATCATTACATTTTGGAATAGTACTGGTTTGACTCTTCATATCATTGCATATACCGCATTGGCAACCAGCGTTCCCACACGGAATACACATGGGATCTCCTCCAGATGGTGGTACTCTACAAACAGGATGTTCAATTATCGGGCAATAAGATCGGCAAGATTCGATTGTACCTCGAACAACAAATAGGTGGAGGACGTGTCTGTGTAGGTGTTCCAGGACATACTGGCCTCTGGCAAACTGGTGGACTTGAGCTTGGGGGTCTCTGGCAAACTGGGGGACTTGAGCTTGGGGGTCTCTGGCAAACTGGTGGACTTGAGCTTGGGGGTCTCTGGCAAACTGGTGGACTTGAGCTTGGGGGTCTCTGGCAAACTGGTGGACTTGGGCATGGGGGTCTCTGGGAGACTGGTGTACACGGGCATGGGGGTCTCTGGGGAACTGGTTGGCTGGGGCACACAGGTCTGGGACAGACTGGAGGAGTTGGACATACAGGCTTTGGAGATACCGGTTTGGGTATATTCGGACAATCGGGATTTCTGCAAACAGGACAAGTAGGTGGGGGACGTATAGGTTTAATATTGGGACATTCGGATGAACTGCAAACAGGACACACGGGCTTTGGGCACACCGGTTTGGGGCACACAGGTTTCGAGCTCATAGGTTTGGGACGAACCGGTTGAATATTTGGACAATCGGGTGATCCGCATACAGGGCACACTGGCCTAGAAGGAGAAGGTGATCTGCTACGGACAGGTGAAGGTCGATCACAAGGCGATGGCGCTCTATTACCGGCTGGAGATGGTCGATCAGAAGGCGAAGGTGGTCTACTACAGATTGGTGATGGTGGACAAGAAGGTGGTCTGGGGCATACTGGCTGTGGTTTTTTGTAAGCAGGTTTTGGGGGGCATATGACTTTAGGGCAGACGGGTCTTGGGCGCATATAAGTTTGAATTTTTGGACAATCGGGTGATCCGCAAACAGGACATACTGGCCTAGAAGGCGAAGGTGATCTGCTACGGACAGGTGAAGGTCGATCAGAAGGCGAAGGTGGTCTGCTACAGATTGGTCGTGGTGGACAAGGTGAAGGTGGTCTGGGACACACTGGCTGTGGTTTTTTGTAAGCGGGTTTTGGGGGACTTGTGATTTCAGGGCAGACGGGTCTTGGGCGTATATAAGTTTGAATTTTTGGACAATCGGGTGATCCGCAAACAGGACATACTGGCCTACAAGGCGATGATGCCCTATTACTGCCTGGAGATGGTCGATCACTAGGTGAAGGTGCTCTACTATACACTGGTGATTGTCGATCAGGAGGCGAAGGTGCTCTACTATACACTGGCGATGGTCGATCAGGAGGCGAAGATGGTCTGGGGCATACTGTCTGTGGTTTTTTGCTGACAGGTTTCGGGGGGCATGCGACTTCAGGGCAGACGGGTCTTGCGCATATATAAATTTCTGGAACAAAGGAACGCCAATAGTGGTAGGTTCCACAACATGATACCCTATTTAAAATGCCAATGACATCTACAAGATTGGGTATACGCCTTTTTCTTAAACGTATACTGAAGAAGCCCAAGTCTCTCAAGTTTTAAATGGGGTATCTTTATGCTACATCTTTTATTGCGAAATCAATCAAGAGCAATCCAGTCTCTTGTTCTCATGAATATTGCTTCAATAACTAGCAATGTGGCTGACATTAATTTGTCTCCCAAGGAAAATGAATAAAATTTAGAATTTACTACAAATTGATGTATTTCTCTGTTCGTATGGAATACAGTTTGATAAAGATGATGAATTGAAGTGATTGGATGCTACCAGATTTGGGGAGAAAGTCAAACATAAATGAAATTACTTGGGCTATCAATGTTTGCTTGACACATCATATCCGTACAAGTGGTAACCTGACATTGCTTCGTGGAGCTATCGCCTAACTGCTCATACTTCGTTTCGGTTACACAGATCACAGGGTTCTTTAGTGCCGGGCTCGAGCAAATCTGAATAGCTTTGTCCGTTCCTGGACAAGAAAAGCATTCCGAATCGTCTAAAATCAAGATTATAAAAATGAAATATTCCATTGGCCGAGGCATTATTCTAAAAAAAAGAATCGTTCCATATATCTAAATTTACATTTGATTGCGAATACTTACAGTAACATCTTCTGTACATTACGCAGGACCAGTTAACGTAAAATATGAAGACAAATTTAGAATTCCATTACAGCTTGAAGTTTACTTGAATTTAAGGTTATTGTGTCAAAGCTGAATAGTTTGACAAAACGATTGACATCAATCATAGTAAAATAGTCGATCCAAACCATAAAGTGAAGAATAGAATGAAGTCGATGTAACCTAGATTCTGGTGGGGGTAAGTAGGTCAATCCAGAACAGATGATCAATATGGCTACCGTTGAATAGAATCTTCACGGTCCAAAGTGGCCATTGAGATACAATGGCTGTGTTATAAGAGAGCGATTCTCTCAAAAAACTAGGCTCAATCGAAAACTCTTAAAGAACTTTCCTTATCTCCAAGTGAATCTGCATGTGCTGTCGGACATACCTTGGAGACGATGAAACTACACCCGAAGAAATCAGAAATATCCCCTACATCAGGCTACTGAATTTCATAGAATACACCGGATTGATGAGGAGATAGCAATATTTGAGGGCACTAATGACCGCAGTGCAGTGAGGCTGAGAAGGACCCGAGGCGTCTATGCAAGATTTCCCCTCCTCTACGCAAAAAAAAAAATATGAATTCCAATCTGTATACTCAAAGTTTTGACAATTTCTGTGAAAAATTTGAGTTATGCATGTTCATATTGATAATATTTATCCCAATTCATGAATGTAATTATTTGTAATTCAATGCCCGCCTAGGTTTTCGTGCATTCGGCGTTTAGGAAAGCAGCAGTGTTATAAGGGCATATTATATTGGAAAAGTATTTTTGGCGCTGCCCATACTTGATGTAAATTTAACAAGACGGAGTGAGCGTTAGCGAACGAATTCGTCTCTTGAATCTGCTTATATGGTATGTCCTCGTAAATGCAATCCACTTGAAACTAGATATGATGCTCGAAATTTTCTGGCATAAAACTGCAATGTCCTACTTTAAGCAGTTTTCGAATTATTGAGCAGAGTGGCCCATCGAAATACTCGACGTTATTCACTTTATTTCGAGCACTTCTGTGCGCGAACTACTGGTCGATGTTAGAGACAAATAGTGCGTAAAAACTCGGCGATTAGTACACGTACCAAAACGCCCTCTACAATTTACGGGCGGCCGTTGTGAGAACTAGGTTAGCCAGATGGAGACTTTGTCAGCTTTGTGTGCCAATGCCGCTTTCTTTTTTTGATGCTGACTGATTCATTTTCATGGATTTGTAGCTTACTATAATAGTCTATCTTCCAAGATAGAGCGGGCGCTTTTTATCGGCGAAAGACGTCGTGAGCGTAGTGAATGCATAAGCCGATCTTTTCGGCACACCTACTCACTCCGTCTTAAGCCTTCGGGCATAGCAGCTTACTAATCAACCTAGTTTTATTTCATACTGTCCGAAAAATACAACTGTGTCATTAAATTGAGCCCGGAAAGTGGAACTTTAGTACATCACTAGGTCGGAAAGAGTTGTGTAGAAATGTTTCTATTGCTTTCGAGGTTTTAGATTAAATTTCTTCCCTGAACAAGATAAACAGATGTTAAACAGATGAAGAAAACATTTTACGACACATGGTTTTAAAAACTATCATAAATTCCAGAATAGGTTCATTCCTCGCTTCGCCCGTAAACATTAAGCTTGTACTTTAGAAAGTAATTTTTTTGAATATGTACAATAAGGAAATAAAACAAAAATTCGAATTTACTGCCTAGTTTGATCGCTGACGTCACATAGTGACATTACCGAAGCGAGCTATAACCACTGTGTGACGAAACCATTTAACTTTGCATTTTGAGTAAATTTGAATTTGTGTTCAATTTCGTTAACCTCCAAGGTATAACTTGGGGGAAATAGTTGTAGTTCAATTATGGAAGCTTGGTGTACCTTTGAGATTGAATGTTTTGGTGCAAAGGTTTTGTGAATTAGATGACTGTATTCCTTTGTCTTCAGTGGAAACTTTCTTCGGACAGGAAATCTCTGGTTCCGGACTGTCAGCTGGTCTTTGACTACAAACCGTTGCCACATCGCATACCCGAACTTCAGCTTGTTCACAAACTGTCGCGAGTATGCACACGGGCTTTGAACAAATCGTTCCCGCATTACGCACAGGTTTTGGAGGAACGGTACCGGAATCGGAGACGCGCTTCGGGGAACTTACGGGAGTCGCTTTGCAAACGGGTAAATCACAAGTAGTTCCAAGATCGCAGACAACTTTCTGTATTGGCTTATCTACTGTCTTGGTTTCACAAACCAGCAAATCACAAGTCGTTCCGAGATCACAGACAACTATCGGTACTGTCTTGGTTTCACTAATCTTTGTTTCAGAACCGACCGTACCGGTACTGCGTACGTTCTTTGGACAACAAATAAATTCTTCACTGCTAGCAGGCTCGGGGTAATTGATATTTTCCGTGCTACAAACCGTTACTGTACTGCGAACTGAATCGTTACGAGCCGGTACCGGTTTTGGATCGCCCGGTACGGGATCACAATATTTTTTCGGTTCGCGAGGTGGAAGAGGTAAACAGATGGGAGTTGGATCACAAATTCTTCTCGGTTTACTGGGTGGGGATAACGAGCTCATGGGAGGTGGACCGCGAATTCTTCTTGGCCTCCTGGGTGGCGATAACGAGCTGTCAGAAGGTGATTCGCATGGACTTCTTGAACTGCCCGGCGGAGGAGTGAAGGAGACAGAAGGGGATTCGTAACATTTTCTTGGTCTGCTTGGTGATGGAGGAGAATCGGGGCGTGATTCAACAAATTTTCTCGATGTAGGAAAGCAGACACAGTCTGGGTCACTATTTCGTCTTGGGCTGCTTGGTCGGGATGTGGGACTAGCGGGAGGCGGATCGCAAATTACTCTTGGGACGCAGTTCGTACTACAAGTGACCATAAGAGGTCTGACGCAAGTTGAATTGATAGAATCCATATTGCTATTGGTTCTTCTACATGGAGCTAGAGGAGTCCCAATGGCTGCAGTCTGGACTATAAGGGGACACTCGGGTATATGGCAGGGTTCTGGAATGGGACACTTCTTACTATCTATGATTGCTATTAATAAATTTTAGCAGCTAGTCGTATGAGGATACTTTAATAACGGTGTTTTTTTTTGCGTGACAGAACTTGCGATCCAGACATCTCTGATACTAGTTATCATATGTCAAAGTTCTAATGGGCCCCACACAAGATCAAACAAGTTGCGCAAACTATTGTTGTACAACAATTGTTGCTCATACACGATACAACGTTTTGTGCAAATGTGCACTTCTATATTGTTTCATATGCAGTTGGTCCGAGCTTGTTGACTAGTGTCTTTAATATTGTTATTAAAAATGTCTACAGAAGCCGCGTGTTTAGCAATTATAGTTGCATACTGTGAATGAATTGCTTCCAAAAAGAAAAAGAAAGAAAAGAATTTGGACTAAAGAGTGGCTAAAGAAGGGCCATCATGAAAATCTTATCAAAAAGGTGCAACTAACTATCTTCTTATCTAGCCATGATTTCAAGCTTCCCGTAACTTTATTTTGTTCTCTGTGATATGCAGTACGAAGGGCCAATAATTTATTTATTACATTCTCTCAGCCTGCATTTTCATCTATTCCTTTAATTTTTTTCTATTAATTTATCATAACCTACATTTTTTTAATTTTTATAAATCGGGAACTGCCCCGTATGTCGCACTCCAAGGGACTAATGGGAGACATCCAGCAGCAACGAGTGAAAACTTTACTGACATTCAGCAAAGAAGAATTAAGGAATCTTGTTGGGCAATGGAACATAAGTTCTAGGGAGCTTTTGAATCAACGAACTTTGTGCAATGACAAACTGTCAGTTTACTGGAAGCAAATCTATGAGCACAGATTTACCTTTAGTCTCGTCTCCAAAAGCCACGTCTGTGAGGTTCGTGGAGCATTTACATGTTTCGGTTGTTTTTGATTTCCGTGGACTGATACACTGCAACTTTTTATTGATACATCTGAGATTTTTGGTCTGAGAAACGGCAGCTTTCAAGTGAGGAGTTTTCGTACCTATCTGTACGCACTTTTCCACTGCAGGCGTAGAAAACTTGGCATCTACAAGCAATCGATTTTACTAATAGAAACTCCACGACAAACGACAGTCAAATAAAGCCAAAATCGAATAAAAAAGCGGCTAATCACGATTATGTAGTCGGATTGGAGCAAAGACGCACATGGGGGCCATGGCATCCTAGTTTACTCACGTCATTCCCAGAAAATTCGTGAAAATATCTTTTGCAATGGAGTGAAACTTGTTAGGGAGGTTTTCTTGAGGTTACCGGTCATGACCATAACCCTCAATAGTCACCTGGTGGTCAGGATACCCTGATGACTTAGGTCGTCTCCAGGGATTGTTTAATATGCTCAGAAACGCAACCAAAATCGCCTCTCTGAGGTTTTTGGGGGTCGATGATGACCCTCAATAGTCACCTGGTGGTCAAGATACTCTGCTGGCCTAGGTCGTTTCCAGGAATTGTTTTTAATATGCTCTGAAATGCAACCAAATTCGTCTCTAGGGGGTTTTTGGAGCCGATGATCAGGATTCCGATACCAGATTCAAACTGGTGCTCAGGGCATCCTGGTACTAATGTCATCTCAAGGGAATTTGTGAATTTATCTTTTGAAATGGGATGAAACTTGTGAGGGAGTTCTTTTGAGCTTGCCGGTTGTGACTATGATCACCTGGCGGCCAGGATACCTTGATGACCTAGGTCGTCTCCGGGGATTGTTTTTTAATATGCTCTGAAATGCAACTAACGCCGAGTGTACCATGATGCCCTGGCGACCCCAAAAACCCCCCGACTAAGAAATTCTGGCCTATTCCGGCTTTATTTAGCCACTTTTTTTCACGTTCGTTGAATTTTAGCTTCTGAAAGTGTTTCAAAAAGATGCATTTTCCTCTGTAGAAACGCTAAAATGCATGTAAACAAGAAACAAGCTGGTAACATTTTTTTAAATGACTTCTAGAATCGATTTAAAAAAAGCGTCAAAATCTGTTCAGCCGCTTTTTTATTTCTCACTTGGGCCTTTTTCGGCTTTATTTCCTCGACTATATGCTAACTTTGGTATCCTGTAACTAACCACGAAATGATTTGAAATCTTCACGGCCAAAGTCTATTGGCAATTTGACATTTATCAATATAATATCTCGTGATAAAAATCATCCTTTTTTTACTTCCCCCACTGTACGTGGTGTAAAGGAAGAAAATCGGACCAAGAAATGTTAGCGGTTATGTCCGTTTTAAGTGTGTGTGTGTGTGTGTGTACGTGTCCACGCGCGAATGTAAGTGCGTAATTCACTGTGGAGACGATTGTGCCGTTGCTATTGGTCGTACGGATTTGAAATTTTGTAGATCGCTTCAAAGTGGTGAAAATAAGAACAGCATTTTTTTGGACGCGGCGGCCCCGTTACCAGAGGTATTTCTGACATCTATCTTCATTTTTTCAAATGGAATTGTGGTATTTTATTGAACCTTAAGGACAACCGTGTTTTTCTGGTTATAAATATACAAATATATAAATATATGAGCTCGAACTGCGTGGCTAAAATAAAACCGAAGATTCTTTGATTCGAAAAAAATTTGATGAGCCTTTTTACTTTTGCCTCAAGTCTCTTGTTTAGCCGGTAGAGGGCTTCAAAGTTGCAAAAATAATTGTTTTTTTTCGGTATAACTTGAGAACGTGATGGAGGACTTTTACAATATTTGGCAGGTGAGTTACTGTCAATAATAGCCGTTTTTGAGAGCAGAGCATAGAGCCTTAGAGACCATAGAAATGGCTCATACTTGAGGATGTAACGGGAAAAGCGTCCAGAACTTTTTTGTGGTCGATGTAATTCACTCTATATTTTTTATGTAGATAGCTTATCTAATTTGAAAACTTTTCTTACTCTTAGAAAATTTTGATAAAATCAACGGATTAGCTTGAAAAAATTAATTTTCGAGTCTCTGCAATTTTGGCTTACTAATTTAACTTGATTAAAATACCTTAGTTGCCTTTGCTTTTCTAATGTCATTTTGGCATTTGGAGAATTTATTCTCAAAACTGTCAGTTTTACTTTGCTTTCCGTAAAAATTTTATAAAATTTTGGCTCAAAAAATGGGGAAACGATGTGATTATTTAGGAAAAACAAATGCTAAATTAAAAGAAACAACAAAACTTTTTGGGAAATCGCTAAGGCATCAATTGTTCGAAATGTTGCCCATTTTCCTGAATACACAAATTAATTCGTTTCAAGATATTGGATTGAACTCTGGCTAGTACTTCAGGATCATTCTTCAAGTAGTTCTCCCCGTTCAATCGATCGGGTATAACGGTAGGGCCAATAATAAAGTTATCCACAATTCCAACCCAAACATTGATTTTAGTTTGATTCTGAAAATATGTAACTTCCGTTTCATGAGGATTTTCATCAGCATAGAAATGTTCATTATGGAGGTTAAAAAGACCACATCTCGTGAAAGTATCTTCGTCCGTGAACAGAATTCTTCTACAAAAATTGGGGTTTGCGTTTTGTCTTTGGACAATAAGCCGACAGAAATCTAGCCGATGACCTGGATCCATGGGCAATAAGTCTTGAACTGTTTTAATATGATAGGGATACAACAGTTCTTCTTTCAGTACATTATGAACTAATGATTTTGAGGCTCCAATAGGGAGTCCCAAACGTAGTGTGCTTATCCCAGGTTCAGTTTCAACCGCTTCCAGTATCGCTTCTTCGAGCTCTAACGTCCTTCTTGTCCGTCTGCGTCCAGTTTCTCTGCGATTTGCTTCAAATTTGCCAGTTTCGCGAAGGTTTGCCGATTTGGAATTCTGCGATGCGGATATCTTTCCCTTCTCCGGCCATTGCAACGACAAAGTCCATAAATCAATAACATATTAACCATTAGAGTGTTACTGAAATTTTGAGCCATAATTTTATAAAATTTTTACGGAAAGCAAAGTAAAAACTGACAGTTTTGAGAATAAATTCTTCAAATGCCAAGTAAAATTAGTAAGCCAAAATTGCAGAGACTCGAAAATTATTTTTTTCAAGCTAATCCGTTGATTTTATCAAAATTTTCTAAGAGTAAGAAAAGTTTTCAAATTAGATAAGCTATCTACATAAAAAATATCGAGTGAACTACATTGACCACAAACAAGTTCTGGACACTTTTCCCGTTACATCCTCAAGTTTGAGCCATTTCTATGGTCTCTAAGGCTCTGTGCTCCACTCTCAAAAATGGCCATTATTGACAGTAACTCACCTGCTAAATATTGTAAAAGTTCTTCATCACGTTCTCAGGTTATACCGAAAAAACAAAATTATTTTTGCAATTTTGAAGTCCTCTACCGGGAAAACAAGACCCTTGAGGCAAAAGTAAAAAGGCTCATCAACTTTTTTTCGAATCAAAGAATCTTCGGTTTTATTTTGGCCACGCAGTTCGAGGACACCCTGTATATCACACATATATATTTAACCTGCACAAGCGTCCGAAATTCTCATTTTAAGTCTCAAGTGACGTCACGATCTATTTCTTTATTCCAAGGTACATTTCGATAGTTCATGTGACAGCGACTGTCCGTATAAAACAAGGTTATATTATAGCGTGAATAATTGCGAGTGAACCTGACAGCAGGTGTCAGTATGATACATAAAGTTGTTTGGATAAATTTCAATGTAACATAGAGTATATAATTACCTCCCATTTTTGAATACTTGCCACACCCTACCAAAGTCGGTTTTTTGGGTACGAAATTGAATTCCTGCGGACAATCTGCGGTTGCTACGGGATTACAGAATTTTACTTTGGAACATTCGCACTGGGTTTTGCACGCGTCGCAGATGGTTCTCGAAGGTTCGAGGGCGTCGATAATATAGCCACAGAGTCTGCAGGTACGTATATCACTGCGTCGGCCGGAACCACTTGGGCGTTTAATGCTACGCCTTGATCTTCGACTTTCTTCGGTCGAACTGCACCTGAGATTACTAGTAACGGAATCCGTTTCTGTATGGGACGGTTCTTCGCAAGAACACTCGTCCGCTGGCTTATTTTCGCTTGAGCCTCTTCGCGTTTCTGTAGGTGGGCTACCGTCATCTATAGACAACCTAATACCTTGACGTGACACCATAAACACTTGGGCATTTGTACTTATACCTACAAATTTCGAGGGTAGTTAGTATTTATAGCGATATTGTATGTCTTAGAATGCGAAAATGAGTTTATCCGAAAAAAAAACAATTGGCTAGGTTGGTGGTAGGTCTCATTGACCTATTCCGATTATAATAAGGCTCACCACGAGGGCAAAGTGAAAGTTCCTGAAAAATGAAACAAGAAATAATTGATTTGGTCAAAACTTATTTTATTTCTCAACGTAATCTCCTTGTAGCTCGATAAAGTTAGTCCAACGTTTCTCTAATTTTTCGATCCCTTACAAATAATACGATTCCGGAAATCCTTCAAAAAAGGCGTTTGTTTCATGCGATGACCTGATCGTTGGAGCCAAATCTTTTTCCGCCTAACCATCTCTTCAAGTTTGAAAATAGATAAGAATCGCAGAGGGCCAAATCTGGAGAATATGGTGAATGACGAACCAATTCGTAGCGCAATTCATGCAATTTTGCCATTGCGATTGCGGACCTGTGAGCCGGTACGTTGTCCTGGTAGAAGAGCACTTTTTTCTTTGCCAAATGCGACCGCTTTCGCTTCAAATCGGGGTCGAATCGATTCAACAGCTCTGCATAATATAACCCGTTGATCATTTGGCCCTTTTCAAGTTAATCGATATGTACGATACCTTGTGCATCCCAAAAAAATGTCGCCATGACTTTGTTGGCCGATAAATTCACTGTTCTTTGGTCTCTGGTGTGTTTTGATGGATCCATGTTTCGTCCACGGTTACGAAATAGCGCAAAAAGTCCTTTTTATCACGCTTGAACATCGTCAAACACTCGTTTGAAGTTGTCACACGGTAGTGCTTGTTGTCAATAGAGAGCAAATGCGGCATCCATCTGGCAGACAGCTTTCTCATATTCAAAAATATATGCAAAATGTTGCGAACCCGTTAGGTTGAGATGCCTATAGCCTCAGCAATTGCGTGCACTTCAACTCGCTGATCGTCCAATATCATACCATGGACCTTATCGACGATTTCTGATGTTGTAACCTCAATTGGACGACCAGAACGTTCGGCGTCCTTTGTGGTTATACTACAACAACGAAAATCAGTAAACCAGTTGTGAGTCGTTCCAATCGATGGTGAAAGAGTCCCCATAATGATTAAAAAGCGATGCTTTGATTTAAGTTTTTTCCACGCAAGAAATAATGTTTAATCAAGACGCGAAATTCACGTTTTTCCATGTTTACAAAAATCTTCAAGTTGCTTGCTTTCGATGGGTGTCAAAACAGAACTGAATGACATATCAGTCTAAAAATTTTAATGTGTGTTCTAGTTAAAGATGGTACATCACAAATGTCACATGGGACTTTCGATTGTGGCGTCATCTGTTTTATTTTTGAGGGACTTTTCTCCTTGCCCTCGTATATCTAATTCATTAATCTCTTTTGTTAAGTTAGTTTCTAGCACGTAATAAAAATGTTGTATGAAAGTTAATGAAAATATAGGAAGAAAAAATGTGCTTTCGAAATCCGGAACAGCACTATTTTATTATCAGTTAAATTATATATCGTAACAATGCCAGTTGATAGTATATTTTCAATAATGATTTTCACCTGATATGAATGATTTGATAACTCTTTAGAAAGTCAGTCAAAATGCCATTCAGTTCATGGGACTATCAGCATATCCATAACTTTGAAGCAATAATTATTACGTACATTGTCAACCTAAGCAACATAATTATGATAATACTTACTTACAAAAATTTCACTTCTTAGTTCAAGATCTTGAACAAAATAGTTGGAACCATCACGTATTCGACAGGTGGGTAAGTTGCATTTCACTGTCCAAAAACTTAATATTCCAAACAAAACATACAGAAATCAACAAAATTAAAAAAACATCAAACAAAACAAGACCAATGATTGGTAAAAAAAAGTAGAAAATTCGATTTGCAGTACTCTACCATTTGTTATTACCGATATCGCTTGGTTTATTATATAAAATATATTAATATGTAGCACTCACCCTTCATATCCTTCACGTACAATTTCTCCAATGCCTCAGTTAGAGCAGCCTTCCTGGTCCTGTCGATTTTCGGGTTCTTCTCCAGCAATCCCTTCAGCTTCTGTAGATGGTCTATTTCGTTGGTGATCCAAGACAATTGATGGCGGCGCTCATTTTTCGCCAAATGAACCAAATAATCCCCTTGACCCGCTCTGCGAATTGATGTGGGCTTATTTTTATTCTCCAAAAGCATTTCGGAGAATGTTTTTTGTCCTTTCCAGTCCTTGGTGGTCATCTTGGTTATCTGCGTCGTGGGAATAGCTCTACTTTGATGTACATCTTGTTCCAATATCTTTTCAACTGGAGAGTCCTGCGGCTCTTGGCGAGGTTTAGATTGGTTACGCGTTCGTTTATCTTCCGAAGATTGAGTTTCTTCGGGAGATTCGATAGGTTTGCGCGTGATTTCAGGAGACTGCGATCGAGGAGTATTCGATTCAAACGAACTGGGAGATCTTCGAATTCTATTGTTTTCCCTCATTGAAGCAACCAGTTGTTTCTGCTTTTGTAAGACTTCCTTTGCTTTATTAATAATCGAAGGTTTCCTGATATCATGGTCATCTTTCGACGTTTGCTTGAGTAGTATCTTTTCTTTAACATCTGGTATGATTTCGGTACGAGTTACTTTGCAGCTAAGTTTACTTAGCTTTTTCCTGGAGGAAGTAACTTGTTTATACTCTCTATTCGCAGGATACCAGGGCAAATTATCCATCAAATTGGCTTTTTGTTTATCAATTGAGGAGTGTTCAGATGAATGTGGGACTATATTCACATTTGCATTCACTTCTTTTAATTGAAAACTGGATTTTTTGGGACGGAAAAGTTCTGAACTTGTTGTACTATCATCAGTATATCTCGATTCTACAATTTTACGAACGACTTTCTTAATGTAATATCTTTTAGTTAACTCATCATATTTACGTGACCTTAGTAACTTTTGTAAAATCTTTATAGTATGTTCCAGATCAACAGTCAGATCTTTCGAATAATTTATTGAAAGTAATTCTGTTAACAGATGTTCATGAACTGAGCTAGAGTCTGATTCATCTTTCGATGTTATATCACTTTTACTTTTACTCTTATCAACTTTAGTTGGCTTTTCAGTTCCAATTTCTTTTGGAGTTTGTGTTAGAGTTGAGCCTTTAAGATACTCAAAACTACGAGAATGTGATATTTGACCATCTGTATCAGTTTGTGTGTCGGAACTTTTGGTTTTCGATTGATTTTGAATGTCTGAATGTTGCAAATATACAACTTTTTGCACATCTGTTGGTGTTTTTAGTCTCTTAGTTTCGGAACTTCGTTTGATTACATCCTCAGGTGAAGGTCGATTGTCTGTTTGAATGCATTTGCTACCAGTATCTTTTTGTAAGAATGTAGTTTGACTGTCTTTATCTGCACACTGTTTTTTCTCAAAATCAACGCATTCAATAAAAATAGGTTTAGTCTTACATAAATTGATTCTCTTATTAATCTTCATCAATTTTGTACAAATATCATGATTTTTAGTGCTTCTTTCTAGTTTTCCACTGCAACTTGAAGAATCAGAAGATGCCTTACTTTTTTTTTTAATGATAGGTTTCAACTCATTACGTTGCAAATTTTTACTGAAGTCACTTGTTCTCTCAATATCAACTGGTTTTATTTCTGTATTATCGTAACTTTTTACACCTCCACTTTCCAATTTTCTGGAGCAATCTGAGATTCCATCTTTTCTTTTGCTAGAGCTTTCAAATTCATTTTCCTTATATTGGAATTTTGTACGACAGTTACCACTTTCAGAATCACTCAAACTTTTCAAAACATTACCGTTTGGTTTTGTAATTGCAATTTCTTTGGCTTTTTCAGCTGTTGTAACCTCATTATAATCATTACTAGTCAATTTTCTATGTGGTTTAAGGGATCCCTTCAGTATTGGAGTGTCAATATAAATTTGTTTCCTTTCATCATCGTTTGGAGTCGATTGACCTGCTGGAACTCCTATTTTTTGTAGAATGTATGCCAACGTATCAGTGAATTGCTTGTCTAAGCTCAAATTTGAATTCGTACTAGAAGAGATATATTTGTGAATGTCAATGTTAGCTTCATTCGTTTGAGTAGATGTACAACTTGGTATCCCTGGTGTTTGAGTTGTGGAAGAATCTGTTATTAATTTTTCACTTTTAGTACTTCTAGAACTTCCTGAAGATTCCTTACCACCAGAAATAGATTTTACTGCCGTTTCTACAGCTTTCATAGATATTTCCTCAACTCCATCATCACTTTGATCTTGTTTTAGAAAATAACTTTCAACATGCTTTCTTGCAATGTCATAACATCTGGCGTTATCATATAAATTGGGAAATGAAGCACTTCTCTGTCTTGGTATTAACTTGTGGCAGTTGTCATATCCTATATCGGCACCATTATCCCATTCCAACTTTTTGTTTGAAGCAATACTGCTTGTTGGAGATAACATCTTGCTTTCATTATCTTCATTAAGATTAATACTACTTTCTTTTCCCTCATTATCTTTATCAGAATGTGAGCTCTCCAATTCAAATCGAAATTTTATAGTTTCATGTGTTACGTCTCTCGGACTGATTCCTTTTGAAGAGCATGCATGGGTTTGCGTATTACATGCAATTGTCGTTCCTAGGAAATACTTGGGAAGTTCGGGATTCAAAGCGTGCTGTTGATAATACTCCAAAACTTTATCTGGTAGCGGTCTTTCGTAATCGTCATTTTCCTGGTCTGAATCCATATGATGATTTCACCACAACTATTGTGTGCTTTTAGCAGTATTTCCGCATTTTTTCATCATTTGCACATACCTGTACTATTTTATATCATCTCATTTCCAACAAAAATTTGGCAGTTGTGATTCAAATTTGAAGCTTAAAGTAATTATAACCTTAAATTACCTTCAGATGTTTCTATTCAATTATTTTGTTGAAGGCACCGCATTTGAAAAACTACACTAAAGAGAACTAGATATTGATTATGATTCTGAGATTCATATTATGTTCAAGCACATTAGATTCATTCAATAAAGGAACAACAGGAAACGATTGAAATGAATTAAAATTCAAATAAAATTCTGACTAACGAACATAAAACCCACAGACCAAATGTTTTAATTTCACATTAGCCATAGAGAGTACAACCATAACATAAACAAAACGGCTACGTTATCTGTGCCACTACCACAGACTACAGTATACGAGAACGGAAAGACATCACCTAGAATTTGTGACGTCACCAACTCGGGCTGACTCTAGGACGCTACTACTTGAAGCATGTTGTATTCGTTTAATTCCGCTTTGAATAACGTTTAAAGTTACATTTACAAATAATTTGTGACTTTACAATTACCGTAAGACATTTGAAATAGTTGGAATTCGTTGAAGTTAAATCTGCAGACTACTTATACAAATATGAGCACGAGGAAATTAAATTAATTAATTCACGTATGACTGATAATAAAATCAAAGACCACTCTGAACCAAGTCCGTCAGTTCCTATAAGCCAATGTAGCAAAGTTAAAACTCCCGACTCTCTAATACAGTTATAAGGTCCAGGAAATTGGAAAAAATTGAAGGTCCAAGATGTAGTTGGTCTCTCAAAATGTTCAACCTTTTTATGAAAATGTTGTCCGTTTCTAATGTAAAGGCAGTATTAACGTGATCTGTCAAACTTTCAAGAGATTCTTCCCAAGTTTTAGAATCAACTCAACAGCGCCACAGGCGACCATATTCGGAAGTAATCGATAATGGACTAATTTTCCGAATCAGAAAATTGAATACGTATTTTTTGCAAAAATAGTTAGTGGGAAATTAGATGAGAAAATCATTAATTTAAGAGGTTATATAGAATCTTTAAATTTGGGATATATCAAAAAAATGTGAAAACAACATTGGCAACCTATTGCAAATTCCACTGGATAATTATGATCCTAATTTCTGTCTGGGAAATGATCTTTAGAATGAGGTCATCATTACAATTGATTGAGTTTGAAAATTTCTGATTTTCGAGCAAGTTAATGGATAAATAGAATAAAAAATATTGTCAATTGAAAATATTTATTATTCTCAAAGGAACATAAATAAACTTAATAACAAAAATACATTTTGGTTGTGTTAATTAATTATTAAATTCTAGTTTTCATATCTAATTCAACAAATATATGAAAATAATAGAACATTAATGGAATAAATATTTATAAATATTTTTCATTGAACATTTGTCAGATCTATCCTCTTTCACAAATAATATCAACTACACTAGGTTCCATAAGCTCAGGTTCTAGACATCTATGAACTGCCGATCCCAGGATTTCATCAAGCAAAAAATGGACTAAACTGAAAATTGGACAAGAGAATGAAAAAAATTATGCAAAAAATCAAACTTATCATGAAGAATGATATAGCACTACAAGAGTAGACTTTTCAGCTATCCTGAGGACGTCATATGAAAATGAAATAAACGTTAATTTGCAACCTTCTATCCAATAAAAACAAATATAAAATGGTTGATGGGGAAGAACATGAATGAAGTCATGGTTTATATTTCGATAATACACTTAACTGTGAATACACTATAACACTAATAAGTACGAAATAATCACCCTTATCTACTAAATATACTATTAAAATATTAAGAACCTCTCAGCTACCAAGTAGCCCTCATCAGAGTAAACTGTTAACTCTGATGATGGCTACTCACTTAGTACTTTAATAATATTTTTAGTTGATAAGGGGGATTATTTCGTACTGATTGTGTTATTCTTTTATTATCGTTAACCTTCATTGAATGAAAACCTGTTCCCGGTAACATGCGCGCGCCGGTCGGTCTAGTATTTGCTTGATCCAGTGTCTTCACTATAAACTCTGACTGTAGCTACTTGGTAAATGAAAGGCCCTCAGTACTTTTAACAGTATTTTTAGTGGATAAACGTGATTGTTTCTTATGTAGCGTTGCAGTGTATCCACAATGTCGAATTTTTTATAAAAAAATTCTATCGTTGCTAAGTGAAATGAAATATTATCAAAGTTGTGAAACATTTTTTTTGTAACTCCTTTTACTCGAGTTTCAGCGTTATTTCGCTATCTTCATATTTGAATTCTGTTTAAAAGTAATAACATAATGAAACTCGAGTAACCGAAGTAACAATTAAAAGTGATATCAACATAGTGGTAGGGATGTAAAATGATGGCCATTTTTTTTGGCGAAATGTGACATTTATGTGATTTTTATTGCTTAACCTCCAATTTAGCTATAATTGGTATAAATGAATCAGATCCATGATTAAAACATTAACAAACAAAAACGTTATCTTAAATGCAAATATGTTTATAAAGGGTTTTCCAATAGGGACGGGTAGATTTTAACAATTCATGGCAGCCATGTTATTTAGGCTGCATCTGTCAAATCTATTGTTTATTATTCAGTCACTCAAGACAAATCAGAAAACATCGCCGCTGTCCATGAGAGTATGCAGGAGAACCGGAGGCAGTCAATTCCGCGCCGAGCACAAGAACTCGGCCTTTCGCAGACATCAACTTGGCGAATATTGCGTCGGGACTTAGGTCTACACCCGTACAAGATCCAACTGACCCAGGAGCTGAAAGTAAACGACCATAGACAACGCCATGAGTTCGCTGACTGGGCTCTCTAGCAGTTGGAAGCAGACCCCGATTTTAACAAAAAAATCATCTTCAGCGAGGAGGCCCATTTTTGGATGAATGGGTACGTCAAGAGGCAAAATTGCCGGATTTGGGACGATGCCAATCGCAGGTCTATGTCAATAGGCCGCAAACGATCGGTGCACTCAAAGTCAACATAACCCGTGCCATTGCTCAAATTCAATCTGATCTATGCGCCAGAATCGTCGAAAACTGGACCTCTCGAATGCGCGCCACCCAACGAAGCCGCGGCGGCAAATTAAACGATGTAATATTACACACATAATGTCATTAATAGGCCTTTCAAATAAAACAAAAAATTCGTTGATATCTCACACACAACTTGTTTTATTCAATTTTAACATCTACCCGGCCTTAATGGAAAACCCTTTATAATAATAATAAAAACAAAAATTTAAACAAGGAAAAAACATTTCAATCATATCTCTAAACAAAAGATAAAAAAGACGTGTGGCACTCGGGGACTGCTGCGGTAAAGCTATTGCATAGCATTTTTTCTCAACTTATGCAATTTTATAATTATTTATTTATTTTTAATTTATGCAGTATTTTTTTTTCTTTGATATTTATTCAAGTTTTTTCTTTGATATTAATTCAAGTTACACTTTTTGAGCGTGGTGACCGATAAGAAAACACAGTTTTTTTTTTTATTGAATAAATGAGAAGTTAATATCGTTTAAAATATTTTTAAATATTTAAACTCATGTTTTATCTTGATTCTCTCGCTTAATACAATTTTGATATTCCCTACTAAACAACAATCAACAATGTGGAAAATAGATATCTTAGAAATCTTAATTATATAGTTAGTTCTAGATGAAAATTTCACTTCCTTCTATTGCCGGACTTCATTTTACTCTTTACCTACTGAGGTCTTTCCCAATTCCTATAACCTCCAACTTGACTAGGCTCACGCGATGTTCTCCGAACATTATACGTTTCCCTCTGTAGTCAAAGTAAAAATAAAAATAAAACTGAATCGGAATAAAATCTAGAAACGAAGATATATTAGTTAATTATCTGTTCTGCTTTGTTTTAATCAAAAACGTGTGGCACTCGGGTACTGCCGCGGTGAAGCTATTGCATAGTATTTTTTCTCAACTTATGCAATTATAATTATTTATTTATTTTTAATTTATGCAGTATTTTTTTTTTCTTTGATATTAATTCAAGTTACACTTTTTGAGCGTGGTGACCGATAAGAAAACAATTTTTTTTCTTTTATTGAATAAATGAGAAGTTAATATCGTTTAAAATATTTTAATTATCTTACAATACATGTAGGTTATTCAGGAATTTGTTATCATTGAAACTATAGGTTTATGGTAACTGAAATAAGAAACATAAGTTTGAGACTTGATGTCCTCTAAATATCTGGAAAATACCGCGTCAATGGTGGTCCCATATTTTGTTGTGGACTCTTGTGGATCATTATTCATTTTCAAATTCAATTTTTCCGAAAGGAAAGTTGTCAACCGCTCTGATTTTTTATCAGCGAAGTTGTTGTTGAAATCGCCAGCCAAGATAAGTGGAAATTTATTACCATTTGTACCAAGTATTTTCGACCCTTCTTCAGTGTACTCCAATAAAGTGCGATGAATAAAATGCTCTACCTCGTCCAATTGTGGATTCGGAGAAATGTAAATTGCTACCATGACTATTATGTGTAGGCCATTTCTAAGTTTGCATAAGCACGCACAAATATCTCCAAAAAATGAGCGCCTAACTTTAACATCGCTAACGTGTGCAATATTTATTTCAATATTCCGAGTCATAATATTAGTTACATTATTATTATTTTGGTAAATAGCTACCCCACCTTTTGGAACAGTATCTCGTTTGAATTAATAATAATAATAAAACACTTTATACACAAATTTTACCCGTACAGCTATTCACCAGCAACTGATATTCACTGTTGTGCGAGCTTCGTACAGTCGTACCACGGTCGTATACACAGGTCTGGAAACTCGAGGTTGTTTTCTATGTGAGCAGTGAGTCGCTTACCAGTCGAATTTCGCGTAGTACCAAAAGACGCCAAGGAAACATAAAAGGCGTCACGTAAGAGTCTCATCTTGATCTCGATGAAGAGTATTCTATGACAAGCATAGATAACTCTACTACCGGTAGTAGAGTTATCTATGGTGACTTAGGATATTTCGTTACGGTATTTGTTTTTTGTTTTTTAGATTTTCGTTACGGTATTTCTTGATTTGGTCGCCGCGCCGCGCTCAAAGCCCGCGATAAAAGCTATATGCAATAGCTTAAAAAATCGTCTGAAAATAGCTAAAAATCTCTTTATAAACAAAATACTACCTAGTGGAATATAACTTGTTATAAGTTATTTAATTGAAGTTATGTGTTAAATAAATTTGTCAGGTTACTACTTACTTTTCATCTGAGACAAATCTCCATAGATATAATTGTAAATAATGAGTATCAACTTGAATCTGTTGGAGGCCATACTTACTGAAAGTCTTAAGCCTCACACATTCCATGAAAGTCTGAAAGTTATCAGTTAGTTTACTAATCGCAAATACATCTGTTCTCACCTTCAAACTGATTTTAATTATTCCCGTTAATATTGAAACTTTATTGAATTCTACAGTCGAAAATATTTCTATTCTTTCGTTGAACAATTTATGCATATTAGAAACCAAAGTAGACTCCAAATGATTTGGTGTATAATTTGACCAATTCGATCGGTATTGGTGTCTGGATACTGATATACTGAAAAAAAGTCAGATGTAACATTTATATAATTGAGAAACGCCATCTATTGAATAAATGTCCTATTTATGTAATTGAAAAGCGCCATCTATGGAAAAAATAATGTTCTACCTGTGGGTTTTCCTGCTAGAGTCGCTGCTATGTTCCGTATTCGTACCGGGATCTTCATATAGCAAAGCCACTGTCGTATCTATTGCGGAAACATCTTCAACAACTCTTTTCATAACGGCCCTAACGGTTCTAGGTTCTATCGTATGGAGCCAATCTCGAGTTTCCACGCTTTTACGTAACATCTTACAAGTTCAAATGATTAATAATCACAGTCTTCATGAAGACAGTACAGTTACAATGTAGAATAAAAGTCTCACCTGCGATACATTCAGTCCTTGCATTCTGACATAATGATTGAGCAATTCTTGCGCAGATTCTTGCATTGACGTGTTTATTTCTTTTTCGTTGGTAAGCGCTGAATTATGGGCGGGATTAATGTGAAACAGTTCATCCGTCAAAGATAGCTACAATTTTTGCCATTCAAAAAATAATTATACGACATTCAAGAACACTTACCAGAGTATGAACGTTGCCATTCCGGAATTCCAAACACAGTTTTGACAGCAACAACAGTAAGGTAGGTGGTAATTTGGGATCGGCTGCTCCTGCTGAACAATGTACCCTAGCTGTGGCGGTCAGTTGGTGCAAAAAGCACACTACCAAACCTTCTCGCACATTATCCACGCAAAAGCTATCTTTAAATTGAGATTTATTAGCGAAACACACATCACGTTGGATGAATGCCTAGAACAAATGGAACCAATTGTAAATATCAAGTTAAAAATAAGAACAATTCAAAACTTACACTGAGATCCTGCAGTACGCCCCTTATTTTCTCCACGATAGTTGTAATCAAAGAATTCAATAATTCGTTTAAGTTTTTAGATGCGTCCTCCTGACTTATCAATTTAGGGGTTGCAAACAACTGTCTATATTTGGTCAGCGAATCAGAGAAATGTATTTTCAGTACTTGTAGATGTGCCTTGCATTGTTTTCTTCCGGCATTTATGATAACTTCGGTTGCTTTCCTGAAGAAGTAATTCTTAGTTGGTCACAAAGTGGGGACAACGTCACCGAACGCCTTCCTTTCCATTCGACTATTATCTCAAGCAAGACAGTAGATGTTACCACAGTCAAAGTATAAAATTCTGTTTGAGAATCCCTACCATCGTTTCTCGCGCTGGGTGACGTCACCCGTCTCCTCCAATCACAGCCTTGCTCTCATCGGCTCGTCGCCGGCACGTAACAACATCATATTATGTCGTCGTCAATAACATTGAATGAACGAAATAAACGAGCAATCAGCTTGCACTCGAATTTCAAAAAGAGTAGAAGGGAGGCTCCAACAGACCTTTATACTTTGACTATGGATGTTACTGAGCGTAACAGTCATAAATGGAGAACTTTTTTTTGAACAATTTTCCTAAATAAGTGCCATGATATCTTCGTCAAACAAGGAATAAATTTTAACAGTTGGCAACACTTTCCTGAACAGATTTGACTCTGAAGTTGAGAAACATTAACGCCTTGCTGTTGTGGAGCTCTTTAGGGACATTAAGTCTCTGGTAGATGCTATTTGCCTTCAGGAAGATTTTAATTCTTTTTTTAAATGGTATGACTGAATATAAACAAGTGTCAAGATTACATTTACAAGATAAAGGGACCCCATTAACTTTGTGTACTCAATTGACTACGCACCCCTCAATATCAAAACCGAATTATCTGATCTTGATGTTCTGATAGATTCTAATATCTATTTCTTGGGAAATAGCTCATATTAACACATTAATCAAGCAAATTTTTGTCTTATATTAAATTAAAATCTGATGCCTAGAAAAATCTGTAATAAATTCAATCGATTTTCAACCAGTATTCTTCAAACAGTAAGTAGATGATTGCCTAAGGTGTGTTCCCTAGCGTAAAATTCGGTATGTAATAAATAAATTTAACAATTTCCATTGTAAACTTCAATTTACCTGTGAAACAGAAATGCACAAAAACATAAATTTCCTAGGTATGAACATTAGGCATGATTCAGATGAAAAAATAAAAACATCTTTTACTCCTTCCATTGTTGTTGATAAACTGAAATTTTTCAAATTTCATGACAACAGCTGTAATTTAATTCACTCTTTTTATCCAACCGAAAACAGTACACTTTCATCAATGGAACCTCCTCGGAACATGAGAGGTTGTCAGTGGAGTTCCACAGGGATGTGTCCTTGGTCCGCTACTGTTCCTTATTTACATTAATGATCTGGTTCAGGCGGTGGGGGCGGCTGATGACACCAGTATGGTTCGAAGCGAGAATAATGAAAGAGATTTGGTGGCTTGCTTGAGTGATTCTCAAGAAAGTCTTTTTGACTGGTTTTGTGCAAATGAGCTGTCCATAAACCTTGACAAAACTGGTCTGATGTTATTCACACACAGAAACATTACATTTGAAAACCCTGACTATATTAAGTTTTTGGGTATCTTATTTGATCCAGTTCTTAGTTGGGAATGCCATGTCGATAGTGTAGCTAACAAAATCTCAAAAAATATTTTCTTGATTGATTTCAAAATTATGACTTTTCCGTCACTATATATTTATAATTGCATATTAATGTGTATGTTGTCTGATACACATGTTTTTAATAATAATCTGCATAATTATAACACTAGATGCCATAATATTCATATTGACTACTTAAGATTAAATTCGAGTCGCTGTTTTGCTAACTATTATAGTAAAATATTTATGAACAAGCTACCCAAGAAGCTAAAAGAGTGCCCACTCAACGTTTCTAAGCCCACATTAAAAAAATTCTTTCTTAATCATGCATTCTACCCGATAAAAAAATTTTTGTTGCCCCATTGGCCAATTGATTGTTTTAAATAGTTTTGAATGGGTTTATATAAATTTTGTATGGTATGTCATACATGCCCACTCAAATCTGTTAAGCCCATTCTGTGTTCCATATACATTATTAACTACATTTACTTACAAACATTTTAAATCTTTTTTTATATACATATCTTAGTATATAATTTTCATGTTTTATTTGACAATTGTAAACAATAGTTTATATATGCAATAAATACTCTTCTCTTACTCTTACTCATAAAAGAAAAAAAAGAAGTTTGGTCTCAACAATATCTTCACTATAACTCAGTTGCACCAGCAAGTTATAAAAAAGTGTTATATTATATATAAATTCTCGGGAAATAGGTCACACTAACACTTATGCTTTATATTTCCTCGTCTTTACGTACGTTTCGATCTCACGACCATCATCAGAAGACTTATTACGTTTAAAACTGGATCACTTAAAACTAATTGTATTACACAAAGCGTCCTTATCGCACCAATTTCAATTAAAAGCGCCCACGTCGCCGAAACGAACAGAAACACGAATAATCGGAATTGTAACACCTCAATGTTATAATTATAATATACACAAATATATACAAACCTTTTTCTATTAGCTCATAAGTCTAACATCTGGTTTGAAAGTGAATACTTAAACTTAATGGTCTCGTTTCTAGTCGTTGACACACTTTGTTGACATGAACACGCATTTATTAAAAGTTCTGCTTAAGTGCTTAACAGTGGATTCTTGATATATTATAATTATAACATCGAGGTGTTACAATTTCGATTATTCGTGTTTCTGTTCGTTTCGGCAACTTGGGCATTTTAATTGAAATTGATGCGATAAGGACGCTTTGTGTAATACAATTGGTTTTAAGTAATCCAGTTTTAGACATAAGTCTTCTGATGATGGTCGTGAGACCGAAACGTACGTAAAGACGAGAAAATATAAAGCATAAGTGTTAATGTGACCTATTTCCCGAGAATTTATATATAATTCATACCTGGATCAAGAATCTTTATTATAAAAAGTGTTATAAACAGTTGATTAGAAATATATTATCTAAATTTATTGTAAATAGTTTGCCCTAAATAAACAAATAAAATAAAAAGAATGTAAGTTTCAAATTTTGAATTCAGCATAAGTAAAGCTCATGTGTTCTAAAAAGGTTCCAATAAAAAAGTATAGTATAAAAGTTTGTTTGATTTTGTGTAAGGAAATTTTTATCAATAAGAAACTAAATCACTTACAGATTGAAATCAACGTTTCCACATAAATTATTCCCATCAATCCTTCTATAAAACCTGTCCAAAGCTTGAACTAGAACATTCGTATCACCAACATCTTGTTCAGAATCAACTTTCTGTTGGACCAATTCAAAATAACTCTGCATATTTTCTTGTACGAACATGTTTAATTCCTTGGCGGCGAAATTTTCGAATATTTCACTGTAAATTTTTGAAACGTTAAAGTTTATTTGTGAAGATCATAAATTAACAAAATTTTCTAAGCTTACCTATTTTCCACATTTTCCAAATTTGTCCTGTTGATAAACATATCGTGGAAAGAAGTAACAACCAGACACAAATCATTTAAAAATCCTGAACATCCCAAATCAACAAAATCTATTATATCTCTTTGCTCACTTTGGTCTTTCAACATCACTAATTGTTCACTCAATCGTTTCTCGGCTGAATTCAGAAATTCCGCACACAGTTCCTGAGCTGGTTCATCTAATTGTAGCAGTAGATCAACTGATTCTGTCAATTCACGGGTTGAACTGTTTTGAGCAGAAAACTGTTTACGTAATTCACTACGCAATTCAGTCAAAGTTGCTTCACAATCAGATTTGATACCTTGGAATGATGGCAAATTTCCATATTGCTGAAGAACTCTTTGAGCATGTATGTAATCTTGTACTGCCTAAAATTAAAGCAAATAGAGTATTTAATGAACTAAATATTTAACTAACAAAAGTTATCTAAAAGACAGGACCTGTGCATAATTCTTCTCTTCCATTCTTGATTTCAGTGTGGCTGGTAATTTAAATAGAAACTGTAGACGCTGCAACAAAGTGTGAATTCCAGACAATTTGCTTATTTGTTGTCTGCTACCCTGCAATGTTGAATTTATTTGATCGGAAAAAGTGGTTATGGTAGCCATATTAGCTTCTAATAGGTCCATTTCTGTTTCCATTTGCTTGAAATCGGTTTTCATCTATAAATAGTCGCTTATCAAGACATTGTATTTTGTAAATTTTGACTACAGCTGCTGTATCTAACCTTTTTGATTGTATCTGTAGCAGAGATGAATTTGTTGTAATTTTCATATACCAAGGTCTGCATGTCTGAATGCAATGTTTGAGTATCCTTCACAATCTCATTTTCATGGTCCATTATTTGTTTCAAGTTACACTCCTGTATTAAGAAAAACAATAACTATAAAACCAAAGACTTCGCTTTATCTATTTTTACCTTGTATATTTTTTCTAGGTATAAATTAGGATTGAAATTTGGACCGTTAAGGTCCAACGGATTTAAATTTTTTTCAGTCATTTTTTGAAATTAACTTCTGAACAATTTTGACTATTTGTTTACTATTTTTAATACTGGTGACAACTTTCAAGATTATTTGTTAAGGAATTTAAGGTTATCTACTAGAGTAAAGAATCAAACATAATATTGTCAATTCTCAGTATTTCTCAGTGGTAACAACTGAACTATCATCAAACAAAGAATAGAATAGGTAATAGAAACCTATTTTTTGCAATGATCATACTTTATATACGCAGGAAGCGTTTACCCTTCGTGGTACCTGCAGTGACTGACTCCATATTAATAGTCATTGTACTGATACCTATCTAATCTGTGTTACCATTTTGATTTTTCTTTAAAAAAGTTCAATCGAAAATTATCAAAATTAACTTACTTCATGTTTTCTATTTTGTTGTTGATCTGTGATTACTGATTACAGGTCAATAACGAATCTTCATTCTATGAGCCGAATGAACTAACGAAACGAAGGAACGAACTAAACTAAACTTGAAACCAAGCAAGCAAAGCAAGTTGTGATGTGCACTGATTTGTGAAGTTGTGTTTTGATGCCCTGATGTAAATTTGTTTAGTTACGATAATATTTTCTTGATTAAGCTTTGGAAACCTTCTATGATACGTTTGCACCATGTATGAACAGGAGGAAGGTAAACCCTAATTTCTTAATTTTGCACAAGATTATAAACTAACTCAAATTTTCAATTCAGAACCATTTGAAGATGAGGAAACTGAAGAAATCAGTTCTGAGTTGTGGCAGGAAGCCTGTTGGATTGTTATTAATGCCTATTTTGATGAGAAAGGTTTGGTCCGACAACAGTTGGACAGTTTTGATGAGTTTATACAGATGTCTGTACAAAGAATCGTTGAAGATTCTCCTCAGATTGAACTGCAAGCTGAGGCTCAACATACCACAGGAGAGAATAAAAATCCTCCGACATTTCTATTGAAATTTGAACAAATTTACTTATCAAAACCTACTCATTGGGAAAAGGATGGTGCTCCTTCCCCTATGATGCCTAATGAAGCTAGGTTGCGTAATCTCACTTATTCTGCTCCACTTTATGTAGATATCACTAAAACAATTGTAAAAACCGGTGAAGATCCTATTGAGACTCAACATCAAAAAACTTTCATTGGTAAGTTTTATGATCTCTTTATAAACATTTCATGTCAGATAACTTTCATTTCATGAATTAGTAAAGATCATGCTATGATTTTTAGGTAAAATTCCCATCATGTTGAGGTCAACATACTGTTTGTTGAGTAGATTAACTGATCGTGATATCACTGAGTTGAACGAATGCCCTCTGGATCCTGGTGGTTATTTTATCATCAACGGTTCTGAAAAGGTACTCATTGCACAAGAAAAAATGGCAACTAACACAGTATATGTATTCTCTATGAAAGATGGAAAATATGCTTTTAAGTCAGAAATTCGATCATGTCTGGAACACAGCTCTAGACCAACTTCAACTTTGTGGGTCAATATGATGGCACGAGGTGGACAGGCTATCAAAAAGGCTGCCATTGGACAACGCATCATTGCCATATTGCCATATATCAAACAAGAAATCCCAATTATGATTGTGTTTCGAGCATTGGGTAACTTACATCATTCGTAGATTTTCGTACCGGTGACTAATTGTAATTTTTTCCTTCCTAAATAGGTTTCGTTGCTGATCGGGATATTTTGGAACACATTATTTATGATTTCGAAGACCCCGAAATGATGGAAATGGTAAAACCATCCTTGGACGAAGCCTTTGTGATTCAGGAACAGAATGTAGCATTAAATTTCATTGGGGCAAGAGGAGCCAGACCCGGCGTTACTAAAGAGAAGAGAATCAAATATGCCAGGGAAATTTTGCAAAAGGAAATGTTACCACACGTTGGTGTTTCTGACTTTTGTGAAACTAAAAAAGCTTACTTCTTGGGGTAAGTTATTCAATAAATCTGATTTGTATATTGTTTTATAGCTAGCTTAAAATATATTCAACACTGGTTATTTTTTTGCAAATTCCCCACAGGTATATGGTTCATAGGCTCCTTTTAGCTGCTTTAGGTAGGCGAGAACTGGATGATCGAGATCATTATGGAAACAAAAGGCTTGATTTGGCAGGTCCACTTTTGGCTTTTCTTTTCAGAGGGTAATGAAAATGTTCATTGTTCTTTATATGGACTAACTACTTAATTTTGTAGACTGTTCAAAAATCTAATGAAGGAAGTCAGAATGTATGCTCAAAAATTCATTGATAAGGGCAAAGATTTCAACTTGGATCTGGCCATTAAAACAAAATTGATCACCGACGGGTTACGTTATTCTTTGGCCACCGGGAATTGGGGCGACCAGAAGAAGGCCCATCAAGCCAGGGCCGGCGTATCTCAGGTGTTGAATCGTCTGACTTTCGCGTCGACTTTGTCCCATTTGAGGCGTGTCAATTCGCCTATCGGTAGAGATGGTAAACTTGCCAAGCCTAGGCAGTTGCACAACACGTTGTGGGGCATGATCTGCCCCGCCGAAACGCCCGAAGGTGCCGCCGTAGGCCTGGTCAAGAACCTCGCCCTCATGGCTTACATTTCGGTCGGTTCGCAACCGTCACCGATTTTGGAATTTTTAGAAGAATGGTCCATGGAGAATCTCGAAGAAATAGCGCCTTCTGCGATAGCTAGTGCCACTAAGATATTTGTAAATGGATGTTGGGTAAGTCTTAATTTTTTTCCTATAACAGAGAACATTACTGTGACCGCCTTTCTCGGTACAAGATAGTTTTCTAGTTATACGGACTAGTAGAAAGGGGTCACCACCGGGATGAGTGGTCCAGGGTCGTATATTTCCCGTTGAATGAAATGTGACAGATATAAGTTGATATGATTCATCACCAGTAAAACACAGATGTTTATTTATTTACAGTTTATTGAATGAAAGGATTAATTCTTGAAAACATATGTACAAAAGAAATAAAGGTTTACAACTAGTATCTTTAAATGGATAACAAAGTCATTACAAGCATCTTCATTGATAAAATCAAGTATTTGTACAGGTCGTAGGAGCTTATGACAATTGAACAGTCGGAATTTCTAGAATCTAAATTAAATCAGATTTTCTATTCGCGTGATATACGTGTTTATTTCGAACAGATGATATTAGAGGGAAAAAAACGGAGGCGCCAAGTAGTGTATGTTTGGAACGTTGACCCGTAGTAGGAAATCAGCTGAAATACGTTAATAGTTATTTAGTATCTCTCGAGCAGTCTATGCATGCGGTCAATTGATTTCGAATCGTTGGAATTTACGAGTTCGCGGCTAATATTCGTTCTGTTCGTATCCGGTCTTTTTCCCCAACACGAATAATGAATTACTCGGTATACGGGAAGTCTATATCCACGCAGAGATATCAGGTCTTCTCTCCAACGCAATTAATAAATTAATCGGTTTACGAGAGGTTCATTTAATTCATTTAATTGTAGAGATGTCCGGTCTTTTCCCCAACACGAATAATAAATTACTCGGTATACGGGACGGGACGTCTTTTCTCCAACGCAATTAATAAATTAATCGGTTTACGAGTTTACGAGATGTCTATTTAGTTGTAGTGATGTCAGGTCTTTTCTCCAACGCAATTAATAAATTAATCGGTTTACGAGAGGTTGGTTTAATTGTAGGGATGTCAGATCTTTTCCCCAACGCAAATAATAGATTATTCGGTTTACGGTAAAGGAGATCTGAGGGCAAACAGTCGGTTTTTCTCCAACACAAATAAATTATTTGGTTTACGGGATGTAACCTGAAACTGGAGTTAGTTGTAGAAGTAGCGGAGCGGATTCTACGGAGCGCGGACAAAATTATAATAACAAAATAAAAAATAAATTCTCGGAAAATTAACGGCGTTGTATTAATTTGTACAATAGGTATTCGGTAATAACAATATCGGAATCGGAGCAGCTGGACGGTCAGGCGGTTGATTCTGCAATCCCCTCTGTGAGAAAACCGTTCTCCTTTTATACTGCTTTTGTGCCAAAAGAAATAACACGTCAGAGGCGGCCTGAGATTCTAGCAGCCGGCGGAGATTTGAATATGAATTTCCTTATCTACTGTTAGCTTCAACTTTTTATACATAGAATGTACAAAACTTTAATGCGTTAAAATCTCGGGCTAGCGGATGTTATTCCTTTTTAGCCAGGGAAGTAAATTAACTTTTAAGGAACGAGGGCACTTCGTTACATTACATGATCTTTCATCATACCTGAGAACATTGCGCAAAAATCGTTTTAAACATCACCCTCATATTTAAAATATACAGATAGAATTTAAATCAGTGGTGTATAGCGGGATTCTACCAAGATGGGGATAAGTAGGCGCGCCTGTCAAATCAATGTTATATAACCGTGCTTCTATCGCGAGTTGTTGCCGTAAGTGAAGAGAGAGTCGGTTTGTTGTACTATGACAATAGCGAAATTAAATTTTAATCAAAGAATGTACACTGCCCTTTCAAACAAATTTGAATATTGAAAAAATACATGCTCGCAATATCGATTGAATCGACTTGAAAAAAATTTTAGGAAGTACGTAATCGATCGAAAGTTTTCCGAGGAATCCGAATCTGGAATCAGATTAGAAATTAATATTCACCCATCAGCATGAACTTGAAAGAAATGGCCTAGGAATTTTGGAAAATACAGATAATTAACTCTAGCGGTTTTGTTTAATAATTTATACATGACCATTCATATACACCACTTTGAAGTATTCACTTTTAGCTGCCTTCACACAAAATTTCAGTCCGATCGCAGTAGCAACAGCAACACCGGAGATATGAATTTTTGAAGAAAAAATAAGTTTTTTTTAGTTTGCGCGCATACGCGATACGATAGACCAATTCTGAAGGCGGCGTTGGATCATAAAATCCATGATGTGGAATATTTTTTGTCTCAGTACAGCCTTTCTACAGAAGAAATTCCGTGTTTTCATTTTCAATCAATAAAATTCCAAGAAAAAAATTAAATATATTCTAGGCGGCGCATTATTGAAGTATATGGCTTGAAATTTTGGGAAACCTAATATTTCCTGAGGCAGAAACCACCCGCAAAATTTCAGCGTTATCCAAAGACCTCACCTGGGATGAACTTCGAATATTCCAGCATTCCAGCACCATATAAAAGAAATAAGTCGATCCCCGTCGTTAAGTTGTCATAAGAATTTCTTATTGTAAAAGGAATTAAGTAGATTGAATTAGGAAACAAGTCTTTTAGAAATTTTTTACAGAATTTTTGCTAATTCTAGACAAATTATGAATTTTCTAGACATTGGTGCTGCTGAAGTCTCACCATTTGTCAACAGTGGCGTAACTACCGCCCGGGACATCAGGGGGCCAAATTGTCTGAATTTGTTGATTCATACTCTTTAGAGGCGTTTAAGATATACCAAATCTATTTAAAAAAATCATTTATTCTAATTAATTAGTTGTTTAAAGTATATACTAATATCAAGGCGACTGGTGATATTCATATTGCCAGAACTAGTTAATTGCGCTTTTTATTCAAATTTTAAAATAGGAATCTCGCAGAGAAAAATGATTACGTTAAATATTTTGAAAATAAATGGGAAAAAATGTTCTACAACAAGAAAAACTTTTCTGCTAAATCTGCATAAGTTTTCCATTGATTTTTTTATTCACATAACACTTCCGATAAGGCAATTCAAATTAAGATTAAATGCAACACACAATTGCCTTTTTCTTTGTGCACGAAATGAAAATAAACCAAAATACATATGCTTCCATGTCATCACGATCGTTTGTACAGGTCGGTATACACAGAGACCCCGAACAGCTCATGGCCACCTTGAGAAAACTGCGTCGTCAGATGGACATCATCGTGTCCGAAGTATCGATGATTCGGGACATCAGAGATCGCGAAATTCGGATATACACGGATGCCGGACGAATCTGTAGACCGCTGTTGATCGTCGAGAATGGAAGTTTGCTATTGAAAAAGCGACACATCGACTTGTTGAAAGAACGAGAATATAACAATTACGGGTGGCAGGTGCTCGTTTCTTCCGGTAAGTCTGATCGTCGAACGTCGAAAACCGTCCGATTAATTCGTTTTGTTCAGGTGTGGTGGAATATATAGACACGCTGGAAGAAGAAACGGTGATGATAGCCATGTCTCCGGACGATTTACGACAAGAAAAAGAATTCGCTTATTGCAACACGTACACGCATTGCGAAATTCATCCCGCCATGATTTTGGGCGTGTGCGCTTCCATTATACCATTCCCCGATCACAACCAGAGTCCCAGAAATACTTATCAGGTGAGTTGATGGATTTGAGTATCGCCAACGGAAGGAAAATGTACTTGTTCATTGTTGTAGAGCGCTATGGGTAAACAAGCTATGGGTGTTTACATCACGAATTTCCATGTTCGGATGGACACTTTGGCGCATGTTCTCTATTATCCTCACAAACCTCTGGTAACTACCAGGTCTATGGAATATCTGCGTTTCAGAGAATTACCAGCCGGGATTAATAGTATTGTGGCCATTGCCTGTTACACCGGATATAACCAGGAAGATTCGGTCATCTTGAATGCGTCTGCAGTGGAACGAGGATTTTTTAGGTATTGTTTTATTTAATGTAGATATTGTCGCTTTGTTTTTTTTACCTAATTTTGTTTCCAACTTCTACAGGGTACTCCATTCGCGGCGGTCTATGGATGGAAAGCTATAAACTTATTTTACAATCTTTTTGTCGTAGAGTATATGGACAATTTTAAATTAAAGGAGACGGCCGGGGGGGGGGGGCATCGCGGATCTTAGCGGGGCAATTTTTTTCCGTTTCTACATCGTATTTGAACTCGTTTACCGGCATTTAGAGATTAAAATACCCTTTAAACAGTTTTTTATGACTTTTTTCAATTTTTTTGTTTTTGACCCCAGAAATCAACATTTTATAGTGAATAAACGTCCAAGAAATCATTTCCGATCGAAAATTGGCAGCTGAATCCAAAATGGTGTCAGTATCCTTTCATAATCCATCTTTTTCTATCCATTGGCTGATTTTCGGCAAAATACCTTTTTAAAAAGTGTTTTAATCTCTAAATACCGGTAAGAGTTCAAATACGATGTAGAAAATAATTGCCCCGGCAAGTTCCACAAACCGAAAAGATTCGAAAAATCTTCTATTCGTCAAGTTGAAAAACTTCAATTCATGTAAATCGGAAAATCGAATCTCAATTTGACGTTTAATAGTATCTAAAATTTCATAAAAAAGTTGTTTATAATTTAGTTTCTTGTCTACCAAATTATATGTTTTCCTCCTTTTCGCGGGAGGAGCCTCATCAGTTGAAAAATTTTCAAATAAAATATTAAAATGAAATTCTGTATTACGGAAACTTGAAATTTTATCAATGAGATGTTTCAAACGATCCCAGGAAATTATATCAGTGAATTCATGTTGTAAAATTTGAAAGATGAGTTTGTTCAAATATTAATTTAAAAGTATCGAGACAAAAACAAAAATTCTTCATTTTCTAAATAAGATTTTAAACCAACAGCAGCATTTAATGAAACCTGATCTGTTGAAAAGTCATCACTGGTTAATATAAAATCAAATGTTTCAACTAATTTGTCTTTATTTTTGTGAATGGTAAACACTGCACGTGATGTAAAATTCCATCGAGTTGGAGCATTACAGGGAATTCTGTTTCCTACTATGTTATTTAAAACTTACGTTCGTTTGTTTGAAGACCGTTTAAATGTCCCGCCATTACAGATGCGCCGTCGTAAGTCGGAGCAATTGATTTATTCGCAAAGTCAAATCGTAAAAAGGTTTCCATTAAAAAATTAAATAAATTGACCGCTGTTCTTCCGGAACTAACATCGTAAAACCCTAAAAATCTTTCCACTAGTTGTCCATTTTTTACAATTAATAATTTACCGAACAGACAAATTCTAATCTAACCTTACTTCGCGTGGCATCACTCAACAATTATACCCGCATAAAACAAAACAAGCACCGACCGTAGTGAACTTAAAGGCGGGCGGCAGGCTAGCCTACTGAGAGTGTTGCCATTTCAGCTGTTTTACGGTATTTAGCAATTGGACTGGTCGGAAAAACGGCAACTGTGTTGAGCAACACTTGTTTATAGCTTAGGGTTTGAGATATACCGGGATATCAAAAATTATCTTGGCCAAGGGTGGTTGTGGAATCAAAAACTAATTAATTTGAAGTTTCTAAAAGTGCGAAATTCCGCAATTTTATACGAATGTTATAACACTCAGAAGTCTCTAGCGCTTTAGACTCCGGGATTTTCACTTGGCCTATCGAAATTAGGAGGTTCGAATTGTATAAAAACACAATTGCATGAACGCCAAACGTCCTATGTCATTAGCAACGAACGTAAAATAAATAGGTATGAAATTTGTAGGTTATTGATGATGTCAGTGTGACAGTGACATAATTATTCCAAACGTAAAGTAAGACACACGTTTTAGATTCCACAACCACCCTTGACCAAGATAATTTTTGTTATCCCGGTATAAAGAGTCTAGCCTCAGGGCACTGTTGCCAGATTAAAAATAACTACTGAGAACGGGAAATTAATTGTAAAATTTGAAAAATTATTAGAGAAACAGGAAATAAAATGAAGAATGATCAACAAGATAAATTGGTGAGGAGGCTGAGCCGCCACTGATATGTATACTATACAAAGCGAAGTAGCAAATTTAAAGGGCTTTCTGAATAGCAAATAACATTGGCATTCAATTAAAATAATGAACTTTAGGTGGTTTCTCCAACCGATTGCAATAAAATATTTTTGGACCAGCTACCAGCTGTATACTATACCTAAGATTTAATTGTGGGTTATAAGCCCTTTGGAATTTGGTTAATTATGACGGGGAGTTTTGAAAATTATAAAATATAGAGGTATGAAGATTTTCTCAAAGTAGTGTTAGGTCTATTAAAAAAATATAAAATAACTAATATCTCAAAAACTGTGCAACGTAGGCATATGAATTTATTAAGTAACGTTAATCTTCTAGTTAACTTGAATGTGCGTGTTTCTACACAGAGAATTCAAATATAACATTAGATACAGAGTGTTCCATTTAAAATTTCAAAGTATTTGCTACTTTCTATTAGAAGCGGCAACACTGAACTTCCGAAAATATTTCAAAAAGAGACATTATAACCACTTATATAAGTAACCAACGTATACTAGATCTTGTCATTATCTATTATTATTATTATTAAACGTATGTATAATAAAGCCCATTGATCCTTGATGCATTATTTATTTTTATGCAATGATAGCACTGAGACTCTTGAGGTATCTTGAAAGCATTTTCTCTTCAGGTCGGTGTTTTATCGGTCTTACAAAGATTCCGAGTCTAAGCGTATCGGCGATCAGGAGGAACAGTTCGAGAAACCCACCAGACAGACTTGCCAGGGCATGAGGAACGCCCTGTACGACAAACTGGACGAGGACGGCATCATCTCTCCCGGCATTCGTGTGTCCGGAGATGACGTGGTTATCGGAAAAACGATGACTCTGCCGGAAAACGACGACGAGGTATGTCGATGAACTACGTCGAATCGAACTGCTTTCTTCTGACGAAACGTAATAATTTTCAGTTGGACGGAACGACGAAACGCTTCACCAAGAGAGACGCTTCCACTTTCCTCCGTAACAGTGAAACGGGGGTGGTGGATCAGGTGATGTTGACGTTGAATTCGGAAGGATACAAGTTTTGCAAGATAAGAGTGAGGTCGGTGAGGATACCGCAAATCGGCGATAAGTTCGCTTCTCGGCACGGTCAAAAAGGTACCTGCGGCATCCAGTACAGACAGGAGGTAAGAGTAAAACATGTTTTTTCTGAATGAAACAATCTATTAATGGACTTTGGTCGTTCTGTTGGGTTTGATTCGTAATTGATACACTATAAAAGAGTTTACACTGTGAATACACTATAACACTATAAAAAAGCACTAAAAATAACAAGCTACCATTTTTGGTATGAAGGAGGCCGGATTTTCTCAAATGTTTACGAGAGTAATCCGGCCTCCCTCATACCGACAATCCGGCCACGTTCAAAATCACTTCATGAATGATAATTTTGAATCGAAAAAATAATCCATTAAAGTTTAAAGTCTGATCTTGTTTTTAATTATTTTAATAACTTCAAAGAACATTTTCTCATTTTCAGGATATGATTTTCACATGCGAGGGTCTAACCCCCGACATCATCATCAATCCCCACGCCATCCCCTCCCGTATGACAATCGGCCATTTGATCGAATGCATTCAGGGCAAGGTATCGGCCAATAAGGGAGAAATAGGTGACGCCACACCTTTCAACGATGCGGTAAACGTACAAAAAATCTCCACTCTCCTCCAGGAGTACGGTTATCAATTGCGAGGTAACGAAGTCATGTATAACGGGCATACTGGCAGAAAAATCAACGCGCAGATCTTCTTGGGGCCAACTTATTACCAACGTCTGAAGCACATGGTGGACGATAAAATTCATTCGAGGGCTCGCGGTCCCTTGCAGATTTTGGTGCGACAACCTATGGAAGGTCGTGCGAGAGACGGCGGGCTACGTTTCGGTGAGATGGAACGAGATTGTCAAATTTCGCACGGTGCCGCGCAGTTTTTGAGGGAGAGGTTGTTCGAGGTTTCCGATCCTTATAGGATACACGTTTGTAACTTTTGCGGTTTGATTGCGATAGCTAATATGAGGAATAATACGTTTGAATGCAAGGGATGTAAGAATAAGACGCAAATTTCACAGGTTAGGCTGCCTTACGCCGCCAAATTGTTGTTCCAGGAGTTGATGGCGATGAATATTGCTCCGAGGTTGATGGTTTTGTAATGAGTTTAGTATTAGCGTTTTGTATTTAGATGACAAACACATTTGTAAGAAACTGAAGAGAAAGCTGAGTACGCAGATTGTGAGAAATCAAATGTAATGTTAGGAAAATAAAAAAATATTAATTGTATGTACAAGATTTTCATTTCGAGCCCTGTCCCTTATTGTATTCCAGCAATCGAGCGACAATTCAAGGCGGTGAATTCCAAGGTAATTGATTTATTTATAGAATTGGATCATATTTTCAATATTTGGAAGCTTTGATTAATATATTTCCTTTTTATATAATACTAGGTATTTACCTTTTATATAATGCAGATTTATGGCGGAGTCGTAATCGTACTATTAACATTGGCAAGTCCGCCGTAGCAAATCATGTCGTACAAACCGGTCATACAATTACAAAATCGAGTCTTTATCTTAGAGAACAGATAGCGACGAACCGTTTTCAGGTACATTGGAAGCTATAGAAATGTACAGGATGTCCACAAAGGTTAGGGGGTATTTGTAACTTCAATAAAACAAAAACTACAAGTCAGAAAAATATGTTTTTATTTTTATTACTTAGAAAACATTTTGGAGAATTAAGTGCGAAAGATTATGTTGTCCAAATGTCGACCCTCTTGCTGCTGGCACTCCTCTAACCGAACACGGAAATTAGCCGCCACTCGTCTACACATCTCTCTGGAAACGGCAGCCATTTCAGTGCGGATATTGTGCTTCAATTGCAGTAGAGTTCGTGGATTTTCATGGTATACCTTCTCTTTAACATATCCCCATAAGAAATAGTGAAGGGGAGTAAGGTCGAGGCTTTTCGGGGGCCAGTTGATGGTGCCTCGACGAGAGATCACTTTATCTGGGAAAAGTTGATCGATAACTTCAAGTGATTGGTTTGAGGTGTGGCAAGTGGCATTTCCCTGTCCCTTTTTGTATTCTAGCAATCGAGCGAGTATTCAAGGCGGTGGATTCCAAGGTAATTGATTTATTTATAGAATTGGATTATTCTTCAATATTTAGAAGCTTTGATTAATATATATTTATATAATGTAGATTTACGGCGGAGTCGTAATCGTACTATTAACATTGACAAGTCCGCCGTAACAAACCAAGTTTTCCAAACCGGTCATTCAATTACAAAATCAAGTCTTTCTCTTATAAAACATATAACGACGAACCGTATACAGGTACATTATAAACTATAAAATGTAGAAACGTAGAGATCGTTTATTAAATTTTGATTTATCGTGTACCGAAAACAAGCCATTATTACAAGTAGTTCGATAAACCTCAAGTACACGAATTTCTGAGTAATTATTTTCACTCTCCTGGACCCCTTGGGGAATGACCATTTTGGTGTAGACCATTTGAATAAAATGTCAATTTAAGATAGAGTATACTTTAATTCGTTTCATCAGCGGTTGCTAAATGATTTCCAATATATTTTATGTACATACAATCATACATTTGGCTTTTCAGAATGTATCTATGAAATCCAAACATAATACTATAAATACCCTTCTATAGTGGCGCCCAACGTGGGGCGCCACTGTTGTACCCGACTCACTGGCGCCACAGAATTTGACGTGACTACTAGAAAGAATTCAGGAAATTGGAGGAATTGAAACAAGAATATTTCTTTTCTTTTGATAAATCTATTTTATTCGTATATTACAATATATTAGGAACAACTTTAATTCAAATACAATAAATAACTTATAATTACAAATCCTATTAATCTAGAATCAGTCGATTTTGATTTGGTTGCTGAGCTTGGTGATCCAAAGGAGAAGAACGATTTCTTCTTACCTATAAGAAAGGTTCAATATAAGTGTCAACTGTGAAAATTGTGATTAAACATCCCCCGGAAGACTACGCTAGCAAAAACTTACTTTTTTCATTTGGATCTCGTACGCCACATTGTTTGTACGCCACCTTGGTTTTCCTCTTCTGATTGTAATATCCTGGGATATATAACGAGGGAGATTCCAGGCGACCGGTAGATAGTAGTTTACTGAAGTCTTTTTCCATCTTGCTAGCTATGGGTCCTTTGAAGTGCAGTAAGAATTGGACGCAAGCGTTATTGTGAAGCGTTTTCGTTTTACGGGAATCTACTGTTAAAAACCACTCTGGTATACCCATAATGTCTCTAATGTCTTCTATAAATTGGGCCCTACATACAATTCATATGGTTAACGGATGCAGGAAATATAATAAGGATATTTGTATGTCGCCATTTTAATGGAGGCTATTATTTCCTCCATTAAAACCATAGAGATCAAGGATAGAGTACTCGAAGCCCATAAGGGCAATGTTTTTAATTTGACTAGGTCTAAGCGGGTGGCGGTGGTTTTATCCTTTTCTAAATCTCTTTCGACAAATTAGAAGGAGATAGAAACACCGTAGAGTTCTTAGAGCTAGTCACGAAATCCGTCTACGATGTCTTGATCTCTACGATTAAAACCGTTCAGTATTCAACATTCCAGCTTTATTTACTCAAACGACTAGTATTTAGTAGTAGCAATGCTTAGATTGTGAGGTTAAACAAGTATAACTTACAATACAAATCTTGGCGGTTTTTCGATATTCGCATATTTTATAATGTCATGGTCTGGTTCGATATTGGCACAAGCATATCTCTCTGGTCTTCTGTTTGGACTCAGTATAACGATCGATCTTCCAACAGCAGTCACTGGTCCCTCTAGCGGAAAATTGGAGTCTGTGAATACTTTCCTTTGTAAACCGATGTCTATGGTGCCAAGTCTTGCGGACAGATCACCTACATGGCAACGTAGAGGATTTTCTGGACCACATTCTTGATTATATAAATCTCCCTATAAAACATACACTCATTTACCGGTTTATCAAACTGATAATAGTTATTTGCGATATAAGTAAGATATGAGCTCTATTAAGGGTAATTATAATAATAAAAATTGTCATGATTTATTGCAGAACATTGAATCTAATAATATTGAGATGGCGGTTTAATAATTGGGTTGAAACACTTAATTTCCGTGATAACCACAATACTGCTCTTAATTTGGTTGGTTGAATGGCAATGAGATAACAAAAACGCATGCGGATATAAGCCTCATCTCATGCAAAATCAGTGGGTTTAGAGGCTCTTATCTCACGGGTGTTGATAAAATCATTTCCATAGGATGTTCAAATAAGACCTCCCATTTCAAAACAATCCAAAAACGAGGTTTTCCGTAGTCTGCCGGCTTCAATTCTTGTATTAACTGTACCTATTAAGTCTTTAGGCAAAGATCTTTGTATAAAATACTGTTCAGGAGTGCAGATTGCTTGTTGTTATGCCTAATTGCTGCACGAACACGTGTTGGGTTATTGACATCTTGAACTTGGCGGAGACGTTCAAATTTAGCTATTAAAATCACTATACATTCGTTTCACGTCGACCAAAAGTTCAGTACGAATTGTGTGCAAAATGTTCCCCATTTTTTGAGTGAAGTTTACAACATTAATGCCTCATGCAAGGGTTTTCGGACCCATTGTCGTCATCCGCGTTCTTTTGAATTTCGGAATGTCAAATAGCGACATCTGTATTCTGTACCTTCAACAGGAGTTAGATAACGGGAAATTTAAAATTAAAGATCTTATTTGAACACATATATAAACAAAGGAACATCGGTCACCCATATTCCGAAACTATAACTTCATCATCACGAAGAAGAATAAGCCGTATTCCTCCTGATGAATATAGTTGATTTTTTAGTATTTTTTTAATTTATATTTTAGTAATACTCACATTCAAAGGATCTGCCAGTTGGGTGAAAAAAGGATTCCAAATATATCCTCCAGCTACACATCTAGTAAACTGAGTTTTGACTGATGCATCCACACCAACGGGATTGACATATATCGCCCAGTTATGATCCCTTGTCTGAAGATAAGAGTCAAGTAAATTTTACATCCATCATTCTATGAAAAGAAGATAATTTATAATAAAAAATATATATACATACGATGTTGCGGTCATTCTTTCCAGGATATCTCAGCTTAACTTCGATTGTTGTGTCACTTTTGCTGCCATCGGTGTAAATCAATTGCCTCTGAAATAAAAACTGATTAGAATGCAGTTGATACAGCTTAGTCTTCAATAGATGCAGTCATTTAGATAAACGAAGAAACGGACTAATTATAAAAACATGATCGGGATAGCTATGATCTGTGACAATTCCTCGGAAACTTGAATGTGAAGGGGCTGTGGATTAAAGCACGGAATAAAATTTTCAGTTATCTTGGAAAATACATTTTATGCATTCAAAAGCCTTAATTTTCTCCCGATCATTTCACTACAACCACTTGTAGATGATTTCTCGAAAATTAGTCGGAAGCATATACTAATTTTACCGGAAAGTTTGTTTCAGTGAAGTAGAACTAATATGATAAGTAGAGTGCAGGGGAAGAACCGGGTACGTATACTTAAAAATGGCTACTATAGCAAGAAGAAGAGAAATAAGACTTAATCTAATACTTCTTGGCTGTTTCTTGGTCTTATTCAAAAGAATTTGACTCCACAAATTTAGTCCTTAGAAATTTTGCGTTATATTTGTCGATTCAAAGATATTGCACGTTTTACGGAGCTGAAATGTTTTTCGATAAGTATGAAAAATTGACGTTTTCTGACGATGTTTCCCCTGCAATCCGATTTATTTCACGTAGATAATCATGTGACTAGCCTGCTAAAACTCATTTTGACATTTACGACTTATATTATAAGCTATTGTCCGCAAGATGGCAGTATTATTCAATTTTAGAGCATAATAATGTAACCCGATTTTTCTCCAGTACTCTTCATCAATTCATTCACACTTACCATTCTCATATATCCATAAGCATAACCATCTGGATGATGGAAAGATGATATAGCTCGGAGTTCTCTGGCTTCCGAAGGACTATATCCTCTTTCAATAGTAGAACAAGCCCATCGTCTATTTTTAACCTGGAAAATTTTTTCTATGAATTTTTATGTACTTTATGCAATTCGGTTGTTTAGTTTCCTGTCCCATAGCATATGATACCATAAAGAAATCGTATTTACCCTTTTATGTATAACAATCGAGCGTCCTAGTATACTCCTAGGTCCAAATAGTGGCAGCATGGTGTCATTATATTCAGTTTTATATAGCGTATAATTGTCCAGACTTCCAAATTTACCACTAAGATCACCCATCTCGTATTGATCTGGTGTGCCATGATATAACCTTGGTGATGATGCTGGATCCACATTTAGAGGATTCCAATGATCATAGAGTGTCGTCCCTTCACAAGGGAATTCCAAATTTTCTTCAACTGGTGCCTGAGAAGTAATCACAATGTAGATGATTTGTTATTTGTATATGTAGTTTGTACTACTGGTGAAAATAAATATCAAGTATTACTCACTATGTGAATATGGTAACCGCTACTGTCAACCAATCCTTCAAGGCCAACTTCGACATTTGTTATGTCATATTCGGTTTGTTGGTAAAACTCGATTTTCCCTTTTACACTTAGAGTGTCCCCATTCGGAAACCAGTCCCTAGCAACTACCTTTCTCCTGTAAACTCCTCCTATTCTGCAAAAAAAGTATTCTAGTAGCTACGTGAACAAACGGGAATATGCGAAATTTTACATTGAACATGCTAAACGTTCTCCTCTTGCTTTCGGCCCAAAATCGTCGTACAACACGACGGATTTCCCAAGAATGCTGTGATAGCCAGTGAGAGGTAAAAACGGATCTGTCATCAGTTTCCTGGAGACTCTGTCGCTTTCTTTGATTCTTCCAGCTATTTCTATGTTTTGTTGTCTTGGAGAGATGTCTCCCATCCGGCACATACCAATATTTTGTAATTCACACGAAGGAGATGACGTTTTATTGTCGAAATCAACCTGAAACATTTGAATTGATCAATTCTGCTTTCACCTGTGACTCACTGAAGGCTTTTTGATCGTCCATATAAGTAGAGATATTGAAATTACCTTGTATGGATTGAAAATGGGTCCAGCACTCAAACACCTCTCAGTCCAATTGTAAAAGTCCTTTCCCGGAGGTAACGCATGTACTGCCCATCGATGATCTGCAGAATTGTTGAAAGTAGCACCATCTGCATGGACCAAATATTCTATCATTATAGCCGTATCCGACCAAGGTTCGTCTTTAGCCTGTCTAAAAATCATCCTCCCTACCGTTGGATAGCGAAATATCACTTCAGCGGTGAAAATCGGTTTCTGATACAGGAAATTCGGTTCGAATAAACTGATGGTCCCGCAAATCCAAGGTTCTGATAGGATTTCCGATTTCGGGTATTGAGTGTTCCTAAAAGAATCTCATAAGAAGACTCCATGATACCAGTTTAACAGTTTTTTGTATGGAAGGCAAAGATCTGAAGGCAAAATTCGTAAAAAAAAGGCAATACACTTACTTGTAGATAACAAGAGATCTATGCACAACGGAATTAATTCCTTGCAACGGTAGATATGTATCCCAATATATCCCATTCAATTCTTGACCTCCGTCTACTAATACACTCCAATTATTTCTGCGGAGGAGCTTACCAGAGAGATCACCAACTGGATATTGGTTCTGCGTACCATAACCTACAAGTTTTATGTAATTATGTGGTTCCATATTATTACAATATCTTACAAGTTTTATTTTCATGCCATCCTTACTTTTGGACTTTAGGAGGGATTATATCAGAAATGTAAGACAGTCTTTGCTAAAATAGATCAAAATGATGCTTAAAAAACATAAGTGCATTACTGATGGCATGCTTTGATAACTCTTCACACCACCCAGTGAGTTAGTTCCAGAATTATGTAATAACTGTAACATTAATGTCTCAGCTTTCATCAAAGACCTCTCATCTTGAGGAGTGACATGGAAACACGGGGAGGATAAAAATGTGTGGTTAAGTCAATTTTCAATTATATGATATTACCATTGGGTGGCTTCGTATTGATGTCGACTTTCAAAGGATTGTAGATGAATTTGGTAGTCAGACAAGAATTTTCGTTTTGTCCAACGGTTTTCGCAGGTTTGATCGGCAATTCATGAATTCGATAACCAGCTACCGATGAACTGTAGACTAATCGCGTCTCCAAATCTCCTCTGGCTGTGCTGAGATTGAAATTCAGAAACGTAGGTTCGAATTTTGTATGTTGTACCAGCGTTATCTCACCCTTTATTCCTCCAGACTGAATTACAACTCTGAAATTAATAGAAAAATATGAGGAAGCACAAAGTATTTATCATCCCTTGTTGGACTACCAAGGTTCTAGGTTACTTTTGTTATTTGCCTCATTTCTTTTATGAAATTCCTACAGAATAGACGTGAATGAATATTTACTCACTTAGTGGTAATTGGATGCTCATATCGTATATTTGCACAAGCCAGAAAGCTGTCGGGCTTCTTGATTTCGAAGATGACCAAATGCAATCTCCTTTGCGGTCCAGTTAAGTCACTGGGCAGCAAAATCAAATGCTCATCCCTGTACAACCTTTTGTATTGATTTCGTTGATGATTGGTTGAAACTTTGATCTTCCCTAATCGCCCGTCGATGTCCCCAATAGCCTTACCATTTCCTCGATCCTCCGGATCGAAAACCAGCTGCAGAATATCGCAATTCTGCTCCGCTCCGTCGTGTTCCGAATCTAAAATATCCGTCACGTAAATCTTCCACGCGTGTTCAGTGAAATCCATAGATTTTGAATGGTTTTCTTTGTTCCATACGTGATACAAGTCGGTTGTGATTAGCATGTCGCTTTGATTGTCTTTCGTCGAAAACCATTTGAAGTTAACGTTGCCATACACTGGCGATTTGAATCGTGCCACAGCCATTTTTTCTTTTGTTTTATCGACCATAGTAACTGTGGCGCATATTCGATGGTTAGTTTCGACGTTTCGGAGACTAAGAGATTTTCCGTAAATTCCATTTTCTCCGTTGATTTTCAGTTCTTTGCTTAAGTAGTCCGTGGTTCTATTTTCGGGTAGTACCAGAAAACCAAGGATGTCATCAAGATTCACTAGTACTTTGCCCAAATCTTTGTCGCATCTATTTTCTAATCGTGTGTAATCCACAGGAAATTCGTTGATTGTCCAGGACCATACTTGAGTCGGGTACTCCAAAGTAGTGTTGAAATTTGTGGATATCCTAATTTCATTCCTATCAGTTTTTGTGAATGTTATAGTTCCATGTAGCCCTTGATCGGATATATAACTACGCAGGACTAAGGAATCGGCTGATTTAGGGCCTGTAAGAAAATAGAAACAGTTAGTCTTCACCCTAGTATAACATGTAACATGTATATGGCACTTTCGACTCGTGCTATATACGCTAAAAAATATTGAACAGGTTTATATGAAATCGTGTGGAAACCATTCTTCTGTTGTAATGTTTTTTATAAATGGTTATGAAAGTAGTTGAAAAAAGAAATAAAAAAGTCGACCTCCCCAAGATTTGAACCTGTACCATTCTATTTATAACATCAGAGCTCTAACAATGCCGATACGGATGAGTTGTAATGCCTCAAGGGACTAAAATATTTAAATATGTAAATGTAAATGTGGAGGAGTTAAGTGTAAGGTTTATTTCCGTCAAAAATGATTTGTAATTTGTACGATTCTTTCAGATGATTATAGAATGCTCCGTCATTAATGGTACGTATAAAGTACCCCATGAGAATTGATAACTCATTACAGTAATTCCAAACCTTTTATTTTTGAAAGTAATTCGTTATCCAAATTATAATTACTTATATTATATAATTACTTATATTATATACCCCTTCGGGTAAATATTGTATATTTATTATCCATGGAATCAAGAATACCCCCGTTTTTGGTAATTAAAGTTGTCAAATATTTATCAAGATGTGTAAGACTATAATGGTTTTTACTCTACAGTTGTCCTGCTAGGGGCAGTTTTTGGATTTGAATCCCTTTCCCCCTGTGAATACCCCACTACTCAGACACCCACAATTTGTAAAAGAAATTCTCAACGAAAAAGATGTTGTACATCACTTATTTTCTAGCATAAAATAATGCAAACACTAAACAATAAATAATATATTTAAATATGTATTTTGCGCTATTTAGTCGATGCAAGCTAGTCAATTACTTCCGATAAATCGAGTTTATTTAAAAAAAATACATTTGACCCCCATATCAGTTTTTCCTCCAAGTAAGTGCCCTATTTATCCCCATCGCTACTCCTTTGGCCGGAAGGCGAAATAGTTTACAAATATACAAAAAGATGATTTATTAACAAAGATGATTATGTGAAGGTTGGTTATGATTAAGTACAACATTTGTTAAGTTAAAGTCCCATAACATAGTTTATAGTTTTATTCCTTTCTTTAATAAATTTCAAAATTCTACCTTAAGTCAAATCTATTCTTCCACATAATATCTTTGAGTGATTGAACTTTTTGATCGGACAATTCCAGTATGAATATAATATTGCTTCAGCGTCTTCAATCAAGATCTTTTTTAAATAAATTGGGATGTCCTTGAACAAAGATTTTGTCGACTAACATTAGATTGTAAAAATGTTGACCCATACTCTTCCAATATTAATCGAGTTATTCTATTTATTTTTTAAATCTCCTTACACTTTGAAATCACAATGCTTCTCAATCTCAATGACAATGACAATTGTTTGATTCATTTTAACGATTTTTTTACTTACCAAGTACAAATAGAAAGTAAAATATCAAACAGCTAATCCAGTTCATCGTAAATATAATCGGCACTGGTGTGTATCACATTTTCAACAACCTATTCATTAACTACTCACTTTCTACACTAACAGATGGAAAATAATTTCTGAATGCAATAGTATTTTGTCCAGTAACGGAAACAGCTTTTGATATGTTCTCAGAATCGAAAGTACCAACGGTACGTGTACCCACTAGGCAATATTTATTTCCAACGGTTCTTACCTGCTTGCTTTTAATGAATAGTTCTTACCTGTCGGTTAGACGAAGAGAGAATTGTTTGCCGGGGGGTCAGATCCGGATCTCGATTATTGCATGTGACCGTGCCAATATGGTAAATTGCGGTGCGACCATGACTCGTTAATTAGTCAATTTTCTTTAATTTGGGAAAAATCTACCAGGAAACTTCAATGTTGGAAGTCATTTATAAACCCAGAATGAAGATTTCTGTTGATATAATTCAGATCCAGAATAATTATTTGGTAATATGTAGAACACTCAATTAACAATAAAAAGATAAATGAATATTTCTTGTTAGCTTTTGCCGTAAGGTTTCTCTAATCTAGATCATTCAGTTACATTAAAATTAATAGCTCCGATCAGCTTTTTCGCTCTCTAGCTCATCAGCGGAACTATGAATTGTTGGGTTATTTATATACTCGACAGAATGATCTATTAACATTGCAAACTTTAGTAATTACTAGTAATTGCTGCTTTGGATTTTATAATTTAATCCAAATTTTTTAATTCAATAACTATACAGTAGGTAAATCCCCAAAAATAACAATAATTCTGAGTAAAACTCGAATTTACACAAAAAAATTTTAATTTATATAATAAATGCTGACAAGTTGTTTCATCACACTGTGGCATTCTCAAAGCTTGGAGTAATTAACCTCCTTACATATATTACAAATCAATCTGAAGGAGTACAAATTCCAGGATGGGGTGGACCATGGTTTGGGTGGGAGTTTATTTACAAAATTGTTGACGAGTGGTGAGTTACAGCTATCGATTTGGTCATTTAATACTATCTTTTTCGAATGTTTTAAAATTTCTATGGATTCTAGAATACTGACTTACTGAAATATCTTGTCTTCCGGATGGATTCCGCGTCACAATAGCTCGACTTGATGCCGACGTTTCGCCAACCATCACAGGTGGCATCTTCAGGGCAGGCTTGAGGCTTGAACTACCCTGAAGATGCCACCTGTAATGGTTGGCGAAACGTCGGCATCAAGTCGAGCTATTGTGACGCGGAATCCATCCGGAAGACAAGATTTTTGAAGATTAGCTGTCCGCGGAAGTCTACTATCCAAGACTGACTTACTGAGCTTATGTTCATTTTCCTAAATATTTAAAATTTCGGGATTAAGGGTGAAATTGCGATTAGGTTCCAATAGGTCATTCTCAAATGTTCAGTTCAGTTTGTCCTATGTACACTACAGTCATCACACCTCAGCCTATAAACTCCAGATTTCTTTACTTTATATTTTTTAGATTTTGAATTTCTAATATATGAATATATTATATGTTGTTTTAATAGCGTCGTTTTTATTCTGGTTTTTAAGAAATTAAGATATTTCTTCTGTGTGCATACCTAAGTACGAGGGCAAGATGAAAAATCCCTGAAAAATAAAACAGACGGCGCCACGATCGAAAATTCCTTGTGACATTTTCACCATCTTCAACTAGAACGCATTAAAATTTTGAGAGTGATATGTCATTCAGTTCTGTTTTGACACCCATCGAAAGCAAGCAGCCTTGAAGATTTTTGTAAACATTGAAAATAAAAAAAATAAAATGAATTGTGACCAAATAAATCATTTCCCACCTTGCCATCGTCATATTGATCTTATTCTTGAAAATATCAAGGTAAAATGTTGCCTGGATAAGCTTGAGCGAAAGTATTCTAGTTTATCAGATTCCCATTTCAAAATTCTCTGCCAGATTTTGATTAATTTATTACATAAACCTGTATCTGTATTGCACCTCTAGCGTCATTGAATGACATAAGGACCCTTGAGGTACAAAAGGTCACTTCCAACAGATCTTAAGTTGGCACCAATTCTGATCCCTATGGAATACCGATTTACATTGAGTGTTTCCTCCTTTACTTCAGTTACTTCAGTCATAGATATTAATGCAATGAGTCTTTAAGAGAAATTCCTGCTTTATTTTATTTATAGGAAGATCGTATAGTGATCACTTGAGATGATTAATGCTTTAGTGGTTTCAAATAGCTACCATCTCGTGTTTCATAGATGATAGATGAATCTCTTTTGAATAACCGACGACCTTCTTCTGTTAGAAATGGCGGAGCCCTACTGCAATCCTTTTATTTTTCATTGCACTCAGTACATTTTTTAATTCAACTATGTACGTTTAGTGGCAAACTTACAAATATAGGTATATTAATGATGTCCCAAGCTATTGATTCATGTTGCAACATGCAGTAAAGCCAATAAGTGGTTTGAGAACGTCAGCTGCCTGCCCTATAATGGTCCAGTAGCGAATAACAATACAACGAAGAGGGCTTCACAAATGTATACAAATGACCACAAAATATTTGTAAAATTACATACCTCAATTCAGGTAGGAATGTCTTCAACGCAGGGTCGTATTAGTATAAAATTCTTGACTTATGTTAAGTATACTTTTCTTTGAATTGAGTTTCCCATATTCATTCGCTTAGAAAATTGGATAGAATCATAAACTCTAATAAAATAACTATTGGAAGTTCTATTTTCACAAATTTCATAGCAGATATTAAAAAATTTACTGGTTTTCTGTAAATAATACAGTTTTGGGGAGAAATGGATAGTATTTTATAAAGATAATGTAGTTAATGGGATAGTGAGGGTTGAGTGGTGAGGCGATGATGGATTTAGCAGGAATTTATGGGGTATCTGATATGCGAACTACGAGGACAAGGTGAAAAGTCCCTGAAAAATAACACACATGGCGCCACAATCGAAAATCTTATGTGACTCAACAAACGCCTGTTTTGGAGGATTGCCGAAATCGTATTGTTTGAAAGGGATCGCAAAATTAGAAAAACGTTGGAGAAAGTGTACGTTAGTCTACAAAAGGAGATAATGTTAAGAAATAAAATAAGTTTTGACCAAATAAATCATTTCTTGCTTCATTTTTCAGGGACTTTTCACCGTGACCTCGTATTCACTCCACTGTTGATAGTAACCTATATAGAAAATTCAAGTTTTGTGAGGAAGCGTGGCTTCTTATTTTTCAGACTCGTTTAGCTTCCAATTCTTTTGCTTCACTGTTTTTTTTCGTTAACACTGGTGTTGGTCTGCACCACATGTCCTTTCAGGCAAAATTTCATGAATTACGATGACAAATTCAAGGGACAACCGAACAACGCTCACAATTGAAGCGAGAAAATGTATAGTTCTGTTGAGAATACTTATAAATAAGACTTTTATGGATTGGTATAGATTGTAACTCTACCCTGTTATGCAAATGAATCCCAAACTTTTTTGCAATTTGTAAAGAATATATTTCTGACTTTTTTAAATTGATATCTCCTATAATATTTATCTAATAGTAAGTAAAAAATTGAGGTTATATGAGATATATTTCCGATGGAATGGGTACAGCTGTGAACCCATACTTGAATGAAAAAATCGGTTACGATGGAAAAAAATCGTATTTCAGCCCAGAATATTTTCATAACTGAGGACTATTAACATTTTAAAAAGTTTTACCCACTGCCCTATTATGGAAAATAGCCCCAAACGCAATTTGTAAAGAATTTCTATTTTCTAACTTGTCCTAATAATTGAATAACAGTTTTTTCTTACGTAATTGATTAAGTTAAGGAAAATAGAAGAAACAATATCGGACAATGCGATAAATAGGTAGCTCCGTCAACTGAAGTTTCAATAGCCCAAGTGAGTTCCGATCTATTTTCGACCTGGAGCTATATAAGGTTTGCGCAAAAGTTACTCATCTCTACGTTGCCCACGAAGCTTATTTAAGAAACTTTTCTAATTAGACTCATTCAGTCTAGGGTGATTCTTGGAGAACAAAACATCTAAGAACAAATATAATGGTAAGTAACGCTCTACCAAACGTAAAACTATTTACGACATTTAAGTGAAGTGCAGTGATAATTAGTGTTTCATTGTGAATTTTAAGTGCATGCGAAAGATAATTGTGGATAATTTTCATGATGAAAATCGAGAGTGTGGTCAATGAGGAGTCTTCGAATCAATGTGTAGAAAATACTTCATGACATTTTGCGGAAAATTGCATTGTTCTACAAAAGAGCTATAGGACTTCCATACTTGTTTAAACCATAACTTCAAAAAACAATGGTCGTTTTAAACTTTTATTCCAATTCCCATTTTTTTCGACTAATTTTAGCTCATTGAGAACTCGGAATAACAAAAAATGTTTGATCATACATTATCATAGTCTTAATAATGATACATTTTAATTAGATTCATCTACATCTCTTGTATTTTTCATAATAATTGAAATTATTCCGGTTCAACCCTTAATAAACTGAAAATATTAATAATAAATAATAAACACTTGTTTAGAAAGACATTTAAAGAATGAACACAAAACAGAAATTAGTACAGTATTCGTTGAAAGAATTTTTATTCATGAAAATTATTCATAATTAATATAATTGAACGTAATTAAACAAAAATGGTAATTTGCACAAAAATTGATTACTACAATACATCGAATTCACAACAATTGTTCCGATACATCATGTCTTTTTCAAGTGAGTTTTACATACTAAATCTTGAGAGCTCATTTATAGTTTACAACTTAGAATAAATAGTATTTTTAGTGGATAGTTTTTATTTATAGTGTGAACTCGTTTATATTTTATTGAGATTTAGTTTGTAAAACTAACTTGAAAAAGACACAGTATTTCAAAACAATTGTCGTGAATTCAACATATTTTGAAAATTACCATTCCGTTTAATTACTGTCAATTATGTTAAGTTATTCTAAATGAAAATTAGTTTTTATTGAGAGAATTATTATTGTCTCGTTAGATTTTATGCACGATTTTGCTTATATACTACATATTTAATTATTTCATTCTATTCCTAATAGAATTTAATGTAAGAAAATCTTCATTTTACGAAAAATAATTTCTCAAAATAATTCAATTACTCGTATTAAATTCTAATAACAATTTTTTATTTGAACTCGCTTGTAAAATTATGTCTATACATAATATTTCAAATATTTATTGCTGTTCATTAAATTAACATAATCTTCCCACCTATATTTTCGTCTCTAAATGTCAATAAAATAGTACCTACACATAGATACGAACTAGAAGAATTTAAAACAGTTCACATGTTTCATGGCTGAATTATTGTAATTTGGATTGAATTAGATAATATAATATACTGGTACATAAACGTAACCTTTTCCTAAATAACAACACCTGTAACAAAAGTTGGAAATATTTCTTTTACTTCACAAACAACCTATTTCTAGGTAATTGTATAACCCATAACTTCAATAATGATTTCAAATGGAAACGTCTAGAATATTTATCGCTTTTGTGGAATATTTCTAGTCAATTCATAACAATGAAAAGAGATCTCATTGTAATATATTTTACCTACAACTATTTTTAACTTTCCTTTAATCCGAATAATGAGAATTAATTCACATATAGAACAATCATTTGATGTAGGAACTTGTACAATGTAAATGTATAACAGCTTCGAATGTTTCGTTGCAATTTGATCGGAAATATAAGCTGGGACGTTTTTAGCTTCATCTATTTATATCTCCATTTTCGATCCAACCTATATTTGGGCTGAAGCCAAAATATATTTGTTTGTTACGCGAGAATTCAGGTTGCAGAAAAATATCGAACAATTTATATTTAGCGAAGCTTCAAGTCTTCATTTAAATACTTTAGGTAAATATCCTGGCGTAAAATATTTTTAAATCTTTGTTATTTAGGTCACTATTACTACAGTGTAATCAATAGTCTTAGACTTGCTTTTATTAATAGATTTCGGCGCGTTTCGTTCCTATCTATTTTCAGAAATTCAATCATCTATCATATAACAAAATTTAGTTTGGAGAGTATATTTTAGGAGTATTTTAATGTTCAAGCAGTGTGATCAGCTGAAATTTTATTAAGTGTTATACTTTTATCATGCCCCCTCTGTTCAGGCCCAAAATGTAATTGACTTGATTTCAATCTTCTATGAATGAGTTTTTTCCTGATTTCGATTCTTCTAATTATTACTTACGACCATATCAGTTGTTGTTATTATTTTTGAACAATAATATATGTTTTAAGTTATTATCTAATATTTTTTAGAAGTTCCTTTTTTGAATTGAACTTAGATTTCAATATACTACTGAAGTAGGTCTTCTATGAATGGAATCTCCTTTCATTTCTTTTAGAAACTTAACAATCATATTGTGATCTCATTCATCTCTACATCACTTGAGTCTTGAGAACAGCCTGAAGTCTGAATGGAATTGACTTCTTATTTAGAACATTTTCAATTATATGTTCCTCTTAGGAATCTTAACATATTATTTATATTTGAAATAATATTGGAATCAGGGAATTAGTTCTATGAGACTCATATTCTCCAATATCGTAGCATAAGTTTCAAGACAAAGCCAAATCCTAAGGTGAACAAATTTGGGGAAGGATTTAAATTCTTCAGAATTAACCCACATACCCTGTTAATTAGGGTATCACATATTTTTCCGATTTCAATTCTTATTTCTTATTTATTTATTGTACAGGCGGACAAAGAGAAGAAGGTTAAGAAGAAGAAGAAGGAAGACGCAACCGAAGCAGCCCCCGCAGCAGCACCAGCTGCCGAAACTCGTGCTTCGTCGAAAGGTTCATCGAAGAAAGTCAAACGGTCCGGTTCCAATGTGTTCTCCATGTTCTCCCAGGCTCAAGTTGCCGAGTTCAAGGAAGCTTTCCAGCTTATGGACAACGACAAAGATGGCATCATCACCAAGCCAGATCTGAGAGCGACATTCGACGCTGTCGGTAAACTTTCCAATGAGAAGGAACTCGACGAGATGGTCAACGAAGCACCTGGACCAATCAATTTCACACAGTTGTTGGGTCTTTTCGGTACGAGGATGGCCGATTCGGGCGGTACCGATGACGACGATGTCGTCATTGCCGCTTTCAAATCCTTCGACGAAAATGGTGTCATTGATAGCGAAAAGTATGTATTTTCGAGTTGCAATTTTTCGTTCATATTCAACTGAACACTACAAGTATTTTCAGTTAAAAAATCTTCTGTGACCCAATTAAAATTTAGTTTATTTATAAAGGCTTTCATAAGCTTTAACCAGTATAAACAGGAATCTTAAAGGTATATTCTTCTTTTCCAGGTTCAGGCACGCGTTGATGACTTGGGGTGACAAATTCACGTCCAAGGAAGTAGATGATGCTTTTGACGCCATGGATATTGACGACAATGGCAAAATCGACACTGGCGCGCTCATCACCTTATTGACAGCTGCCCAAGAAGAAGAAGGCGAAGGCGAAGCTGCATAAAAAGAAACTCATCTAAGACTCTCATCATTCAATCATCACTCATCATCTATACTGTGACTTTCATCGTGAAGTTTACATTCATCCATCGCCAATGTGTCGTACCACAAGTACTCTCATGCGAATCACCCTTTAAAGAACTCACTATACTTGGTTCTCGGCTACAATTTACATCGTGTATCTTATAACATAATAAAAACCATGTTAGAACATATCAAAAGAATTACTATGTCGCGTTAACAACTAACGACTGTAATATATAATTTATTTTATATTTCTTTATTAGTATTTATTATTTTTCTGTTCCATATTCAAAAATTTATTTGTTATTTTCTTGTTAAAAAGTGAATAAAATGTATCATTATTTGAATGTTGTTCCCTTTCCTGCATTTGTCATTTCATAGTGTACTCTCGATTGATGTATATGCCCTCAGACTAATATTCATATATAAATCAGAGTATAATGCCCAAGGATTATTTATATGATACCTACTATAGGAGTGCTCGATGCGCAAGACTTCTCTGCAAGTTATCATTATAAGAAAACAAACAGTATTTATTGTTAAAAACGAATTATATGTAAATTCTCTTAAAAACGAATGAATACATAAATAAGGAAATTAAACATAAATATAATGATAATCATTATAGATTATTGTCAATGAATATTAATGATACAAATTAACGAAAAACGTAGATATTTACAGGAGGCCTAAATATAGATAATTTATCGCTTGTTGTTCAATCATAGAGTTGGAGGAATCTGCCAATGTGGTACATTACTTTGAGTTCTTAGTAGGACATCTATTCATAGATATCTGGAAATATAAGTTTGTGACGTTACTGATCGATCTGTCTATCTAAAAGTGTGAAATTTATCGTATTTGCAAATTGTAAATGTGAAAAAGTTCAGGAACTGAAATTAACTAAAAACAATCTAGAGTTAATCGAGATGAAAGGATTTTTCAGTTGGGTCAATTTCGAAAGCGAATAATTACTGAATTTTGTGGTCCGATGGGAGACAAATACCTATGCATATGCAAATTAACATACTTGATAGTTGGTAAAGTAAATTTTATAGAATTGTTATTTGATGATGATGGAAAATTTGAACTATTATGTTCTATTTTCAGTTGTCCTAACAATGTCACAGCACGAGCATTTGAAAGATAATATAAATTCTCAAATTATATTGCGCACTGTAGCTCCCTTTCTGGTTTCATCTTTATCAGTCAGTAAATTTTCTAAATCATATTGTAGTTTATTGAATTCAGTTAAGAAATGTTTTATGTTTTTATGTCTTTCTGATAATTCATTAATTGATAGTTCGGAAGCATTTGAATCGAAATTGTTTAGATATGTTTCAAATCTTGTTAATTGGGAGATCAGCATGGATCTTTGTTTGATGATGTCTTTGACCTTCGATTTGGACATTTTAAAGTTCTAGCACAAAAAGAAAGCAGAAATTAATGGATATGATAAAGAGAGGATAACTTACAGGGTACACAGAAGCTGCTCCTTGGTAGCGTGTCGACGTTTCTCTACTTCTCTAGGTTGTGTTGTTGATGGGATAGGACCCAATTCGGTGATGAACTATGTATTTTCTTAACGATGTGATTTTCCACTAATGTTTCACCGTATATATCCGAACATTATCACATAACAAGAAGTATATAAGTTGATAAGCAGATTTACAACCTGCAGTGTATTATCAATTTAAAACATACAACATGTATATCCAATGTCAGAAAACAATTCTAAATTATCAACAATATTATAACATTAAGTGAAAAGACTCATGGCATTTTAATGAATTTATAAAAATCAATCCATACCCGTAGATCAGCTATTAATTTTCTTACACGTTGTTTATATACAAATATACCACTCATTTTAGCATTGAATAGCATTAAAAAACGTTGGGCAGAGATGAAAAACCACACACCTCTAGATCAATCTGAATTTATAAATGCAGTACAATTTTGTTTAGAATGCACTTCTTTTCTATACAGTGAGCAATATTTAGGACAAATATTCGGCACAGCAATAGGATCTCCATTTCAGCTACCATTGCAAACCTAGTTAATTAGTTATGGAATGCATAGAGGAATCTGTAATGAATTCACTAGATTTTCAACCCGTATTCTTTAAACGGTATATAGGTCGTTGCCTAATGTGTGTTCCAAACGATTAAATTCAATACGTTTCAAAGTTTATTTCAAATTACATTTACAATTTTTACATGTATCTGTGGCACTTGAGAAAATCTCGTGCTGTGGCAACATTTCATTCTATACTAAAACTTTTTAGATATGTCTTGCTTCCAATCGTAGTACATATTATGTAAATAAAAAATTTAGGTTGAAAGATAAAAGATAAAACATAGAATATAAAAATACAACAACGTGATTAATAAATTTAATAATTTTCACTATAAACTTCAATTAATTTGTGTTGTGTTTGTGTGAACACAAACATGAATGTCCTAAATATGAACATTAGGCATGATGCAGATGGAAAAATAAAAACTTCGTGGTTTACTAAAGTTATCTTCACTCCAACATTATCATACATTCCGGAGACCTCAGATAAAATTAAGAAATGTTAAAAAAAGTATGATATAAATAATACGCATAAACCTACCAACTGTGTTGGAAAATATTTCTCAAATCTAAAACCTTTAATATCTAAAGAAAAACAAACCCATACAGTATACAAATTAAATTGTTTAGATTGCGATGGGATTTATACAGGAATCTCTAAACAATATCTACAAAAAAGAATGTAAGCCCATAAGTATAGCACAAGAAACAAAAACTTAGAACATTCCACCGCCATTGCTAAACACTGCTTTGATTATAACCATCAATTCGATTGGGAAAATGTTAATATTTTAACTAAACAAACCAATTATTACAAAAGATCTATTCTGAAGATGATTCACATAAAACGTGACTCCAAATCTGTAAATCATAGGACAGATATTCAAACATTAAGTCAGATTTATACTAATTTAATTAATTAAAACTCTTGCAAATTCCTACATGCGTCTTTATAATGTTAAAAAGTTTCTAATAAGGTATGTATTATTACCTAATAAATCTTTAACATCTGGTTCGAAAGTAGATACTTGAACGTAATGTTTTTGGTTTCAGTCGTTTAGACTTTGTTGACATGTATTCGTATGTTGTAGGAATATTACTAAACAGATTCTTGATATATTTCATGTACTAAAACATATTGATGTGTTACAATTTCGATTATTCGTGTTTCTGTTCGTTTCGGCGACGTGGGAATTTTTAATTGAAATTGGTGCGATAAGGATGCTTTGTGCTGATACAATTAGTTTTAAGAAATCCCGTTTTAGACAGAAGTCTTCTATTGATGGTCGGGAGAACGAAACGTACGGTAAGACGAAAATAATAAACATATGTGTTAGTGTGACCTATTTTCCGATAATTTATATATAATAAATTGACTCAAATATTCAATGGATGAAGTTTATCAACATAAGGAGCATGTACATTTTTCTTCGTTTAACCAACACTATATTATATAATTCATCCGCAGTTCCGGTGCTCAATGCTGATAGTATCATTAATTCATTATGAAAGAATTTGAGAATATAAATTTCTATCACGAACTAAATAAGTGAAAGAAGTTTTTTTGCTTATGCTGCCATCTGTTAATAGGGTGACACATTAATCAAAGCGGGAAATTTACAGAAAGCAATATCGTTTGAACTTGTAGTTTATTTAGAAAGAGAACGATATTTACAACATATTAGGGTCAATTACTAAAACATTGATTAAATCGACCACTTCTCAAGGTTTTTTCGGTCGGAATCCGAATATGGCTGAGCCCACTCTCACATTTGTACTTCCCAATTCTATCTGGAATTTGCAAAAACAGTTATGAATCGAGATAGTTTTCATTCGTGGGATAACTTACTGCATGTTCGAAATCATCTGACATTCCCATAGACAAATTGATAGTTTTCCAATCAAGGTCTAGGTTTTGACATATGTCATCTCGACAGGCCTTCAAACAAATGAAGTCAGGGTTGGGACCATCCTCTGCCTTGAATCCGAACCGACCTATAGTCATTAAGCCATCCAACTCCAGATTAGGACATTCATTGATGACATATTTGGTCAAATCTAAAACCTCATTCGGGGAAACACCATTTTTTTCTGCAAATATTTTATATTAATACATCGGCTCTTCCTTATGATAAACAATTTTGTTGCTTACCTCCTTCAGCACTGGTGTTTACTTGAATAAGTATACTTAGCTTATTTCCAGCTGATCCAAATTGTTGCCAATTCTTATTTAGTTTTGTGGCTAATTTTTGAGAATCTACAGTTTCAATCAGAAATAAATTGGGCAGACAAATTACTTTGTTTATTTTATTTCCCTGTAAGTGGCCAATGAAATGCCACTTGATATCTTTACATTTTTCCAGAATTTCGTTATTATTTGCTTTTTCCTCGAGTTCTTGAACATAGTTTTCTCCAAAATGTCTTTGGCCGGCTTCATATGCTGTAATTATGGCTTCCACAGGTTTTGTTTTGCTCACAGCAACTAATCTTGGTTGCCTACATTGCAACTCCTAGAATAGTCATGTTTAGTGTTATTTATTGAAATTGTTTTATAAAATAGAACCTACTGGAATTCGTTTCAGACAAGCTTGCTCGATTCTTGATAATATGATTTGTAAACCCTGTTTTATATCAACTTCTGACATTACTTTATACATAACCTAACTAAACTACAGGAATTCTACAATAAAACTCATCGACTTGAAGATAAGTCTAATTTTATACATTTATCAGCACTTTATTTCCTTGAAAATGTTTACTTCCCTATAACGTGATAAGTTATAGCATAGTAAGCCTAAGCATAGCAATAGTAAGCAATCGCAATAGCATTAACATCGTCCTATGAAACATCTCTATATAAATTTTAAAATATTTTAAAATTCCTTGTCTCATAGATAAATAATTTTCAACTTTGATGTTGTAGAATCCTGTAATATATAATTCCTAATTCTATATGTGTTATGTGGTGGTTACGAATACGATTACCACACGTTTGGGAATTCTAATTCTATATTATCTATATAAAAGAAAAAAGATGTGGAAAAAACCAAATTTGTAAATTAAAATTTGTTTTCGTCCTTTAAAGTTTGCATCACAGAACAAGCTTGCACTCTAATGGCAAATGGATGAATTAACTAATATTTGTAATAATTACAGCGATTTTTTTTTCAGTAATAGAGTTCAGGTGACGCGTTTTTGAATGCAATATTCTTGCGAAATGTTAAAATTATTAACAAATCGCTTGAAACTGTCCATTTCATACTCATATTAAATCACAGATATAATTTGATATTTTTGTAATCTATAACCTTTGCTTCATTATAACAGAATAGACTAGTGGAGAATGGCTGAACTTTCTATAGTCTCTATAGTAGTTATTTTCAAACAGAAATCTGCAAGAATTATCCCAAAATATTATATAAATCTCTTTTCACAGATTCAATCATTGGAAGATGAAACTGTAATATTTATAGCGACATCTAGCAGTGAGTAGAATTAGCAATGTGCTTTAGGTAAGACAGAACTCTTGAATTATTATACACTATTAACAGATAATTTTCCCAGTCATCACTAGGTGAATGACGTGTGAGATAAGTAAACTAATAATTAGTTATCATAATCCAATTCGGTATTTTTCAAAATTCGTTTTGTTCACACTGTTCAAATTTTGATTTGCTCACTCAATTCATAATCATAATGATATAAATTGAAAGAAACGAGTAAGTAATTATTTGGTCTGATCTATTCATTTGCAGATTTGCAGATTGGTCTAAAATTTAAACAGAATATCTGACATTTGTACGGGTACTATTTTGCTTTAATAGTTCATTAGTGGACATGTGGACAATTATGGGCTACGGAATATTGTTATTTAAAATGTAGGATATTTGATGTTGAAAACATCGGTTTGAGAAAGTTAATTCTGTCATTAGATGAAGTTTATATGACCCCTATCAAAACAATTTTATGAGATTATTAGCTGATTTTTAATATCGTACTAATATAATAATTCCTACTAATAGAAAAAATTCATATAAGGATGAATGTATTATTTCATTTCGAAAAAAATACTTACACACAGAGTACTACTGATTTTATATGGTTAATTAGAATTTTTGTTCTGTAAATTTAGTAGGATTCGGAGGTGTTGATATGATCTAAGCATTTGTCAAAAAATGAAGACATTTAGTGAAACTCAAAGTACTGAATTCAGGATTCCATTATATTTATAATTAACTGTCTCTATAGATGGGCATAACCTAATAACTTCAACCGCAAAGTCATTCCAGAATAAACGACAATCATCAAATATGGGTTATAAGGATGGAATACAAAGAGCAATGCGTCGTCGTACATCGTCCATATCACGTATAAATACCCCAAGGACCCAGCTATTATCCTCGTAGCTTACCAAATTTCAACCTTAATGCGTCAAAGAATACAGTACACCCGCTACGTTAAGGGTGGTTCGTACAAGCATAACAAAAGAGCGCAGCTAACAATACCCCTGACAATTGACAGCCCTAAACTCATTATTGTAACAAAAGACTGTCATTGCCTGCATAAAAACCTCATTAAATTCTGCTTCTATCGTTATAACTTAATAACATGATATGCGGTCACCGGGTTCCCGCAGGAACAAAACGAATCTCCTGCATTATACACGTTTCGGGGCGATGCTACGGATTGGAGGAAAACGAATTCAGTTGAAAAAATCGCTTAACAAGATAGCATGAATGTTTTTATTCTGATTACACTGGCCTTCCCATTTTCCCCTTCTCCTTCTTTTTTTTATTAATTCATCAACACTATATTAAAATACCTATTTAATGTATTTATATGTTGTAGGTGAGAGGTGACCTATTTGTCTCATGTACCTATATTTGTCTACCAATGAATTTGCTAACAATACCCAAGAAAATATAAAATAATAATTTGTTTTGGGTCAATTACAATATATCCCTCATACTACGTATAGTAAGGGAATTAAAAATGATCGCTTAACCCCTTCAAGATGAATTTTTATCTCTGTTGTGCGTGTTTTAATCATCAATATTATTTAATATCATAACATAAGGGAGCTTTTTAGACAGTTTGTAATATTTTCAGAATTTTCCAGAGAGCTTTTTATTTTTATTTTAGTGGGACATGTTGTCCCAATAGTCTATTCTAATGGCACATTATAGCCCATCAGTTTTGAAGTAATACACAAACGACTACAACAAATATATTTTCTAGCACATGTTCTACAAACAGTCTTTGTGCGCTTCTCAATATTGTTTTGTGAACACCTAGTGCACCTTCTCCTTTGTTGTCCAACAATCGGCATGTAATCACCAACATTCAACATTGTTCTTTGCCTCTTCGAAGGTCGTCCAGAAGTTGAACGTTACTTCACACTTTTTCCATGTTGAATAAAACCTTCTGCCAGAACCGCCAAGAAATCCAACAATTTTTTTTACGCCTCACTTCATCATAAACAATGTAGGAATTTACAACAGTCATCATTTGCATTTTGTAAAAAACCTTCTTCCACTATTTGGTAGACTTTCGATCAAATTCGTAGAGGCCAACCAAATGGTCTGTCAAATCGACACCTCCCATGAGCTTATTGTAAAAGAAAATCATCTCGGCGGATTCAACCGCTTTTTCACCTTTTTTCTGCATTCTATGAAACATGGTTACTTGGTTCCCGTGACAGTTGCTAATTGCCAAAACTTCCTTCATATCATGCCATCTAGTAAAAGTTATACCGTCTTTTGTACACAAGAAATTTGATTGAGATTTTTCTAGTTTTCCCACACTTTGTGGTATGTTTTTTCGTGTTCTAATGCAAGTTCCTGCTGCATATGGTAATGTATTCATCAACGCTACTGATGTGAAGAACCTGTCAAAACAGAGTACATCAGGTTTTTTCTCCCATCTACCAGCCCTTCTTCCTTCCCACTATACACATTTAGATCGTATACGTAGCCAGTTACAGAGTCACTTTTTAGCCATAATTTGATACTCCACCTAAGGGGCTTCAGCGGTAAATATTGTTTCAAGCTTGACCTGCCTTTGAATTTGGCCATGATTTCGTCTATATGGACTGGTAAACCGAATCCATTTAACCTTTCTTATATGTATGTAAGAAACACTTCAAGAGCTCTTCGACATAATAAAAGAAGGGTGCTTTGACCAATAACAGTTCAAGCTTGGCAGCACCTTATAAGACATTACCAACATAACATCAGTTACCATCATAATTTCAGAATAGGCGGTCATTACCAATTTTTTTTTAAATTTTTCTTTCTAAAGTTTCTAAAGTCTTTCCTTGGTGCATTGGGATATGAACATGTACAAACTTCTCGGGCATAGCTTCAGAATATCTTCCAATTCTGTTGATTGAGTATTTATAAAATTCAGAAGTATTCCTGTATCCCTAGCAAGAGGCAGTTTCATTCGTGGAGTATAGTTATTCGGAACTGAATACCATATTATTTTGTCTGACGCAGTAGAGGGCACATACTGAGGACTTGTAGAAGCAGTTTGAGTTTCCAGACCTGTATATACGACCGTGCTGGCGCCTAATCCTGACAACATACTTCGATCCATGCGCCAGCTGGTGGCTGAGCGAGGGACTACGAGTTTGGCGACATGTAAGAGACTCATGTCAAACATAGAGTTCTCAGACCTGTATATACGACCGTGGGCGCCATATCGTTCAAACACGATCGTATACGTACCAGAGAACATCACTCGACTCAAGCGCCACCCTTTTGGTACTACGCAACAGATGACGCTTAGCGGACTCACTTCTCACATAGGAAACAGCCTATAGTTTCCAGACCTGTAACGATCGTGGTTTAATCTAATTAATTTAACTTCATCAAACTAACATATGAATATTATAAAAATGCGATATTGTATTCGAAAATCAAAGAATTTGAAACAAATACAAAACTATATGGGGATACGTTATAATGAGACCACACACGCTCCAAACTCTCGTACAAGTGTAAAATCTTATCAATTTCTAAAGTGATTTTTTTTCATTTTAACACTTCTCAAACACCTCGTTATTTATCGTCAGTTCCATTTACTTATGCGTAAGGCCAGATGTTCAACACTACGCTATCTGTTTCCACTTTAGAAGCTAAAAAAGCGGCGTGTGCCCTTAAAGGATTTGAAAAACGTGCTAAAATTTAAAATAGCTTAAAATTGATGAATTTCTATGGGGATTCTTTTAATTTCAACTTTGCGCGTAGAGAAAATGGATAAGATTAAGGATTTACGTCGGGTCTAAAACGTTACGTTGAGTGCCTCCATAACAAGGCGCGTTTATCAACTCAAAATCAAAGTACGCAGCTCATTAATTATCGGCTAACGACGAACAGACATTTGGGCGATAGCAAAGTTTTTCTAAAGTGTGCGTGGTAAACAATCGAATTCACTAACAAACTTTAGTTGTCAAGATGTTCAAACTGAATCACACATCACACAAAATTAGAATAGTTACACAATTGATGGCTTGAATAATGAGAGGGTTGTGGCAGAACATACAATTTCATTGAAAACTGAAACACATAGTAAAAATCATTAAGAATAGCCAATCCTATGTCTGAACTAACTATAGATTCTCGGAAGCATTCTAAAGAGTACCTAGTTGTTAAATGTACGAGCGCAACGTGAAAAGTCCATGAAAAATTAAACAAGAAATGATTTAAGTAGGTCAAAATTTATTTTATTTCTCAACATAATCTCCTTTAGCCCGATACATTTCGTTCAATGTTTTTCTAATTTTTCGATCCCTTCCAAATAATACGATTTCGGCAATTCTTCAAAATAGGCGTTTGTTTCAGTGATGACCTCATCGTTGGAGCTAAATCTCTTTCCGCCGAGTCATTTCCTCAAGTTTGGAAATAGATAAAAATCGCAGGGGGCAAAATCTGGAGAATATGGTGGATGACGAACCAATTCGTACCGCAATTGCAATTTTGCCATTGCAACTGCGGATCTGTGCGCCGGTGAGTTGTCCTGGCGGAATAGCACTTTTTTTTGCCAAATGCGGTCGCCTTCGCTTAAAATCGGCGTCGAATCGATTCAGCAGTCCTATATAATATATGCCGGTGATTGTTTTGCCCTTTCCAAGGTAATCAATATGGAAGCTAATACCGTGTGCATCCCAACAAACTGTCACCATTAATTTGTTATCCCATAAACCGACTTTGACCTTTTTCGGCTTCGATTCGCCGGGACAAGTTCACTGTTTCGACTGTTCTTTGGTCTCTGGTGTGTTGTGAATTGTGATGGATCCATGCTTCGTTCACGGTTATGAAACTGCGCAAAAAGTCTTTCTTATTGTGCTTGAACATCGCCAAACACTCCTTTGAAGATGTCACAGAGAAATGTTCCATACCCGTTCGGTTGAGATGGCCATAGCCTCAGCAAACTTGTGTACTTCAACTCGCCGATCGTCCAATATCAGACCATGAGCTTCATCGACGATTTCTGGCGTTGTAACCTCAATTGGACGACCAGAACGTTCGGCGTCCTTTGTGGTCATACTACAACAACGAAAATCAGTAAACCACTTGTGAATCGTGCCAATCGATGGTGAAGACTCCCCATAATGTTTAATCAAGATGTGAAATTCACTTTTTTCCATGTTTAACAAAATCTTCAAAGTCGCTTGATTTCGATGGGTGTCAAAACAGAACTGAATGACATCAGTCTAAGAATTTTAATGAGTTCTAGTTAAATCTAGGGATTGCGATTGCGGCGCCATTTGTTTTATTTTTCAGGGGCTCTTCACCTTGCCCTCGTATTCATAAACGAGTGAAGGTTGCCATTGGTTTTGATACACATTCGTTAACATTCAAAATATTTTAAATTCTTTTAAAATGTCAAATAAAACATAAATTTAACACGAACTATGAACACCTGTTGTTATATAGGTAAGTTTGGGAAAAAGACTTTTGTTTAAGTTCAAGAAATATTTCATAAATACAATATACTAATAACAAGTCTTAGTCCCTAATACTAAGAATTCAAGTTGCTACTGGTGTTCCGTGTCTCTCAATTGCCTGATTGGTGGAATTAGTGTTTGGACGGCAACTCGGTCAAATTCTTTTACGTTGATATAATAAAATACTTATTACTTTTATTTATAGAAACACTAACTTGACTATATACAGTTTCGATCTCAGATTTTATCTGAGATTTCGGCAACTGATGGTTCATCTTCAAACCTACTGATGTATGAATAAACATGAAAGATGTTAACATATTTATAACTAAAACTAGAAATGTGTTGCCGCTTGGAGAATAGATGAATATAGTGTGCGTGACAAAGTTACTGTTCGCCAATCATTTTATTAGGTTACTGATTTGTATATAATTATTGTTTCACACTCGCATTTGTGTAAAGTAATGGAATAAATAAATAATTTATTTCATTATCTTTACTCAACTGAATAATATTAAAAAATTAATAATGTACAAAAACAATTTTTCCGCTTCTGGAATCGAACCCGAATTTACTGAGTGGTAGCCAGGTATCCTATCCCCTAGACCACAGCGCCATTTGTTTTAAGCTTGTTACAGTACGTTGTGAATTAAAGTTTACTTCAATAATTTGTTGTTGTTGTTGAAGGATTTTATTGAAATTTGGGAAAAGGTTTGAATTGATTCAGTGTACACTTGAAAGTTACGATTTTTAAAATTTTCAATCATTCTAAAAGGGTGTGTTTATCACACGATTTCCCTGAAAAACAAAAGGGTTGGTCGTCGAACAGCGAAGGAGTTTTTGTGAAAATTTGAATATGATAGAACCTTCCGTTTTTCAGTTATAGTGGGGTCAACATTTCGTGACGGACATCTAGACTGACAAACAGACGAATTTTTAAGAAAATCGGTTAAAATTGGATAAAAAATAGTATGGTGTAAGAATTTTTAATGTAGGACTTTTAGAAATAGCTTGGATAATTTCCGACTTCGACGCAAAGAGTTTGAATATGGGGAAATACATTGCCAAGACCGAATAATTGAAATAGGATAACAGGGTAGAGTTAATAAGGTAATAAGGGAATTTTAATGCGAAGATGTACTAGGAATGTACAAGTAAGTGGATAAAGGGGAATTTTATCTTATCAATACATTGAAAAGGATGATATATTACAGATTAACACAATGTCCATAGTTTGTGTAGGTTGGTGTATGTAAGTGGAAAGGGCAGGTATTACACTAAAGTGAAATGAAACGATGGCAGAACGACAGAAGATGCATTTGAACGAATTCAACAGACCGTGAAGAGTCATGTGTTGTTAACAATTATAGGCAACTTAGTGACACAATACAGCCCTTGCCATATAATAGAGTGTATAATGCACTGCCATTATCTGGAATATTGTACGGTTTAGAATTAATTGTTTGTGAAATATAAATTTATTTCGTAGTTAATGGCTGCAATTGTATTTCGTAATATTAGGTCGTTCCGACTGATTTATCTGTTGGAATAATTCATTTCAGGGTAATTTCCAATGAGCTTCATTTACTCCGGTCACAATATAATTTGATCCTTCTTTCCCAATTATTGCTTCTCTAATTTTTACATAATAAAAGCCGATTTTACTTTTCATCTTCATTTTTTAACTAAATGTTATAACAAATCCAAGAAATCCCTCAAGTTTTCTAGCCTCACGTTGGGCGCCACTATAGAAGGATATTAATAGTTTTATCATTGGATTTCATAGAACATTTTGGAAAGTTGGAGTTAAAAAATTGATGAATCTACATTATAAAGAAGTATTAAATTAATTAAATTTTTATTCGATTATTGTCCATCGGTTCAATTATTTAATGACTTATTATCACGTTTTATATGAATCATCTTCAGGATAAATCTTTAATAACAATTGGTTTCTTTAGTTAAAATATTAACATTTTTATAATCTAACTGATGGTTATAATCAAAACAATGTTTAGCAAAGGCAGTGGAATTTGTTAGGTTTTTGTTTTTAGCGCTATACTTATGGACATTCATTGTTTTTTGTAAATATTGCTTAGAGATTCCTGTATAAGTTCCATCACAATCTAAACACTTTAATTTATATACCTTGCGAGTTTGTTTATCTTTGAATACTAAGCGATTTTTGATTTGAAAATATTTACACTGTAGGTTTATGAGCAGCATTTATGTCGTACTTTTTTACACATTCCTTAACTTTTTCTGTCTTCGGAATATATGGTAATGTTATAAAATTATCGTTATTACCTTTATGTTCAATATATTTGAGATATCGAACCATACACATTAAATGAGTTTTTGGAACATTATGTGTAAGTATTTTATAATATTATTTAAAAAATTGGATTTTCGATTGCGGCGCCATCTATTTTATTTTTCAGCGACTTTTCACCTCGCCCTCGTGGTATAGAAATAGGTCTATATTTTTTATTTGTCCTTTCTTATGACTAGGTGGAATCTGAACAAGTTTCAACTCATCTGAAAATGTATCCTGACTCAGACAATTATTGATTATATTCTTGAGGGGGTTGCCAATTCTAGTACAGCGTATTTGATCAATTTAGTTGAAATATGATCACGCCCTACTGAGTTTGTGTTTTATACAGATTTTATGTTGATTCCTTCCTGTTTGGAAGTAGGAAAAAGATAAAAGTTGCTGTTATTAATTTTCTTGTTAGTGTTAACTTTGCTTTTTAAATTTGCAAGAATTAAAGTTTTTGGTTTTACAGTTTTACCAGTTATAGAATGTATTAGACTCCACACTGCCTTAGTCTTATTTTTAGAATTTTTCGCATAATTATTTAATGATTTACCTTCTAAATCATTAACTATAACTATTTCAGTTCCTTAAAAATAATCTTATATTGGATAGAAGTTTCATTATTCTCTATTTTTATTTCTTTATTTATCCATATATTTTTATTTTCAATATTTACAAGTTAAGAGGCTTATTTACAATTTATTGCAACTAAGGGTTTTTTCGCAAAATTATCGTAGCTTTTATTCGGATCAAAACAATTATATTCATTTTCCCAGCCTTCTCTAGCTAGCATATTTCTGAAGGTTTCCAACTTAGGCTCCCTGTACCATGTTTTATAGATTTTTGGAGGTGAATTTTCATCTGGTCGTGATGATTCGAAATCGCAGTAAGGAGACATTCTACATCTCGAGCCAGATTTGTAAAGACATTATCTAATAGTGTTTGTGAAATTTTTGAAACTCTAGTAAGTGTATATTATATAAATTGTCTCAGGTTAAATGAATTCATTAAATCATATATATTATTACTAAAAACTCTTATGAGTTTATTTTGCCCCACGTTGTGGTGACAATTATTACTAAAAAACTTCTTTTTTAGTTTCTTTTAATTTATTGATTATGAATTATAATGAACTTTCTCTTTTTTATTATTATTATTTTATGGAATTAAACACAATATTCTTTGAATGTTGAAAAGTTTCTATATTTAAATCTCTATGACTCTATTTATCTCGGGTTTCTAATTTACAATTTTATTTTATGTTCTAAGCATAGAACTAGCTTTAACCTCAAAACTATTCAATATTAATAGTTGTTTACAAAATTACAAACGAACAATCTTTCTTTCAGATTTACAAATAATACTACAATGGAAATATAATAAACAAACTTACTTTTAGTTTATATCCAAAAGTGTGTTTAACTATGTTGGCAATTTTCAATTTAATTCTTTTATAATTTCGTTGATGATTCACTTTTACACAATACTATGCTTTTTCACAATAATCACAGGTAACTAATTTGGATTACTTCTTCTTGAGACTCAGGAACTGTTGATAATACTTTGTTTTATCCTTTTAGATAAAACATGAAACTTTTCGATGCTTTATTGAAATTATTGATGAATGGCAATCGTTGGAAATTTCTTCTTAATTGGAGGTTATTACAGCCTTTTTACTGGATTCAGATACTTGGATAATCGTTGACTTTATATAAAACTTATTAACTTTGGTTTCTTTGAACCTATCGAAGTTTGGAATACTTTCGTTCACTGGTTTTTTATAGGTTATGAAATTTTGGTGAGTTGCAGGAGTACTTTCAGTCTACAGATGTAATGGCAAACTGAACTTCTTTACTTTCAGATTCGTTTTTATAGGCCTCCAAAACCGACGCAACTTGATGTCATAAACAACCTATGAGATGCTTTCTTTTCAAATCAAGCGTGCCAAGCTAATTGTTGTGAAACTGACACAAGTCTTCATTGTTACCAGATTGACATTGGAAATTCCTATTGACCAATCAGAATTTAGTATTCTTTACTTTTTGAATTATTTGAGATTTTCAACTTATTTTAATTGTTAGTGATTCCTTCTTTTTAAATTAATATTGCCTACATTTTTCCCCACACTTTGGTATAATATAACCTATGATTGGGTTATTATTAATATGATTATTCCCATATTTATGGTTTTCTTGACAGTTACTTATTCTTAAATCTAATACATATCATATTATATCAATAACATTCTTTTAACATTACATAACTCAAATTTACTAATCCTAACTTACATCTATAACATTATTCAATGTTTTGTACTATCTCATGATAGTTTTGTAATCATTTTACTTATGATTTATGATTTCGTTACACTGAACGTTTCTTCACTTTCACTGAAGTTCTTGTTTATCACATCTTATACTATTACATCGTTGTTTATTATGTTTTACATTGTTAATATTAATATCCTAACTATTATTTAGCTTTTATTATTGTTTTTAATTCCATAAAATATTTTTTATTTGATCTTTTCTGATTTTCATAGTTCGGTAAGTTATTATTTTTAAATTTTTATTGTCTATGAAATGAAATCATAACAAATTCCCCTAAATCAATTTTAACATATTAATCACATTAATATTTAAAATTTATTTATCTTTTGATTTTATTTTCATGAACTAAATTTATTAATAATTATACTTGTATATTTGATCAATATTAAATATTCCCCTTATCTTTCCGTTTTCAGGATTCATTAATTCATAACTATTTTCAGCATTTTCATTCATAACTACATATGGACCTTCAAAAGCAAAACATAATTTTCCACATATATTCTTTTTATTATTAGTTACTCTCATTGCTCTCACTATTACTAATTCACCTATTTCAAATTTAATTAACCTTCCTCTTTTTCTCATTTCCCTATTCATATACTTTCTTGCATTTCTTTCTAACCTATTTCTTGTAAATAAATTCCCTCTTTGATTTTACATTTCTTTTTATCTTTTTCTGATAATTCTGTTTTCCCTTTTCTAATTCTATCTAATGAAATATTTGTTCCTACTTTATATTTGAACATTCTATATGCACTTCGAATACCAACAGGTTTATCTTTAAATCTATACACTTTTTCTTTTAAAATAATGCTAGTGTAATCTCTACAACTTTCGTGTAAAGGAATCAACCAGAAACTATGTCTTAAATCAACTTTACTAAAAATTTTTGCCTTTATTATTCTACCAAAAATTGACTCTATATTTTTAGGAGCTTCATATTGTGGTACTGACAATCTATTCAATGTTCGAGCATCTAAACATAACCTAATATCACCATTTGACTTTTTTTCTATAACAATAGGGTTTATATATTTTGTTTTACTTCTTTCTATTATGTCTTGTTCTAGCATTTCACCGATTTTTTTCCTAACATCTTCTATGTACTTGTATGGGATTGGATAGTTCTTGGATTTAAAATTTTCAATTTCTTTGACTTGGAATTTATGAATATAATTACTAGCTATACGAGTTTCATCAATTATTAAACCTTTATGTTGTGAAATTATTTCTGATATTATTCCCCTATATTTCTCGGATATTTTCATCTGCGAGATTATTTCATTTAAATTTCTGCTTGAGTCTTTTCTTTCGACCGCATTTATTATATTGCAACCTTCATTTGGTCTGTCAATATTTTCATTTTCCCCTTTCCCTATCTTTATAATTTCATCTAACAACTTTATTTCCTTTTCCTCGTAATCTATAATAATTCCATGCTTTTCTAATTCATCAGTTCCCATAACAATATCCAATTTCATATTCGGCACTACAAATAATTGCATCTCTAGACTTGACTTCCCTATTATAATATGCTCAGTAATCATTTTTGATACTTCAGTAATTTTCTTTCCACTAATATTTACTAATTCTACTTTTGGTATTTTCAATTGATTTGTTAATTTTATTTCAGACAATAGCTCTTCCCTTATTAATGATAGTTCTGATCCTGTATCACACATAATTTCTACTTCTTTCCCTTTTAAAAAACCTTTTAATTTAATTAAACCTATACTTTCATTTTCTTCCCTTTGCTGTTCGTAGTCAATGTATTCCCTCTGATGTTCATATAATACATTAACGTGGTATTCGTGCTTTCTTAAAAATCCTGATTTTGTTGATTATTTTGACTTGAAGAGTCTTCCCTTTCCATATTACTTTCTATCCTACTACAGTTTACTTCCCTTTGATTATTTTCATTTCTACTATTATTTCTATTATTATTATTATTTTGACTTCTATTATCCCTATATCTATTTCTATTTTGATTAGCATTATTTCCATTATATCTATTTTCCCTATTATAATAATTTTGGTTTCTATTATCTCTATTTCTAAAATTGTTTTGATAATTATTATTTTGGAATCTATTATTATAATTTTGATTTCCCCTGTAATTGTTCCTGTTATCATTATGTCCATTTTGTTGCCTAGTTCCTATGTTATTCTTATTATCAATTCTATTTAAGTATGATAGTAGTTGATTCATGTTTTTAATATTTGCAATGGCTATTGCCTCAGATATTTGACTTCGATACTGTCTTGAAATGTATAAAACTATCTCTTCCTCTCTCATTTTAGGTTCTAAATATTGCGCTTCATTATATAGGCTAAGTGCATAAGCATTCATGCTTTTTCTAGTCCCTTCTATATACTTCCTAAAATATAATCTTTCTCGACATTTCGATTGTTCATTTTCACCCCAAAAATTATTTAAAAACTCATCTATAAACTCATCTAAACTATTTAATTCCCTTTCTTTGCAATTGAACCACAACAAAGGTTCATCAACCAATCGTTCTCTTATTAATTTTTTCATTCTCTCTATATTCCTTTCATACTGTATTTCATTTTTCAAATCTTTAACAAAAATGCATGGATGTAATAATTTTATGTTTCCATTAAATTTTATTGTATTCTCATGACCTACATTTCTGTATTCTATATTCATTCTCTCTTCGGATCTATTCTCAATTCTTTTTATTCTTTCATCTTGTTCATTTATCATTTTTTCCTGATTTTCTTTCATACTTTGTACATTCACATTCACATTCTCTTCAATATTCCTCCCCATATCATTCATTCTATTTTCCATAATATCTATTTCTTTCTCTACATTATTAAACTTTCTATTTACAAAGCTATTATATTCTTCTAATTTATTATCTATACTTTCTTCAACATGTTGTCTTATTTCCTTTTTTTCAGTTTCAACTATTCTCATTATTTCCTCAGTTCTTTTATCAAATTTATCATTCACTCTCTTAAGTTCATCTCTTATTTCACTCATACCTTGTTCAAATTTAGCATTAGTTTCACTCATACGTTGTTCAATTTTAGCATTCGTTTCATTCGTTTCATTAGCTTTTAAATTTAAACTTTCAAGCAATCTCATTATTTGTGATTGACTATCTATTATTGGTGGTCTTTCTGCACTAATCATTTCACCCTCTTGATCAAATCCTATCAATTCTGGAGTCCTCTGTCTATCTCCTTCCATTTTTACTTTCTTTTTAATTAACCTAGTTCTTTAAATTATTTTGATACGCGGTTCTATTCCTTTTTTCAAATGGCCTCACGTTTGAGCGACAATTATTACTAAAAACTCTTATGAGTTTATTTTGCCCCACGTTGTGGTGACAATTATTACTAAAAAACTTCTTTTTTAGTTTCTTTTAATTTATTGATTATGAATTATAATGAACTTTCTCTTTTTTATTATTATTATTTTATGGAATTAAACACAATATTCTTTGAATGTTGAAAAGTTTCTATATTTAAATCTCTATGACTCTATTTATCTCGGGTTTCTAATTTACAATTTTATTTTATGTTCTAAGCATAGAACTAGCTTTAACCTCAAAACTATTCAATATTAATAGTTGTTTACAAAATTACAAACGAACAATCTTTCTTTCAGATTTACAAATAATACTACAATGGAAATATAATAAACAAACTTACTTTTAGTTTATATCCAAAAGTGTGTTTAACTATGTTGGCAATTTTCAATTTAATTCTTTTATAATTTCGTTGATGATTCACTTTTACACAATACTATGCTTTTTCACAATAATCACAGGTAACTAATTTGGATTACTTCTTCTTGAGACTCAGGAACTGTTGATAATACTTTGTTTTATCCTTTTAGATAAAACATGAAACTTTTCGATGCTTTATTGAAATTATTGATGAATGGCAATCGTTGGAAATTTCTTCTTAATTGGAGGTTATTACAGCCTTTTTACTGGATTCAGATACTTGGATAATCGTTGACTTTATATAAAACTTATTAACTTTGGTTTCTTTGAACCTATCGAAGTTTGGAATACTTTCGTTCACTGGTTTTTTATAGGTTATGAAATTTTGGTGAGTTGCAGGAGTACTTTCAGTCTACAGATGTAATGGCAAACTGAACTTCTTTACTTTCAGATTCGTTTTTATAGGCCTCCAAAACCGACGCAACTTGATGTCATAAACAACCTATGAGATGCTTTCTTTTCAAATCAAGCGTGCCAAGCTAATTGTTGTGAAACTGACACAAGTCTTCATTGTTACCAGATTGACATTGGAAATTCCTATTGACCAATCAGAATTTAGTATTCTTTACTTTTTGAATTATTTGAGATTTTCAACTTATTTTAATTGTTAGTGATTCCTTCTTTTTAAATTAATATTGCCTACATTTTTCCCCACACTTTGGTATAATATAACCTATGATTGGGTTATTATTAATATGATTATTCCCATATTTATGGTTTTCTTGACAGTTACTTATTCTTAAATCTAATACATATCATATTATATCAATAACATTCTTTTAACATTACATAACTCAAATTTACTAATCCTAACTTACATCTATAACATTATTCAATGTTTTGTACTATCTCATGATAGTTTTGTAATCATTTTACTTATGATTTATGATTTCGTTACACTGAACGTTTCTTCACTTTCACTGAAGTTCTTGTTTATCACATCTTATACTATTACATCGTTGTTTATTATGTTTTACATTGTTAATATTAATATCCTAACTATTATTTAGCTTTTATTATTGTTTTTAATTCCATAAAATATTTTTTATTTGATCTTTTCTGATTTTCATAGTTCGGTAAGTTATTATTTTTAAATTTTTATTGTCTATGAAATGAAATCATAACAATATGTATGTATTTTTATTAATTCATATTAAGATCCCCACAAAGAAGATCAAGTTTATTTATTTGCTGTTGTACTTTATTATGATAATTATCATAATGATGATGATGAAGATATAAAAGTGATGACATTGATGTGGAAAATTTCCCAAGTTTGCTATTAGCATTACTTTGTGCGAGTAGTGTAGGCTCATCTGTTTTCACAACGAATTGCTGCTGGCCCTCCCATTATATAAAAACAGCGAAATCCCATCTAAAAGTCAGTCTTTCAACACGACAGAACTGTCATTTCTATTTGGAACACGATTGATCTTGTTCTCAAGCTTTACCGATATCGGTTACCGTCGATATTTCACCAAATAATCTTGTAAGGGTGGTTTCAACATATTTTTGCTGCGAACCGTTCTTTTCAAACTGATGACATTTAAGAGAAACTTCAATGTGGAAGTATTATTAACGCCAGTTTTCTGGTTTGTATTTTAAATTAAACGTGTTTAAATTGTGTTTTTACAGACCTCTCTAACAAATGTCTCTATTTGAATAGTTTGAATACCTGAAGCGATTCTTATCTTTGTTCAGTTTTGTTGCTTTTTCAAGTATGTTTTATCCGAAAATTATACCTTTTGACATGAATAGGGACGACAACAGTTGTATATTAACGTTAAGTTGGTCAGTAATTTCTTTCAATTTGAAGAAACGATGTTAATTAGGGAACACGAACTAAACAATATCCTCAAATGGGAAATTCATCAATCTTATTATAGTCAAGTTTTGGTCGAATAAAGAACAGGCAGGCATAAGGCAAGTTTTTTCAGACAAATTGAAGGCCTGTATACGTAGAAATTGTTGCGGCTTTTCGCTAGCTCCAGGATTAAAAGTTTTCTGAATCTATAACAGTGCTTCTTCTATCTCAAATATCGGTAGGGAAGTTGAATGATAGTAGTTGAAGAAAGTTTATTTCGAAGTGAACAAATAATCTTGATTATGCCGCACCATCACTCAAACCATCCCTGATTCATCCCAGCAATTGCGTTAATCATTTCCAGTTGAAATTTCAGTCATATTTTGTAACAATTGAATCATTTGAAGTATTGAAGTACAGCTTCGGACATCTGGGTGTTATAGATTAGATTTCATTTGTATGGGGCTTATGTGCTAGTAGCCTCACCACTACAACCTTCGCAGATCTATTGTGTGTGCCCTCTTGTTGTTTCCTGTCTAGAAATGCCTTTATTACTAGACTTCATATGCCAGGCCTCAGGTCCTCCATATAATGGCAGGGTTGTGGTTTTTCCTTTTCTGTCGTTGAGAACCTTAGCCTTGTAAGGCCTTCGCAGTAACATAGTATGCTGGCAGAAACTGCATAAAGTTGTATCTGCCAGTTCGATATTGTTCATGTGTTTGTTGAGCCCACAGTGCCCTGTCAAGAACCATGGTTCTAGTTGATATTCTATTCTGAATTTTGGCGATGGTTGTATGTACATGTTAAGTGGCCGCATGTTCCGCAAGACTTCTAAAGAAGCTGTTGAGATTGTTAGCTCCCGTGGCATCCCGACAAGCTTGACTTTGAATGTTCTTTAGTCTTCGTATCGTCCCAGCCTGCTGAGTCATTGGCCACCATACCACCGAGTCATATGCTATCATGGGTTTAATGATCCTGGTGAATAGCAAAGTGATCCTTTTTGGTTGTAGCCCCCAGTTTTTACTACACATTCTTCTGCAAGGTTGAGGGCTATCGTGCTATTTTGGATTGTTTACTGTAGGTGTTGATTCCATGTCAGCTTGAGATCAAAAATAACTCTCAAGTATTTTGCCTCTTGTGCAATTGGAATTTCTACCCCATTCAGAACTGGTGACTTGAATCGTTTCAGTACTTTCTTTCTGGTAAAGACAACTTGGTGCTATAACTTCAACTACGTCTCCTGAAAAGAAGAAGACTATACCTGGAATCTTTCCTTGTGGTATCACAAAATCTTTGGAAATCCCATTGGGAAGCTTATTATGAATTTTTCTGTAACTTGTCTTTTCTTAGTTATTCTTTTAGCGTTTAGCTCGTCCGCCCTCGATTCAAAATGATTGCAATGAAGGGTTCATTTATGTTACCGGCCATTTCATTCATCATAAATTACCTAATCTCATAAGATTTACTCGTACGCGTTTTCCTATCTAGACTATAGTATGGTTATTTGCTGGCTGATTGCCTTTTCCAGACGTAGGGCTGGGACCCCCACAACTACTCCGTCGGTACGCCCCTGATTATAATCTCACCGATAATGGAAGTTTGAACTCTTCAACACCTGGATTCTGATTTGGTGCATGTAATAGTCAAGTTTTGGTCGAATAAAGAAAAGACATAACGCAATGATTTTTCAGGCAAATTGAAGGCCAGTGTAGGAATTATTGCGGCTTCATCTATAATCGCTAGCGCCAAGATCAAAAGTTTTCTGAATCTATAACCGTCGTTCCACCATGATGATCGAGTAGGTAATATTTATGTGGTCGTACCAGCAGATGAATGGCAAGGTCTATGAAATGTCGGTAGGGAAAGTTTATTTGGGAGTGAACAAATAATCTTGATTACGCCGCAATGCTCAAACCATTCCCGATTCATCCCATCCTATAAGTAATAGGGAACGTATATTTCAGTCAAAATCGTCCTAATATTATACGATTTACTGCCGTTCAAAATCATGTATCTTTTAGAATTCGCACGTGAGAGAAATGCGTCTATTAGTTTCATTCTTGTGTGGAAAATCTCGATTCGAGACAGGTTTCGTTTTAAGTGTTGCCTTACGCTGTTCATAAAGTAGCGACAAGTCTCCAAAGCCCAGTGCAATATCGCAGATTTAGCGTTATATTGATCGTCATTTGGAACTAAGGGGGCCGTTTTAAAAAGCTGAAAGCGTACTTTGCGATGTTCAACTGTTCGGTATATTGTCCTCGCTGGACCTCCAATAAAATCATACCTCTCCGAGGTTGTCTAGTTGGAAACTCTGCGGAATAAATTGCCGTTTGAACGTGAAAAACGTTAGAATGATCTTGCAGTTTCATTTTCCGGTGAATGTTATAAAAATCGCGGTATATGACGCGTTTGTTACAATTCAGTTATCTTTGTAATTGCTGAAGTGTGAGAAGTAGAACATGTTTTACTTTTAGAAATATTTATAATGATATAAAATCTATGATATTGATGGGATTATGGACAGTTAAACAGTTACCAGGCCGGAGGAGTAATTCAAAATTTTTGAAACGGGCGGATCTACGGGGGGGGGGGGGGCAGCGGGACCATGTTAGCTTTGTTAGTTCAGATTTTTGATAAGTTTAGGAAGCTAGTGAAAACTCCATCAAATGATGTGTTATGTGTTATGCATAAGATAATACCCCGAAAAGAAGAAGAGTGGAACCTGGACTCTTTCCTTGTGGTACCCCAAAATGATTGAAAATGACATTGGGAAGTAATTTTTCTGTAACTTGTCTTGTCTTAAGTCTTTTAGCTTTTAGCTGGTGCCCCCTCGATTCTATATGATGAAGGGTTCATTTATGCTACCGACCACCTTGTTCATTCAGGGCGCGTTTTCCTACCTAGATTAGAAAACGACGATTGATTATTTCCCGGCTGATTGCCTTTTCCAAACGTAGGGCTGTGACCCCCCAAACTTCTCCGTCGGTACGCCCCTGATTATAATCTCACCGATAATGGGAGTTTGAATTCTTTAACACCTGGATTCTAACATGAAATTGTTGCAAGTTTATTTCTGTTCACGGTGACCTATTTAATTCTTTCATTAATCTATAAATATATTCACCACTTTAATATGGACGGATATCGCGTAAAACTTAAAAATGTAAATGAAATGTCATTTTATGGGAAACTAAATCTAACACCCAGATCTACATGACTTGAAGACTTTCTAAGACATGACGAAAACTGCACATGACACAATGCTTCCTAATTTTCTATGGAAATTCACAAAAGCTATTCACAACATATTATGGTTGTGTCATAAGTTATACACAAAGGCTACTAGAATGGTTTTCTATTCTACTGGACCCACTGAATAATGAAACTGTCACATAATGTTCTTGTTAGTTGGTCTAAACAGCTTCAGCTGTATTACACAATAATTCCATTTACTTTAATTAAATTATGACTCGTATCCATTTATTGGTGCTATTCAGCTTTGAATTAAATCTATTGATATCAGAAAATTGGACTCTACATTTTAAATGGCATGAAATTTAATTGTTCTTATCTTAAACCAACCGTACATAGAAATAAGGCAAATTGTTTATTTTTTACAAATTAGGAGTTTTTAACCCACTTGCATTGTATAAGATCTGCCTCTACCAAGGGCGGATCAAAAAAATAATCAAGGGGTAAATAATTATTAAAATATTTTAAGACATTTGGTTATTGAAACCAGCCGTATAAATAAATATTACTATATACTATAAGCTTATATGAGACTTACAATCACTTCTAACAATAATTAATTTCGTATGACACGTTTCCGATGATGAAAAATTCGATTAGTTTCAACATCAGATGATGATTAACCACGTTGCAGTATCTAGAGAGCCCGAATTCGGGTCATCAGACACACTCACCATAATAAAATCATGTTTTGAAGGGTATTCACATGAAAAATTATATCAACATCCTTTTGATATCGTACAGAGCAGGATTCAATGATTTCCTCAATTGTCTGAGATTTTACTAATTTTCAATTCGGGCATAACTTCCAGTACGTCTCCTGAAAAGAAGAAGAATGGAATCCTGGAATCTTTCCTTGTGGTACCCCAAAATGATTAGAAATCACATTGGGAAGCTTATTATCCATTTTCTGTAACTTGTCTTCTCTTAGTTAGTATTTTAGCTTTTAGCTGGTGCCCCCTCGATTCGGGCCGTCAGATACACACTTTTTCATCGTATTTCACGCATCTGTGAAGATATTCGTCTATCTGGATGTCCGTCATGAAAGGTCATATCATATTTAAATTTTATCAAGAAATCGTTTTCAGAGAAATCGTGTAATGTACTCACCCTTTCCTGAGGTGTTGGAAATTGAAACTCCCAAAGTGTACATTTAATCGATTCAAAATTTTTATAGTATTTTAAGGTTAATTTAAAACTGCTTTCACCCAAAATTCAACAAAATCGTTCAACAACAAAAACAATTATTGCAGTAAACATAAATTTACACTGTACATTGACTGTTTATAACAAACGACGATGAATCTAACGACTAGGATCTCGGTTACCACTCAGTAGGCTCGGGTTCGATTCCCACCAACGGAAAATTTGGTTTTGTAGTAATATTTCCTCAAAAACATTATTAATATAGAAAATATTTAGTTCTGTGAAGATAATGGAATAAATAATTTATATCATTATGTTAACACAAATGCGGAAAGTATCTTATAGAATGTGAAACAATTGTATAAAAATCAGTAACTAAATCGAAAGATTTGCGTACAGTAACTATGCCAAGCACATTATTTTATCTATTCTGCAAGCGGCAACACTAGTTTAATATCTGTTAGCTGGAAATCAATTTTGAATAAACAAATCAAACATCAAAAAGCTCATTTGTTCATTCAAACTGTTAATTTAATAAGAATTAAACCTTCCGCAATATTACAAATAAGACCTTTCATAAATAGGAGTATAGTAAAGTCATTTGACTTGAAATATACGAGTATATCATGTAGATTACAATTAATTTAAGCAGCTCTTATGAAACATTTGGGCTCATGAGGAGACCCCTGTACGACATTACCTGAATACGACCCTGTCACCATAATATTCTTTGCGATTCGATTAACTCAAAGAAAAAACCGCATGAATATTTGTTTGTAATTTCGAATAAGAAATAAACCTCTCCAGTAATTCTTCCTTAATGTTTAGACTGATTTAAATGGACCTAGGTGTATTTACAAATTTTAAATATATAACGGTAATTCATTTTAGCGAAGATGTTTACGTTTCCCCAGAATAAACGGAGCGTTCCTGGTGAAATTCATTAAAATAATGGTGGAATAAACATAAGTCAATTAAAATTCCTAACGACTTTCCCAAACAAAATTGAAATTAACTCCTCATAGATATCGCGCTAAAGATAAATTTAGCAGGATTATTATAGAGCGCTTTCCACTTTGCGTTAAGTGCACCAGTTTCCCTTCATAAACACAGGGTGATCTCTTCGATTCTAGTCAAAGGCGTACGTACCAATTTCATTCATTTCCAGTTAATTATTATAATCGCTAGGGGAACCGAAGTAATTCGTATGTTCTTGTCATAAATCTTTTCTATACCTACATTCTATGTTTCTGTTTGATAATAAAAGTTTGTATTCCGGAAGGTTGTTGGTATTTTGGAATCAACTATAACGAACTGGTCTTGTTAACAAAGCAAAATTATCGCTTTCGGGGAACAGAAAACCCTCGTTTTATTCAAGAGAACGTCCAGTTTGATCAAACAGTCGTTGTTTGGTGTGCAATATGCTTCGAACGAATCTGTTAATAGAGGAGGGTATCGAACAATGATACGTGAATTTATACAACTATAGTTAGAAGAATTTGGCATGGAAAACTTCTGGTCCCAGCAGAATGGCACTACATGCCACACAGGGCGTGAAACAGTCGCCCTTCTTGTTACATTTTCCCTGCCAGGCTGCTCTCAAAAAGTGGAGATGTTGAGTGGTCGCCTCATTCCCCTGATTTGATGTCACCAGATTTTTTCTCGTGGGAATACTTTAAAAATAAAGTCTATATTAATCGGCCATAAACGTTAGAACACTTGAAGGCGAATATTCGTGAAGAAATTGGGCAAATTCCAGCTGAAATATTGCACAAAGTTATGGTACACGCTCAAAATAGAGTTGGTTATTGTCTGGCTTATCGTGGCGGTCATTCACTCGATATATTTTCATAAATAATTTTAAATGTTTAATGAATAGTTTCCATTAAAACAATTTTTTTGTATCAGAATCAGTGAATTCACTTTGAAGGAATGTTCAAGTAGTTAACGCTAAATTTTATGAATCTCTTTTTGAGTAACGCCAAAGAGGATCGTAAACATGCTGCTAGAATTATTGACCAGATAGAAGTGCCATCGATAGAAGTGCGCCACTGTACATTATTATTAGGGGTGGCGAAAGATGCCACGCGTTAATCGCGAATGAAAAAGAATATGGAAATACGTCGACAGATTTATACGCATATGCAATGTATTCAAATTTGTTAAGATTATTTATAAATATGACAAAAAGCACTCTATAACGTAAACCGTCAAAAAGTTAAGATAGTTTATTATATCCAATATGCTATTCATTTCATACAAATCTGATCCGTATGAAACGATCTGAGGAAATTTGTTTCACTCGGAAGAATTGTTAGACGTTATATTCCTGAAATAGAACATTTGTAAGAGGGGAATGAATGAATCGCTACAATTTGGAGAGCCAGTAGAAGAACAAAAGTAGTTGTTCCCTTCAAGTAGGCTCCTACGTCTTCGAAAACTCCTCACCACCTGCAGTAATTATACAATAGTTGCCAATAAATGACGATTAAGCGAAGACTTAATAATTTAATGATATGTACAGGTGGCTGAAATTCGAGCCTCATCAATAGGATTTTGGAAATGGTGAATGCCAGGTCGGTTGAATTATGGCAAAGTTGCACAATTTGATGCTTAACGAAATGCCACCTTATTTTTTTCTAATACTGATCTGGATTGTTGATTCCATTTTTTATTACTAAAAGGTCATATTAACACATATATTTTTACCCTCGTCTTTACGTACGTTTCGGTCTCACGACCATCATCAGAAGACTTATCAATACAATAACCTGATTACTTAGAAATACTGTAATAACACAAAGCGTCCTTATCGCACAAATTTCGTTTAGATGCCAACGTCGCCGAAACGAACGGAAACATGAAATCGGAACTATAACACAGCAGTTATAGTTCCGATTTCATGTTTCCGTTCGTTTCGGCGACGTTGGCATTTAAACGAAATTAGTGCGATAAGGACGCTTTGTGTTATTACAGTATTTCTAAGTAATCAGGTTATTGTATTGATAAGTCTTCTGATGATGGTCGTGAGACCAAAACGTACGTAAAGACGAGGGTAAAAAAATATATGTGTTAATGTGACCTATTTCTCGAGAATTTTGTATTAATTCATACGTGGGTCAAGAATCTTTATTATTACTAAAAGGTATGGCCCATCAAAACTTTTGATTTTCAATGTTAAAAATGACAGTTCCTGCAGTTTTTGGAATTATTAATATACCTACAACTCTGTTTTAAAAACACGTTATTTTTCAAAATTATTTATTAAATTTGGTTAACAATAGATAACTAAATCTAAAATGTGGATGACAATCTATATTAACATTAAATACAAAATAATTATAACTAAGACACTTATTGGCAATATATGTTGATAAAACTTGTTCTAAATTAATCGGAAAGTCAATAACAATTAACTAGTTAAAAACTGAGGGAACAAACTAAAATCTTAAAGCAAATGCTCGAATAACTCCTCTTGTGCCTCTGTGCATTTTCGCATACTTCTTCGCAGATTAATTTTAATTTTTTTACACTTAGACTACACGAGACGGAAACCTATAATGTTCGAAGAACATCGTGTGAGCCAGGGGTGGAATGTTTGGAGAGGAGAATTTTTCTTTAAGGTTTGGTGGTTACAGGCATTCCATTACATTCCTCAACTGAATAAATTGTGTATGAATTATTTGTGGGTTGTTATGTAGATCTACAAAACAGTTGTTTATTTTTAAACATCTAGTATATTCTTTAGTTGCGACAAGTGTTTCAGCTATCTTAACCTCACCATCCTGGAGTTCTATTAGAAATTTCACGGTCCGCTTGAAATTCCTTCGTCCATTAATTTGGGTTTGCCAGTTCCATATTATTGTCACGTATAGGTCGTAGGTCGGTTGAGATCAGATTACACTTCTCCCACACGTAGCATAGTTAATATAACAATATATTTAAGAATATTTAGAACTAATTCCGTCAGATAAATCACGCTAATAGCCACCCACGTCCATTTATTTCAAATTTTACTAAGACATCGATCGGTTAACATCAATCAAGGAATTTCCTGCATAATGTTTTGTACTTAATACCATAATTAATTGTAATTAGATATTCATCGATATTCTAACGATTAAAAATTTTTTGATTTATAATTTAGTTTACTCTGATGATGGCTACTTGGTAGCCGAAACGTTCTCAGTACTTTAAGAGTATTTTTAGTGGGTAAGGGTGAATATTATACGTATTTATAGTGAAATACACAACTGATAACTGAATAAGAAAATTCAATTCGATGTTACAAAATAGTACATAATCATATTCTTCTATTTTAAAGCCGAAATTTAGCAGCTCCTCAGGACTTTAAGAGTATTTGTAGTGGGTGATTATTTCTTATCTATAGTGAAATTATAAAACATTTGCTAGTTTCGTATTTTGAGTAAAGACATTTTCATGAGATGTTCAAAATGATCAATAAGTTATCTCTGACTCTGTATAAACCTTTGAAGGGATAGTAGAACATTGATGATCTCCACATATCATTGTGATTCGATACAACTGAAGACGAAGTTTTAATGAACCTTATCAACTGTTATGGATAAACTTCTTCGCACAATGAAATTAAGCAATTTTAATCAAGTATCCGAACAAATTATTTTTCGAGACAGGCTCAATTAATTATAGAACATTAAGAATGAATAATTCATTAGTCCATGAAGTTTTTCACATTGTATTCTAAGATGTTATCATGTTTATTAGGATCAGTAAATCCGATGACAGTGTTCCAAAGCAGGTTCTGTTTGTCGGCGATTAATTATTTTAATTAATTTGATTTGTATAATAGCGAAGATGCTTCGTGCTCCCGTTGATCTTTAGATTTTTGTTCTATGCTTTATTAATAGGAACGGCAGATAGATTAGAGCCAACAACTTTTTTAATAGCTTAGATTAGTACGTTTTGAATGGCAATTTGCACAGTATATGAAATTTAATGGTACACTTCATTTATAAAACAGAGGAAACATCAGCGAGTTATACTTACCTTGGACGTGTCGGTCAGCAATGTTGACGGAAGCACACTCTAGCAATACCTACCCTAGTGAATTTGATTAAAAATGTAGCTTTAATAATACTAACAGAGCTTCTTCATCACATTCCACAGAAGTTGGAAATTTTCATTTATTTACTCGATTTGTAATTCAATTACCTAGTGATGAAGATTCACTTTTAAAGTCATGTACAGGGTAAACCAAATTCGAAGCCTTTATAGGATATCTCCATCAATAATCGCGCTAGAAAAAACCTAACGCGCATCCGCGAGCTCTTCTTTGAGACAAATTTGAGGGTTCTATGAATTTTGACTCGTGTAATTTGTTTAGGCGCTGTTGCCAAACACTGGATTTTTCAGGATTTCAACAAAGCCTCGTAACATGTTTAATATTGGAGCTATCGTCATGTGAGTAAAACATTATATGGGCACTTTTTTGCGTGCAATCCATTGGCGTAGGCGGAATTTATTTAGCACTTTCCATTTTCAAGTTATGACTTAAACTTGAATAAAAAAAAATAAAAACCATAGTAGGCTGTGGATTGTTGAAAAGAGGATTTCTTGTTTCCCTTGTGGATCCAAAGTGGAATTTGCTACATACTTTCCAGCAAAATGGTTGGCTTTCCCTTGTGGTGTAGTAGCCAGTGTGGAACTTTCAGTTCATTCCTTCCCGTAGTTTGGAGACCACTGTTATCGATAAATCGAAAGTAACAAGAATCGTTACCCCTAAGATCAAAGTCGTAAGAAACTAGATCAACTGTTTTTCCCCATGATACGTTACTGAAGGATGCATGCTGCAATGCTATAGGAAGATTTTATCAATAATGATGCAACAGGATGAATCAATTATAAAATTGAACAACGATAGTTATTAATTACACATATTAAGATACTTTGTTGTAAATATATTGGGAAATGAGTCAAAGTCAATTAGTATATTACACATGTTATCATTTTAAACGCCAATTTGAACATAATTGACAGACTGATAGCGATAATGTTCCATTCAGTTTTGAGGAAAAATTGCTTCTATAGAGGTCAAACATTCGTTAATAAGTATTTTTATTATACATTCCATTTATTTGTAAATGATCTTTGATTTTTTCGACTTTATGAATGGAATCGATGTCAATACATTGATAACTGTGGTATGATCGGTTTATCTAGCTGGTATTTTTGATGTCAAGCTTTAATTCGCTTCTACGATTTATATCAGAACATATCCTCCGTAATAATTCAATAGGATAATGAAAATAGTTGGATATTGACTGTACTCTTTGTATCAACTGCTACAACCGTCGAAAAGTTATTATTGGTTGAATAGTTAACGGTGCAGAGCCGTACTTACAATCAATGTTTTATGGTATTCTTAACTATATATAAATTTTCCGGAAATAGGTCACACTTACATATATGCTTATTTTTTCGACTTAATCTACGTTTTGGTCTCACGACCATCATCAGAAGACCAATTTTAATTAAAAATGCCCACGTCGCCGGAACGAACAGAAACACGAGTAATAGAAATTGTAAGACCTTAATGTTTTAAGTATATGAATCAGGAATTCATTGCTTAGCAAATTTCTTATAAAACTCGAAGTCATTAAAGCACCGTTTGAAATACGACTGAAACAAGAAAATATAACGCTCAAGTATACAGATGTTGAATATCTATGAGGTAATAGAAAAAGGTTGTCTGACTTTATTAGAAATATTGATATTCGAGCATTCTACCTAAAATATACGACTAAATGACTGAGTGTCTGTTCTATGATTCACAGACTTGGAGTCACGTTTCATGTGAATCGTCTCCAGAACAGGTCTTTTATTATAATTGGTTTTCTTAGTTAAAATATTAACATTGTAATCAAATTGATGGTTATAATCAAAACGATGTTTAGCAAGGGTGGTGGAATTTTTATTTCTACTACTATACTTATGTCCATACTTTCTGTTTTATAAATATTGCTTAAAGATTCCTGTATAACTCTCATTGCAATCTGAACAATTTAATCTTCATTAAATGCATCGACCTGTCACTGTCTCGCTCATCTGGCTTCATTGGATGGGTATATGGACTCTAGATGAGAAAGCGTTATGAAAGCTGTGGCGATAGATCGTTGATATAGAACAGGAAGAAATTTGGTGCCCAAGCAGATCCCTGTGAAATTGAAGGAGGCCTTCGGCGAACACTACAACTATTTGAGAATTACATTCAAGATTACAAATAATTTGTATTATTCTAACAGGGTGCAACTGAGCTACGCTGTCAAAATTTAACTTCGGGTTCTACATACATCGAAGAATATTTTAAAAGGTTCATATACTCGTATGTCCGCAAATTCTTCGCTACAAAGATACAATGCGCGTTGAAATATGTAAAAAATATATTATTTTTCAAATATCTTCCAAAGTAAAAGAGATATTGGCGCGAAAGAAGATGTAGTGTATGCATTGACATCGTGGATGTCACTTAGAGCACCTTCTTTAATTTTTTTTAAATAATAATAATAATTTGTATTATTCTAACAGGGTGCAACTGAGCTACGCTGTCAAAATTTAACTTCGGGTTCTGCATACATCGAAGAATATTTTAAAAGGTTCATATACTCGTATGTCCGCAAATTCTTCGTTACAAAGATACAAGGCGCATTGAAATATGTAAAAAATATATTATTTTTAATATCTTCCAAAGTAAAAGAGATATTGGCGCGAAAGAAGATGTAGTGTATGCATTGACATCGTGGATGTCACTTCGAGCACCTTCTTTAATTTTTTTTAAATAATAATAATAATTTGTATTATTCTAACAGGGTGCAACTGAGCTACGCTGTCAAAATTTAACTTCGGGTTCTGCATACATCGAAGAATATTTTAAAAGGTTCATATACTCGTATGTCCGCAAATTCTTCGTTACAAAGATACAAGGCGCATTGAAATATGTAAAAAATATATTATTTTTCAAATATCTTCCAAAGTAAAAGAGATATTGGCGCGAAAGAAGATGTAGTGTATGCATTGACATCGTGGATGTCACTTCGAGCACCTTCTTTAATTTTTTTTAAATAATAATAATAATTTGTATTATTCTAACAGGGTGCAACTGAGCTACGCTGTCAAAATTTAACTTCGGGTTCTGCATACATCGAAGAATATTTTAAAAGGTTCATATACTCGTATGTCCGCAAATTCTTCGTTACAAAGATACAAGGCGCATTGAAATATGTAAAAAATATATTATTTTTCAAATATCTTCCAAAGTAAAAGAGATATTGGCGCGAAAGAAGATGTAGTGTATGCATTGACATCGTGGATGTCACTTCGAGCACCTTCTTTAATTTTTTTTAAATAATAATAATAATTTGTATTATTCTAACAGGGTGCAACTGAGCTACGCTGTCAAAATTTAACTTCGGGTTCTGCATACATCGAAGAATATTTTAGAAGGTTCATATACTCGTATGTCCGCAAATTCTTCGTTACAAAGATACAAGGCGCATTGAAATATGTAAAAAATATATTATTTTTCAAATATCTTCCAAAGTAAAAGAGATATTGGCGCGAAAGAAGATGTAGTGTATGCATTGACATCGTGGATGTCACTTCGAGCACCTTCTTTAATTTTTTTTAAATAATAATAATAATTTGTATTATTCTAACAGGGTGCAACTGAGCTACGCTGTCAAAATTTAACTTCGGGTTCTGCATACATCGAAGAATATTTTAAAAGGTTCATATACTCGTATGTCCGCAAATTCTTCGTTACAAAGATACAAGGCGCATTGAAATATGTAAAAAATATATTATTTTTCAAATATCTTCCAAAGTAAAAGAGATATTGGCGCGAAAGAAGATGTAGTGTATGCATTGACATCGTGGATGTCACTTCGAGCACCTTCTTTAATTTTTTTTAAATAATAATAATAATTTGTATTATTCTAACAGGGTGCAACTGAGCTACGCTGTCAAAATTTAACTTCGGGTTCTGCATACATCGAAGAATATTTTAAAAGGTTCATATACTCGTATGTCCGCAAATTCTTCGTTACAAAGATACAAGGCGCATTGAAATATGTAAAAAATATATTATTTTTCAAATATCTTCCAAAGTAAAAGAGATATTGGCGCGAAAGAAGATGTAGTGTATGCATTGACATCGTGGATGTCACTTCGAGCACCTTCTTTAATTTTTTTTAAATAATAATAATAATTTGTATTATTCTAACAGGGTGCAACTGAGCTACGCTGTCAAAATTTAACTTCGGGTTCTGCATACATCGAAGAATATTTTAAAAGGTTCATATACTCGTATGTCCGCAAATTCTTCGTTACAAAGATACAAGGCGCATTGAAATATGTAAAAAATATATTATTTTTCAAATATCTTCCAAAGTAAAAGAGATATTGGCGCGAAAGAAGATGTAGTGTATGCATTGACATCGTGGATGTCACTTCGAGCACCTTCTTTAATTTTTTTTAAATAATAATAATAATTTGTATTATTCTAACAGGGTGCAACTGAGCTACGCTGTCAAAATTTAACTTCGGGTTCTGCATACATCGAAGAATATTTTAAAAGGTTCATATACTCGTATGTCCGCAAATTCTTCGTTACAAAGATACAAGGCGCATTGAAATATGTAAAAAATATATTATTTTTCAAATATCTTCCAAAGTAAAAGAGATATTGGCGCGAAAGAAGATGTAGTGTATGCATTGACATCGTGGATGTCACTTCGAGCACCTTCTTTAATTTTTTTTAAATAATAATAATAATTTGTATTATTCTAACAGGGTGCAACTGAGCTACGCTGTCAAAATTTAACTTCGGGTTCTGCATACATCGAAGAATATTTTAAAAGGTTCATATACTCGTATGTCCGCAAATTCTTCGTTACAAAGATACAAGGCGCATTGAAATATGTAAAAAATATATTATTTTTCAAATATCTTCCAAAGTAAAAGAGATATTGGCGCGAAAGAAGATGTAGTGTATGCATTGACATCGTGGATGTCACTTCGAGCACCTTCTTTAATTTTTTTTAAATAATAATAATAATTTGTATTATTCTAACAGGGTGCAACTGAGCTACGCTGTCAAAATTTAACTTCGGGTTCTGCATACATCGAAGAATATTTTAAAAGGTTCATATACTCGTATGTCCGCAAATTCTTCGTTACAAAGATACAAGGCGCATTGAAATATGTAAAAAATATATTATTTTTCAAATATCTTCCAAAGTAAAAGAGATATTGGCGCGAAAGAAGATGTAGTGTATGCATTGACATCGTGGATGTCACTTCGAGCACCTTCTTTAATTTTTTTTAAATAATAATAATAATTTGTATTATTCTAACAGGGTGCAACTGAGCTACGCTGTCAAAATTTAACTTCGGGTTCTGCATACATCGAAGAATATTTTAAAAGGTTCATATACTCGTATGTCCGCAAATTCTTCGTTACAAAGATACAAGGCGCATTGAAATATGTAAAAAATATATTATTTTTCAAATATCTTCCAAAGTAAAAGAGATATTGGCGCGAAAGAAGATGTAGTGTATGCATTGACATCGTGGATGTCACTTCGAGCACCTTCTTTAATTTTTTTTAAATAATAATAATAATTTGTATTAATGTATGTTATTCAGTTTCGTCATATTTATGTTTTTTGTTCATTGTAAAAAAAAAAAAAATGTGAATAAATTTTATTTTGTCCAGGTCCATAGTATCATTTTTACCAATTTAATATGAATAGACCCCCATATCTCCGCCACTGGTTTCCTGAGAAATAACACATCCTCACGTTTTATGGCTGTTCATGGCAATATGTCATGTAGATAATTTCGCTCCAATATCTCTTTTACTTTTGAAAAATGATATTTTTTTTACATATTTCAACGTGCCCTGTATCTCCATAACGAAGCATTTGCGGAAATACGTAAATATGTATAATGAAGTTTTAAAATATTTTTCGATATAGAATTTGAGGTTAAATTTTGACAGCGTAGTTCTGTTACACCCTGTGTAACGATACTTCAAAACTTCACTATGGAATATTTTGTAAGCAGTGGATAGTAAATCTCCAAAAAAAAACAGCAATATTTTCCGGCTACGGCGCTGATCGTATCGTACTATCTAAAGTCATAGTGTGGAGTAAGTTCAATTTCACAGCAATAGTTATTGTATGTTAAATTTCAATCACATGTTTTAACTTAATTGTTTCAACTTATTTTATTTCATGTTTTAGATAGAAGATAATATGGACTTGTGTTAAATGGAGATATAAATTGCTATCAACGCTGGTGTTCCACAGGGACCTGTCTTGGCACCAACTCTGTTTCTGATCCATATAAACGACCTACTGAAAGTGACAGCCGGTACCTTCCACAGCTTTGCTTTTTACTTTGATGATACACTTGATACCGCTTTCTCTTATTGAACTCCAATGAAGCCAGAAGAGCGAGACAAGTTGACGCAATTAATGAAGATCTGGCAAAGATTTGGAATGGAGATCTGATAATTTAGTAGAGTTTAATGCAACCAAGACTCCAGTTTGCGTCTTCTCCAGGGAGGTGGATCCCACAATCCCTAATATGATGATGTAAGGTACAACTATTGCTATGAAGTCTTCCATAACCATGCACGGGATCACCACCAACAGCACCCTTTCATGGGACGATCATGTGAGGTCCATTGCCAAAACCGCTTCACAAAAAATTGGTTTTCTTCTCCGTGCCAAGAGCTATTCTACATCCTAGCAGCTCTTCATAATCTACAAAGCATATTTTTGACCTGTCCTGTTGATGCTTCGAGTTCTGCTTCCGAACATAAGCTGAAGTTCTTAGATTCTACCCAGAAGAGTTCATTGACCTCTCCAGAGCATCTTCGAACATAATAGGTATCCCTCTAGTGTAGTCAAAGCATAATAAAAATCATATTGAAATTTCAACACGAATGACTCAATTCTATTCCATTGTATTAGCAGATAGAATAAGTTTGGTGTTGCCCAAAATTTAGTAACTTTGGACATAAAGCATTCAATGTATTGCAAAGCCCCATGTCTTTAGTTCAAGGGAAATTATGTTCACACACTGGATGTGAAGTGAGACAGTGAATGGGATACGATCGTGCACTGTTTTTGAATCATTACATCTAATTAACGAAGATAAGGAGAAAATTATGGGGTCAGATCATCGCATCCGGTGCTAATTACTGGTAAACATGAACAATATCTTATTTCTAACCTTCAATTAAACCTTATCACTAGTAAAATATATTATGTAGACTGATTTATTAAACAACGAAATGTGGACTACAAATTATCATAATAATTCTATTTAATTTTAATTATGTTTTTATTTGTTCTGATCTTTGACTCTCGTCAAACGATTAACATTATTTAATATTTCGTGATATACGCAAAACTGAGAGGCTGTCATTCATTCGTTTCTTAATTTACGATAAGCTCCAAATTAAACTAAATTCATTCAAAACATCCTAGTTTTGATGACATCTGATCGTAAACAACTTATAAACGTTGAAAATAGTATATCGTCAACAAAAGAGAACACTTGTCCACCGAATCAATGACATCATTCTTGGTTATTTTCACTTCAACCATTTCTCTAAATAACTGCCGCTAAGGCTTCGAACGGATGTCGATTATTATGGTGGAATTTATCAAAAAGGAGCACATTGCACCGGGCACTTGAGTTAACAAACATCAATTACTCTGTGCTTAAAAATCCCAAAATACAGAATGATTGATGATATTTGGGGATTTCCGCTGTATACTGCAAATCCCCCACAAGCTCCTGAAATCTGCCCCAGAATGCAGCGTGGCGTTTTGTAAACGTCAATTTCGTAATCAGCGACCCCAAAAACCCCTGAGCAACAAATTTTGGCCAATTTTGGTTAATATTTGGTGAGCAACAATACAGTTCCGCAAATCGCATTATTTAGAAGCATTTTTTGCATGCACAAGAGCAACCAAGCTTTTCCTGGTAAAATAAATATGGCACATTTTTTTCTATTGTGTTTCTGAAACAAATGGCGAAAACCGCATCTCGATACAGGTTGCCAGTAAAAAATCGAAGGTATTTGGCTATAATTCCTCGACTACTTCTATTTGCTTTTCGTTCAACTAAAGAGTGAACGATTCCTAAAGAGGTTAACAATTTCGTGATATATGATATAAACTTCGTCCTAGGGAAGCGGTTCCCACTCGAGGATGTTCACCTGGCTTCAAAGATAGGCAGGATCGGTTCCCACTCCGAACTGTTCACCGGGTGACCGAGGTGGAAAAACATTCACCTACTCGACTTCTACACGGGACCGGGTAGCTGGTATCTCGTAGATACAAACAGATCATTTTTTTCAAACGTCCAGTCAAACAGCCAAGGCTTTATGGAACAATTGATTCTTAAATCTTTCGCAATTTGCGCGTCAGACTTCATCAAACGATGCATTTGGTACACTACGTCGATAATATATTGTTGTGATATCGAATTCCCGGAAGAGCAATGATGCAGCATATCGACTTCAAACCCCTAAAATTGGTTGCTAGTTATGGGGTTAATCGATTTTATCTGAACATCGTTATAAGCATCCCTCGTTTACACAAGAATAAGACGGATCCCTTCCTTGTGATGATATAATTTACTTGTGAACTACCTACATCCCATGTTTCTCGATATACGAGGGCAAGGAGAAATGTCCCTAAAACATAAAACAAGAAATGATTTATTCGGTCAAAACTTATTTTATTTCTCAACATAATCTCCCGACACACTTCTCCCAACGTTTTTCTAATTCTTCGATCAGTTCCAAATAATACGATTTCGGCAAGAGCACTTTTTTCTTTGCCAGATACGGCAGCTTTCGCTTCAACAGCTCTGTATAATATACGCCGGTGATTTTTTTGCCCTTGTCAAGATAATCGATATGGACGATACCGTGTGCATCCCAAAAAACTGTCGCCATGACTTTGTTAGCCGATAAACCTACTTTGGCCTTTTTCGAGTTCGATTCGCTAGGACAAGTCACCGTTTCGGCTGTTCTTTAGTCTCTGGTGTGTTGTGATGGATCCATGTTTCGTCCACAGTTACGAAACGGAGCAAAAAGTCCTTCTTATCGCGCTTGAGCATCGCCAAACACTCCTTTCAAGTTGTCATACAGTCACGCTTGTTGTCAACAGAGACCATATGTGGCACCCATCATCCATCTGGCAGATAGCTGTCTCATATCCAAAAATTTATGCAAAATGTTCGGTCCCGTACGGTTCTGATGCCCATAGCCTCAGCAATCTCGTGGCCTTTAACTCGCCGATCGTCCAATATCATATCATGGATTGTAGATTGAAGTTTTTGTTGATTTATGGTAATTTTCTAATGAGAAATTCATACTTTTAATAACACTTTTTGAGTTTCATTGTTAACAGTAGATGTTTTGAAAACCGACTTCTCAATGGGTAGGTATATTATCTCTTCTTGTATTTTCGTTGCATTAAAGAAATTTCAGACTCATTCCTTCAAAATAATTAAACCGGATAGATGACATTTACCCACTTAGTTGAGTTGCATTCTATACAAACTAATTTTCCGAGAAAAGAACATAAATAAGAAATATTGCGCGTATCCTAAGAAAAATTTGCAGGTAAAAACCTCGTAAATGTATTCATTCTAAACATGTGCAATTATGTAACCAGTTTACGAAATAATTTCATCATAAATGCGAGAATCTTTGCAGTAAAGTGCAACAATTTACCTAATAATAATAATAAACTGGCGCTGTAGACTAAAAGTAATGTCCGAGACGAGTTTGTTTAAAATTAAATTTATTACAACATGTTCTGCTGTAATAATACAATGTAGGATCTTACATAACAATTATTATTTAGTCATTGAATTTAATGAATTTTCTGCAGTCATTTGTTTATCTTATTGTCATATATATATGTCAATATTTGTATCTTACAAACTATTTTACAGAATATCAAACTTTATTATACTACAACATTTTTTTCAATTATACATAGGTATACATGTTTGGTTACTCGCTTAAAAATAAAATCTTTTCAAATATCACAATATTTCAAATATAAAATATCTTTGACTTGACGTTTAATTAAATTGACGAATATTTTCATCACCGTATTCATGAACTTACACACACCTAAATGATAGAATTCAATGCGTTTTAATGAAAACTCAGTCCATCGATTCTTATCATATTTTATTATATCGCGTATATATAAATTCTTCAACTTTATCGTTCAAGCAATTTTATTTATGAATACTCATTCACCTGTCCTAGAGATGACCTAGACAATCAGGACATCCTGACCTCCACGTGTATTGGAGATTTTTTCAATATCAGAATCATGTTCAGCGACCTCGAACCCGCCGAGTAATTATTTTGGTTCAATTCCCAAGCGAATTTCTAGAAAACCTCGTGGATGATCCTCACAACCAGGACTCCTGGTCCCCAGGTACATTATATAGACCCCAAAAACCCCCCGAGTAACAAATTTGGGTCGATTTCCACAATGTATTACCGAATAAAGAATTCTTTTATTTACTTCAACAATTGCACATGAAAAATGCATTTTTTCGATGCAAAAATGCAGTTTCTCATTTGTATAAGAAAGTGTGCCAATGGAGTAAATGCATCAAGGAATTCGACGCAACAAACCGCATCTCGATCCATCGACTATTAATAAAACTGTGGTTCATATTCAATTTCATCATTCCAGTTTTTTTCAAGTAAATACAACCTGGGCGCTTCCCTATACCGTCGCGCAATTCGGTCTATAAAATTTTATTCTGTTGAGCAACTCGGGCCTATGTTTAGCTGTCGAGCAATTCGAATATTCCATCAATTTCCATGAATGCTGACGTTATAAACGATTGACAGTTGCAAGAAAACGAATTGACATAAAATCTTTGTTTTGCAAGGCTAATAAGACCTCAACTCAATCTCAACCGTATCAATGCCAGGCGGAGAATTTTTGACGGTGCCCTCGTATATCAGGAAATATTCTATATAAGAACAATTGAATGTTTTTGGATCAAATCTTCGTTACATCAACATACAAAAGCTGTCAATGGGGTGTGAAAATGTGGAAATCAACTTTCTTTTTAAAGTGTTACTTGTTATTTTGTGGTTATAGGCAGTTTATATGAAACCTTCCCTTGTAATTTTATTTTACAACCGCCACCATTTCCATATCGAAAAGATCTACGTTGTAGCATCCGCCCTCATTGAATATCTTCCGTATTTACATTACAAAAGTAATGCTTCCTATCTAAACCCGGACACGTATACCACAAGTAAAATCATCTTTATGCAAAATCAAATCGTTTTATTTTATATTGAAGTCAATTTCGACAGACATATTGCGAGTGTTGAGAAAATGGGAAAACGGTCTAAGATAATATATTTCCCTTGAGCGATCCCCGGTTTTGTTTTTGCTATTATTTTCGCCTGTCATTTGTTCGCAGTCATCCTCTCGTACTACGACAATATTTTCAGAATTCATTCGACAGTTTTATACCTACCTCTATGTTCTCGACATGTACAGTTTGTGTTTTCAACAGATGTGTTTGCCGGGGGAATTTAATTTCTACTTATAGTCAAAATTTCTTATTCATGAAAACTAGATTTCACCCAAGAAGACGATTTTCGATTCGGACCAATACATGAGGTTCAGTTACTATGTTTACAATCATTAGTAATGACTTTCCAGTCTACCCAATATAGTTATATTTCCTATCATACAATTCTTCATCATCATTTCATTCTTAGAGGAAAAAAGTCATATAAATAATATCATTGATAAAATTGTTTCAATATTGTTCAATTCAAGTATCCGAGAAACACTAATAATATTCAGAAATACTGAATTACGTTGCTATAATCCTAAGCTCTGAAATCAGGGGTGTTCTTCATCAAGATACTGTTTTCATAAGTTCTCAACTGTTAGCTGGCAAAAATATTTCAATCATTTTACGAGCAGTCGACGAGAGCTGCTAAGGACACTTCACTTTCTCCGGTCATAAGTACCTAATCTATCCAACTTTACAAAGGAAAACAGACTTTAACCTCAAGACCATAAAATTACATTCGACAAAAAACTCCTCTGGAACAAGCATGGAAAAGAGATAGCCACGAAAGCCCTAATGGTATGCAGAAAATGTGCTGGAAATAACTGGAGATGTAACCCAAGTACCTTTCAGTGGATGAACACGACAATACTAATACCGACCATCACATATGGGGCAATGGGGTAGCCGAAATAATCGGGCTAGTTCAAGGACACAAGGATACCTCAATAAATCACAATGAGCTTATCAAATAACTAGAGAGCTACAAAATTGTGAATGACCGGCAATCTTCCTGCCTAGCGTTACTCCCAAGTATTTCACTTCTTTCACCCAAGGTATCTTTTTCTTGTTTATGTCAATATCTTTGGTCGGCTTGTGTTTAATGTCTCTCGTTGAGAACAGTACCCCTTGGCTTTTTGTGGCGTTCACTTCTATTCGCCATTTGTTGAACCACTCTTCGAGGTCGGTGATGTATCTTTGAAGCCTTGCTTGTACGCATTTTATTTGAATGTGTTGGCATAAGACTCCTATGTCGTCTGCATATCGGGTCAAGTCTACTCCTGCTGTCTTAGGTATATCTGCGGTATACAAGTTATAGAGTATCGGTTCGAGGATGCACCCTTGTGGTACCCCACTCACACTCACACTGATATATACTTCAATGGCCGCCCCACCAATATCCTGCCTATAAACAATCTGTCCTAAATTATTCGATTCACAGATATCTCATCCCAACCCCAATTATTGTATTTTGAAATATCCTATTCTGATTTTATTTCTGTTTTAGCTTCCATGGAAATGTATGCTGTTATTTCTCATATAGATTTTGAATCATTCAGAATATTAGTTTGTTGATAGCACATTCAATACCAGACCTATGTTAATATAACGGAATAATCAGTACATTGGTGAATGGTGGCTCTAATTTAAATTTAATAGCCGTAACGTACATGGTGTAGAAGACGGGGTCCTACTGACTTCTTAGCTTATCTGACCAGAAATCAATCGTTCCCTTGCAAAGAGTTCCTCATTTTAGACTTAAACTGTATGACATTCAATCTAGTCACACTCTTGACAACCAATTGCGTAATGGAAATAGATTCTAAATCATATGATGCTGCAGTAAATTGATTTATGAGCTACAACAGGACGAAACCGCATCCAATGTTTCTGTAAAAAAACAACCAGATCGTTTAGTTTGGAAGTAGTGACATGATGCGTGTAATCAATGACGATGAGCTTCGTCGTTGGTTGATGAAAGCGTAGCGTTAAACCCTACAATTAATTAAGCAATGAAGGGGGGAATAAAGAGAGAAGGCAACTTGGTCCCTTACAGGCACATCAAGGATCTGCATATCACCCAGGGATGGTGACGTCTCCTAGCAACTGTTTCAGTGGTCTCTTAGCAACACGGGGTAATCGATAGCACCGCGGAGGGACCTAAAATGGTCGCTGATTATCATAAATGCACCTCTCTTTAAGACCCACCCCTGTCGACTATTGGCCCGGTGGACTCCCTAGAGCTCCTAATTATTACCCGTAGATGACTACTTTATTATTATTATTATAACTATTTGAATATTTGCCAAACTGAGCCAATTTCGTAGCTTATACATATGTAGAATTGTGGCTATAGATCGTCTTCTGTCAATATGAATATAACAGAAACAACCAAATAATGAAGTTGTAATTAAAGATCTAGTTAGTATGGCTTGTTCCCTGGAACAATGATATGACGTCATGGATCAAAGTCAGCCATTGTTGTCAGGTAGAGCAGGTTTACCTGTTTTTAAATACAACTATCAATTTGATATAATAATCTGTGTTACTAACAAATTTACGAGTTATTTACTTATTATATCAGACAATACAAGTTATTTGTGATTTTAAACGTAATTCACAATTTGTTAGTGTCCCAAGTATATGAAGAAAAATGAAGTAACTACTTTCCAGTTCCAAATTGTTACTTGATTTTTACATGATCGATTATTGAAATAAAACTGATCCTTCACCTGAAAGATTTAAATGAAGATGTAACTTCAAGTCAATACTGCGAGGGTAAGGTGAAAAGCCCCTGAAAAATAAAACAGATGGCGTCACAATCAAAAATTCCATGTGACATTTGTGATGTACCATCTTCGACTAGAAAGTGTTAAACTGTTCAGGATGATATGTCATTCAGTTCTGGTTTGACACCCATCGAAAGCTAGCAGCCTTCAAGATTTCTATAAGCATGGAAAAAAATGAGTTTCACGTCTTGATTAAACATTGTTTCTTGCGTGGAAAAAACATTACGCAAACCAAAGCATCCTTGTTAAACAATATGGGCATTCTTCACTATCGATTGGAACGATTCACAAGAGGTTCACTGATTTTCCTAGTGGTAGTAATCACCACAAAAGAGGCCGAACATTCTGGTCGCCCAATTGGTATAATATTGTGGAAAAATTAGATATTTGACGAAGTGTCAATTTAGATTCATAACGAATTATGAACTGTCGAATCAATTCAACAAATCAACAGTTCATATCGGCAACTCTGTAACTTTGACGAAGATAGCGCGGCAGCTATTTAGGGAAATTGTTGTTAAAAATAACCTATTAATCCTAGTATGGCGTCCTTGATTCGGCGAACAGCGTATAGTAGCTGGTGTTGGTACACGTGAAAGTAAGTAGTTTGCTTATTTCACAAAACGTTATACAGTCAGAGTCATCCTAATTCAAACCATCAGATGCACTCCTCAAAGGAATACTTTTGCATGATTCCTTATTATGTTGTCCACAGCGAGAAATACCCGTGTAATGGTGAAGTGAATAAAAATGCGACATAACGGTGGAATTCTAAATACCCGGTGTTTATAATTCCTAAAAACCGCCAGCCAGAATACAATAGTGCAAGTAATAAAAAATAAAATAAAATCAAGTCGGCAAAAACAAAACAAAGTTTAACATTCTTGCGGTATTCGTTTGTTTCAAGGGATCAACGTTCACTTTTTTACACTGTCGTCTGTTTTGTATCAATCAAAACAGTCCCAAGATCGAGTTTTGTACGCCTTTTGTTTTGTCAAAGTACCTCGTTCTTTTAGAGCGAAGAAATCATTCGAGACGCGACTTTGACATTAATTAGCTATCTAATGGGCATTCGTTAGATTCTTCAGACCTTTTGATTCGCTCATAATTTTAAAACATGATAAAAAGTTTGTGAATTATTTAATTTATTGTGACTACTTCTCACTTCTATGCTGGTATGGTGTTTCTTTATAACCATCTTTGCCATGTGAAATAAATTTTATTATACCACGAGGACAGATTATAAATTTTTGTTTCAAATTCTTGAATAATTTATTATTTTCTTGATTCATTCTTGATTTTAGAGAGGACCCATTAGACACGTTTGAAACTTGAAGGATTATTAAATTAAGATGTGGGTTGTTTAAGAAAATTTAAAATATTACTATTCAATTATATATATAGTATAAGCTATATAGAAACACTTTGACAGCTTTAATTAAAAAGACAAATATTGATTATTTCAAGGGTAGGATAAGTGAAAACACAAAGTCGACTAAGCACTGATGCCAAGGGGAAGAATAAATTCTTATTTGAGATAATACTGAACAGCGATGAAGTTATTAGGGACAAGCTGGCCATAGCTAGTCACTTCAATGAACACTATGCCAGGATAGGAAAAGACTTGACCAGTAACATAAAAAGAAATGTTACTAAACACAACTTCAGAGTTAAAAAAGTCCGACCTACCATATTTTTGAAACCCATAACAGAAAAGGACATAGATTATATAATGAAGCAACAACGAAATAGTACAGCACCAGGTTATGATGCTCTTAGATCGGAACTAATTTAGAAAATTAGTGGAAAAATACTGACACCACTTACATATTTGTTCAACGAAATAATTAATACTGGGACTTACCCGGAGATCCTAAAAAGAGGTGTCATAGTGCCCTTATATAAAAAAGGTGATCACTTGAAATGTATTAATTACAGGTCTATAACGCTAACGTCTAATATTAGTAAAATTTTTGAACCGCTTTGGAAAACAGAATAGTGGATTTTCTTGACAGACATAGGGTAATATCGGAGAAACAATTCGGATTCAGGAGGGGTAAATCTACGCAGGACGCAGTTGAGATGTCAACGTCATTTGTATACGAGGCACTCGATAAAAACGCAGCTTGCTTGTGTCTTTTGTTGATCTTGAAAAGGCGTTCGATACAGTTAGTCACAGTAGGTTATTAGATAAGTTGGAGTACCTACTGCGGTATTAGGGGAAGGGCACGAGATTTACTGGGAAGCTACTTCATGGATATACAGCAGTGTACGGAAATTGGTGAGGTCGTAAGTGAATCGTCGAGATTGGTGTGTCACGGGGTACAGTTCTGGGCCCACTGCTGTTCACAATTTATATAAATGATCTTCTGTTAGAGGGTTTAGACGGAATTATTTTGAGTTTTGCTGACGACACCGTTGTATTCCATGAGAGTAGTACATGGGAAAATCTTAAAGAGAAATCAGAGACTGACTTCGCTAAAATTAAACAGTGGTTTCGTATAAATTTGTTGACACTGGATAAACAGAAAACAAAATTCCTTCCATTCACTTCGTATGTGAATAAATTACCAAGTTTCGGGAGACTCAGCATACAGAGTGATGGTGAGATACTCGATTTACACAGTTCGGAATCAGTTGTTTATCTTGGTATAACGGTAGATAGACATTTTAGATGGGATTTACATATTGAAACGGTTGTCAAGAAAGTAAGATCACTTATATTTGAGTTCAAGTATTTGAGATAATTCCTAGGTGTGGAGGACGTGAAAACACTTTATTTATCTCTTGTACAGAGTCCAACTATCATATGGTATTATTGGTTGGGGATTGGTTATAGAAATAACTACTTGAAAAGTCGGTAAATTACACAAATGGGTTCTTAAAATTATTTTTCAAAAGAGAAGAACTCATCCTACTGAACTTATTTACAAGGAATCCGGTGTAATGGACTTAACACACTCTGTGCTATATTTCACTTTACTATGGCTTTTCTCAAATAGACATTGTATAGACTATCAGGCTCATGAATATCAGATTAGAAACAAATCCTGTATAAAGAATAGAATTAGGAAATCAATTGGAAAAAGGTGTTTCACCTATATTGGTATGATCTTCTACCATCTGAACTGAAGGGATTTCAATATAGTCACTGTAAAAAACATCTTAGGTCTTGGATACAGAATATGCCAAGGGGTAGAATGGGTCAGATAGTTGACGGTGATATTTGTTAAGTAATGGATTATTTAATTATTTATTTGTTGTACTACAGTGATGATTTTTTTTATTTGTATAAGATGTACGAAAATGGTTATGAGTTATGATTTATATGCAAATTGGCAGGTATTTAAATTAGATTAAGATTTTGAATGTTTGGTTGGGAGCATTTATGGAATGGTGGCTTTACCACATAAAATCTGTTCATTCGTTTGCTGGATCCTTGATTAGATTGTTTTGTATAAAAGTAGAATAGAATTTAGATTAGGTTAAGTTTTAGTGAGTATATTAAAAATTAAAAAGTTACCCTCTTTCTCACACACAAGAACTGTTTCTTTTTTGAAAGTTCTTTGTGAGTATGTTTGTTTATTATCGTATTTAAATATTAATATTTTTATGATTGTTTGAAATGAACTGATTAAACATATATTATTATTATTAGTTCTTCATCTTTCTCACTTTACGAGATTTCAATGATCTGATCTCCATCTCTACGATGACCATTAAAAACTAAAAAGATGACCTGTATTGTAAGTCTTGTGTAATTAAGTTCAATACTGGTTCGTTCGGGAACCTCTGGTTCCATAGGCCGTAAATGATAATCGTAAATAAACGTTTCGCATTATCTGTGTTACTATAAAAGTCAATCTTCCCATATTAAGAAAAATAAGTCAGTTCGACCGAACTGTACTCTACGTTGGGCGGCTTCCCTTTGTGATATCTTTATTATGTCTAGTGGGCAGTGTTTAAGCGTCTTCTAATAAACCTCAAATTAATAGGCACAACCGAATAAATGAAATTCTCCAACTAGTGACCACTTAATCACCGAGAACATTTACCTTAAATGGCGAGATTTTCTCGGAATCACGTGTAATCTGATATAAGGGTACGATGTAGAACTGTTAGATTTAAAATTAATGTTTATGCCCGAGTTGGACCGTCCGTCTTGCCATAGAAACACGGTCTTTATCAAGATGTTCACTTGTTTAATGGCCGTCACTGCAGTTCTTTTGTTTAACTGCGGCATATTCATGGTCAATTTATTAAAAACTTAATTGTCGCTTTTGCCTAATTGTTTAATTTAATTTTCGTTATCGGCTAGCTGATTAGTCTACAGTCTGAAGAAGGTTGTTGTATGGGATGGCAGAAAAATGTATACTAATCATTGACACCTTTGTTATCAATTTCTTTAACTATGATATCAAGAACTTACATTCGTCCTTGATATTTCATTCTTTACCTTTCATACCTCAAGACTTATTCGTTAAATATGGTTCCGTAATTAGTATTGGTGCTTAACACATGTCGGTGGCAATATAATATGGGCGGTAGCAGGAAGATTTGATCCCTGTCTATGGTCTTCAATCGTGGAAATGCTGCTCACAGCTTATGTGGCAAGTTGAGTTCCGGTTATGCATGGAAGATCTGGTTGAAGCCCTCCAAAAGAGTGGGAAACAAGACTGGATAACTTTAGATCTTCCTCCTTACCAGTTGAATTTATTCCATTTTCGGGAGGAGACAGAACAATTGAAAACATAACTGCTCGAAGGTTCTACAATGATAGTCCAAAGCCAAACATGCTACCTTGCAGAACCATAATGAATGACCACCAGTTTCATGCTAGCTGCTGCTTGGAAAAGCTTCCTCGATTCACGTCCATTTTTCATCCACTTGGTAGGAGAAGAAAAAGCCAGATGAGTATCATACAGACCATATAAAATGAGTAAATGGCAGGTGATATGCTCTATCGCATACTATGGATTTTGTATGCGATATTGGAGGACTCTTTGCAAATAAGTAATAAGCTATTGCGGCCTGTCCGGAGTGGGTGAAGAATGATTTGTGGCATAACCCGTAAGGTTAGCAAAAGTTTTCACAAAAGACTCATCTGTACAAAATAAACACCTTATTCAACTGTATAATGACGTATCCCCAAAAGGAGAAATCTAAGGGTGTTAAATCGAACGACCTAGGCGGCCAATTGGAAATTCAAAATCGAGAAATTGCACGACATGCATTTCCAACACAATAAAGAAAACATGTTCACTGAACAATGTAAGCCTCTAGACTACGATCGATGTGCAGGTTGCTATAAGAATAATAGTATATTATACGAGGGCAAGGTGCATTGCTCTAAAAGGAGATTATGTTGCGAAATATAATAAGTGTTGACCAAATAAATCATTTCTTGTTTAATTTTTCAGGAACTTTTCATCTTGCCCTCGTATATCAAGAGACTTATGGGTGACTTTTTAATCCCGAGGGGCAAAAACTACTCCAAATTTATAGGAAATTACGTGAAAATATTCATTACAAGCAAAAAGTTGGGTGATAAACATTCTGAGAAGATTATTGATAAATCGTTATAGAAAAGTTGAAAGGAAAAAAGAAGAAAGATAGAAAAAAATCGACCACCCCAAGATTTGAACCTGTGTCCTTCTGTATATAATATCAGCGTTACGGATGTGTTCTTTGTGTTTTATATAGTACATGATGATTATAAAGATTGTTCTTCTACAGACTAAAATATTTTAGTCCCAAGAGAGTAAACGTGATACTTTAGTACCTAAAATGTGAGAGTGAAGTAAACTTTTATAGAATATCAAGTTCTGGAAAATCAAGTTAATAAACAGTCAATCGGCTGCTAACCGAAATTTTTTCCTCAACTAAATCATCTACACTATTGCTCTAATATAATAATGATGTAGCAACTTTAACAAAGTATCATTGTATAATTTTATTACCCAGGCCGATAACAAGCACTGTTACAAAATCACCCTATAATTCAAACCCTATCGTCTCCAGCTAGACGGTACACGTTTATCCCAACCTCCACATTTCCGCCCTCGCAGATTCCAGCCTTTCACAGTCTGAGCTTCCATTAAACACATCGTTACCAACCCCTTTGTTAAACTCTGCTAAGCGATCGATTAGATGATGTTTGACTTCATGTGCTGTTGTGCAAAACGTCACAGTCTAAGCACTGTTAGGGTTAGATGTTTACTTGCGAGTTTCCCCCAAGGAAATAAGATCCGGTAGCCATTTTCCAGTGGGTTGCTATTATTTAAGTAATTGTTCTACGCTATTAGGTACACGGTAATCCGTTTAGTGTAATCTACTCTCCAAAACTTTATTATCGTCATTTGTTTTGTTGGTGGGAATGTTTCTGACGTTTGTGATATAATTTTCCACTTTGGAATTATGGCAGAAACTCTATTGTGGATTGAAATGAGACGTTCTTATAAGAAATCTTGGTATATATTTTCCACTTTTGTATAATGACATAGACTAAAACTTTATTGCGGACTGAAATGATACATTCAAGAAGTGTCAGAAAAAGACAGATATTATCCAGGGCTGGATTTAGCTTTGTAGCGACCCCATTCATTGATTGGTGGGGGATTCGTTGCTTCGAAATATTAATTGTTATTGCGTGTTTTGTTATCAGTTTTATTAACGATATTTTGGGTAAGGGAAATTTCTGATTATTAATTTGTATTATTTTGTTTCACAACGCTTTTTTTAAGTGTTTCCCTTTTTTTTGCGACCTCGAATTCATAATCGGCGACTGCCGAAACATTTTCTTGATGAATTATATCTAAATTCTCGGGAAACAGGTCTCATCAAAACATAATGCCATATATATTCTCGTCTTTACGTACGTTTCGGTCTCATGACCATCATCAGAAGATGTTTGAAAAAACGAATCAACTAAAGTGAGGGATTCCTTAAACTAATTTCAATTAAAATTGTCTACGTCGCATCAACGAACGAATAATATGTAGGCTTCCGCGTCACAGTATCTCGACTTGATGCCGACGTTTCGCCAACCATTACAGGTGGCATCTTCAGGGCAGGCTTGAGGCTTGAACTGAAACTGTTTCATTCGCCACCGATTTGAAGCGAAAGCGGCCACATTTGACAATGAAAAAAGTGACTTCCACCAGGGCAACGCACAGGTTAATATGAATAACAACAATCGCTGGATAGCAACCCATTTCTAATTCTTACTAACTAACAAATCAACTTGTGCAATGCACACTCCCCTTCTCTATCGCACGACACAAGTTCTTCTGTTTATCTTATTAACAATACGGTGCGTCCGGCTCTCTCATACTCTCACTTTAATCCTATACACTGCTGGATCTGACTCGATCTGTATTTAAGATAACAGCATAAATGTATGTACAGGACCAACATGTCAAAATTGGATATTCTCTAAGTCACTAATACAAAGCTCTTCTACAGTATTGTCTTATTTTCAAGATATTCATTAATACTATAGTATGCTGTGTGGTGTAAAGTTTCTACAAAAAATAAATCATTTCTTGCTTCATTTTTCAGGGACTTTTCACCTTCCCCTTGTATATTTATAATCAAAAAAACACGGTTGAGATTATGGTTTAATGAAATAGTACAATTCCATTCCAAAACTGAAGATGAATGTCAAAAATAACACTCGAGGGAAAGGAAGGGATCTGTTTTTCTTTTTTGTGGAAATTTCCTCGTTCAAGTTCGCGTACCTACTATTTTTCTGAATCAACTATTCTATTTGTCAAAAAACTAAGGTGTTATTCGTCTAGTCACATATTTGTTCGTACAGGGAAGGTCTTCTATAATTGTCCTTATCGTAAACATTAATAATTCATAACATAATTGACTACTGATTTATTTAAAAAACTTATTCCCTGACAGTGTCAAAGTAATTAATAAATAACCGACTTATCAGGACGATTAATTTCAGTTATCTTCAACGTATTTCAATTCTAGGATTCAACATGAGCATCAGAGATAAGCCCTTATAAATTACAATACATGTAACGTCTTCCATAGACACTGAGAGATAACTGATAACAACGATACGTGACACCGTTTCAGATAATCGCAAATGGTTTCAACTTAATAAATATCCGACTAGGCTACATTTCTGAGTGACTTAAAACCAATTAACAAATGAACGTGCTACGTGCTCTTTAATTACCAATTTATTTCGGATGATCCAATTATACAAGTGTGACGATATACAGCGCAGATAACCGGTTGCTTGCCAGGGGACACCGCTCTAATATAATTAATACGCCAATTGGGACGATAGTTAATTAGGAGACAACGGATAAGCAAGCACATTTACTACGCAACTACAATCAGTTCCAACAATCTTTCCGCGTTTTTATGTTCACCAGGACCCTTCATTGTCGAATGAACTGATAGGAGGAATAGTTTAGATGCATTTTGTAATCCCCTAATCGTGTTTTGTTCGGTGAAACAACTTATTTAATTCTAGGTATTGTGAGAATTCGAGGCGATTTAACATATAACGTGCCCTTGCGGCTTTTCGGTAAATTGCTTACTGCGGTAAGCTACGAATCCTCGGGCGCCAGATTTTTCTAAAGGTTAACTCCTTTTTGAAGACTTCTGCTAGGGTCCTCTCCACAAGGCTCGTCACTATGCTATCTATAGATAGCCTTGTCCCTAGGGTAGCTACAGTGAAGTATAACCAGAGTCCAATGGGCAGAAAACAGTATCGAAATTGTAGGCTTTAATTACAATTGATACCTGGTTATAACTTAGCTCGTTAAAGTTGGAGCAGAAATAATTTAATAAAACAGGGAATTCCAAATATTAAAATATATAATGATTTTAACAAGTACACTTTCAGAATAATCAATATAAATGCAATTGAACGGTATTATTTCACAAAATTACACCCAGACGGAAAAATGTAATGAAGCTCAAACGGTATATGAAAACTCTTTCAACCTATTTATTCAATTCAACGGTACTGGATCGGTTCATGAATGATTCAGAATGATCAATTTGCGGAAAAGTACGAATCAATCAGGTCTCAGCGTAATAGCTGTATTCGGTAAATATTCAGATAGCCATATTACTTGAAATGTTGTTAAAACGCACTACGATATATCAAACGGTTTAAATACGGTCGGTTCGAATTCGGAAGATATATCGTAATGCCCGAATATAAAATATTAAGCCATTTACCTTTTTGTAAAATTCACAAACACAAACGGAACACTATTATTACTTCACAGCTTTTAAATATCTGACTCACACTCGAATAAATTCAAAAACACTAGAGAGCTACTTTACTAGTTGAAAATCAAAACACAAGAGAGCTACTGCACTGATTGAAATTCAAAAACACAAGAGCTACTACACTGATTGAAAATCAAAAACACAAGAGAGCGATCTTTCGGTCGTCACGGCTTTTATATGTTTTCCGAGGTTTCGGACAGGTCTGCTCCACCAAATCCTTATTTTTGTGCCAATAGTTTTTACTTATGCCCCGAACAATGGTGAAAAGTGACGCTACTTTTTAGATCTAAAATTCGCGCTCATGATACAACACCAGTTCTTCCCTGCGGAGTAAACAAGTGTTATCGGAGTTTTTTAGGTTGTTCGCCCTTTTTATACATAAGGCTGCACAAAGTTTGGTGTCTTAACTTGCCAGCCCCTGTTTTTGCAACATGTTTTTATCGGAATGAAATGCAATTTTGAACGGGCGTGAATTAGATTCATCTATTTGAATAATTATACTTATTTCAAATTACGGAGATTTAGAAAAGTGGCAATCACGGAATACACATTCGGAATTCATTCATATCTATTGAAATAATGAACTGTTCAAACTGAAATTACATGTAACATCCGTATTTATTGCCTGATCTGAATTAAATAATCTTTCGAAATTTAAGCTTCGTTACAAACAGTTCCAGTTTCTATAAAAGTAGTTCAAAAAATCGATGGCAGAAGCAGTTACTTTATGGTTATTTATCAATATGATTAAATGAAAGATCAATTACTTTGTTCTTATATCACTGTTAATAATAACATGAAAACTTTACCATAGTTGCAGCACCGAAGTGCCATTGTCAAATAGATAATAGAGCCCCTATACTAACCAATGAAGCCAGGGGAACGAGACAGTGACAGGTTGACCGAAATAATGAAGATCTGGCAATGATTTTGAAATGGGGATCTGATAATCTGGTAGAGTTAAATGCAACTAAAATTCGAGCTTGCGTCCTCTCCAGGAAGGCAAATCCCACAATCCTTAATGTGATGATGTCAGGTACAACTATTCCTATGAAGTCTTCAATATCTATGCTCGGGATCACCAACAACAGGACACTCTCATGGGACGATCATGTGAGGTCCATTACGAAAACTGTAAGAGAACAAAAGCCACAAAGCCGAAACTTTCTGAGATAAAACTGGGGATGCAATTCAAGAACCTTGCAGTGGATATACACAATAGTAAGAGCGACCATCACATATGGGGCATTGGGGTAGCTGAAATAATCGGGCTAGTTCAAGGACACAGGGATACCTCAAGAAGCTTGAACTAGGAGAGGAAAAAGAATGAACGTCTTGCGGAGAGACAGAAGGAAGAAACGACCCTGTATGGAATGATAGATAGATAGTTAGATAGGTAGCTTTATTCAAAGAATTGTACTTATATATCATACAATAAACAAATACAATTAGGTGAACCGGCGTCAGAGTAGTGATGTTTAGTTATGAAAAAAAACGAACATCTGAGAATGATAAAAATGCTAAAAAAATACACAATAAGTATTTGACAAGAAAACAAAAACAAACGAAAAAAACAGGCATGCTGACATTGTAGAGTAAAATAGTCAATATATAAAAAAAAACAGTTGAAGAAATTCATTTACACTGTATTGTTCAACCTTAATTAATAACTCATGTACCAACTGTTTGAATTTTTTAAGACAGGGTTCGATTTTCACTTCCGTTGAAAGCCTATTAAAAAATTTAATACACGAATACATAGGGGTTTTTTCTGTTTGAGTTAATTTGTGGACTGGAGTATTTAAATCCACAGTTCTAGTACCATAACTATGCTGTGATTTATATATATTGAATTTTTCCCTATTTTTAATCAGAAATACCAAACACTCACATATATAGATACTTGGCATAGTTAAAATATTCATTTCTCTAAATTTTCCTCTGCATGATTGCCTATAACCGTTTCCCAACAAAATTCGTAGAGCTCTCTTCTGCACTCTAAAAACACATTGCGCTTCTCCGCATTCTCCCCAGAAAATGACACCAAAGCGCCATAGAGAATAAAAGTTCGAAAAATACACAGTCCTTAAAGCATTTGTGTCTAAATATTTAGTTGTGATTCTGAAAGAGTAACACACCGAGTTTAATTTATTTTATTTATATGAATTTCCCAATCTAGATTTTGGTCTATATGAATACCTAAGAACTTTGTGTCATTATCTAGGGTCACATTTTGTATCTGAAGCTGTATGTCCTGCGGTATTTTATTCCTTGGGTTTTTGGTTGTGAAACAGTTGTCTTTTCTTTGTTTAGAATCAATTGATTTTTCGTGAGTCAGTCTTGAGCTTTTGTTAGGCTGTTGTTAGCTATACCTAACATTTCTTGGAATGAAGATCCTACCACTAGTAGGTTGATGTCATCGGCATAATTCACGAGATGTGTTTTTTCGTTTACAATATCAGATGCTAAGTCATTGATATAGAATACGAATGTTAAGTAATATATGAAAGTGACCCCAGGTCTGTGCCTTGCGTGATTCCTTCATATGTATGATTAGTTAAAAAGAATTTGTACAGGATACTATCTGACCACGGTCTCCTGAATAGCCAATGAATCCCAACCTAGTCTGAAATACTTCATGTTCAACTAGTCAGAATATCGCAAATTTTGGGTCTGTTCTTCAATTTGGAAAACTACCAATTTCAAAAAGATACAGTGAACATTTTGAATTGAACATCATGCGGCTCATTGAGATCAAATTCAACTGGAAGGGTTGATTATACCCTTAAATCCACATGATATAATTATTAACTTTGTGATTAATCTTTTTGATCGATGATTGCCGACAGCACATAATATAAAATGAAATTAATTAGATTATAATGGAAACATTTCGAAGGCAACTTAAACATAATTAACTGTCACGTTCCTATACATCCGAGTTTATTAGTCGTTAATTTAAATTTTACTGACCTTTTATTTCCCTATAATGAATTGAGACATTCAAAAGTCTCCGCTAACAGCTTATTTCCTTTACAAGCCATATAATTTTTTATTGCGATTTTCGAATTTGCGACTCTTATATATGTCATTATGACAGTGTTTAAGTTGATAAAGAATGTGACAAATGTAAAACTCAGATATATTTTCCCAATCTATTGATGATTCATAACAGGATTTTGTTACTGGAGGAAAAATAGTTATTAGACATTCTTCAAATGTTTTTTTAGTTCGAGAGTCATTGCGGTGAGAAAATTATGTCTCTCTAGAACGTTCAGCCAGTTCAGTAACGATAAATAGTTCCGGACAGCTGGACAGCCTTCTATGGCTGCTATAGAGAAGTGATAAACAGCTAACCCCATCTATAGGCGAGTAGATGTACCCAAGATATCGATCTGGAGAGACTTAAACTACCTTTGAGGATTAGATTAACTTCTAACATGTACTTGCTCAATTTGTGACCGTTGACAGGTTTGACATGATCATGTGAGTTCCCACACTTTTGTGATTCAAATAGGTTTCGGACACTTCTGCCGGTCAAATGTATGATTATAGGAACAGAAAATATATTGAAAATAATTTCGAAACTGCTAATGGAAGACGTTATATTATACTCCACATCACATTCACACACACGCACACATGCACACAAATGCACACATGGACCTCAAAAATAGTCTAGATCGATTCCGCCAAGACCCGGAGATTTTTTTAAAGCTGATTACAATACTTCCTCTACTCTATATACCTACTACGTATAGTGAGGGAAGTAAAATGAATGTATCAATCGAATCAGCTTTCCGTAGATTCAAAAAAAAAATATGTCTTACTAGTAACTTGCAGCTGACATGTTCCTCTTAGGATTAATAATAGATGCCTGTGCACGATGGAAACGGTATTCACCTTGCTGGGCTGTAGAGGACGTGAGATTATATTATTTGGTGGCACTAGTATAATTGATCTGTCAAACACTGCGGTTACCATGGCTATTCCCCATAAATCACAACTACTTTTGTATCATAATGCCAGCTACTCGAGATTGTACAATTTCAAGGGTCAACGAAGGTACGACACCCTCTTAAGACGGAATTACATTCTGAACAATATTGTGAACTACAAAATTAAATTTCCAATTATTCCAGATCGATAAAAATATAATTATGCACCACCATAGGGTCGTAATGTTTCAAGATTATTGCAGTTCGAATTATAATTGGAACTTTAACTTGTTTTTTTTCCAATCGAAAAATGTGTTCCACGAAAGTATCAAATGGTCAGTTTTTATTCTTTATTTTTATTTTAATCTTTCATTTGTTTTAAGTTAGGACGAGTCTTCTGTTACGGAAATTTTTTATACGCTTTTCCGAATTATACCTCAGAAATTAGACAAAAAAAAAGGCTAATTTCCGAAAATAGAGGAAACATTTTGCATTTATAGATAAAACTGTAGTATGGGACATCCGAACTCGACTGCCTCCATCATAAAAGCTTTAACACTTTTCATTGCTTGCAATATGCTCTCGTCGTCTGCCTCTTGATAACGCCCTCCATCTGATGTGATTGGATAGAGTATCACCCTAGACTTGTGTGTAAGGTTTTCTTCTTTATCAGGAAAGCCCAGCGAGTGTATCATCATCCCTTCGATTTACCATTTTTTCTCTCGGATAGATCACTCCATGTGGTGGTGTTTCTGCTCCATATAAATGACCTGCTGGAGGTGATCGCCTGTCCCGTTCACAGCTTTGCAGATGATGGTACACTCCATACCGCTTTCTCATCCAGAGCTATTATACCATCCAATGAAGCCAGAGGAGCGAGACAGAAATAGGTTGACTCAATTAATGGAAATCTAGCAAAGATTTTGAAATGGGATCTAATAATCTAGTGTAGTTTAATGCAACCAAAACTCAAGCTGGCGAATCCCACAATCCCTATTATGATGTCAGGTACAACTATTCCTATGAAGTCTTCCATTACCATGCTCGGGACCACCCCAACAGTACCCTCTCATGGGACAATCATGTTAGGTCCTTTCCGAAAACCGATTTACAAGAACTTGGTTATCTGTTCCTTGCCAAGAGCTACTTTACATCCTAGCAGCTCCTCATGATCTACAAAGCACAGATTCGACCTGTCCTGAGAGCCATTCGTTTGATTGATTATGTCACATTTACGAGTTCATTAACCTCTCCAGAACATTGTAGAAAGGTGGGAGGTATCTCCCTTTTCTACAGATATATCCATGGTCAGTGTTGCACCACGATAGGCAGACTAGATGAGCTCAAACTAGTCAAGCTCAAGACCTGCCGAATTTTTTCCTACCATAATTCATTTTTTATCGAATAACGAAGTTGTGGGAGTATTTACATAGTGAGGTCTTTCTCTATGCCTATAGCCTTCGAACCTTCAAGAAAAATTCGAATGTCTATCTCCTCTCTCAACGTTCCAGACGATGTTCTTCGAACATTATAAGCTTCCCTCTGGTGTAGTTAAAATATAAAAAAACCACTTAATATTAAATCAGGTTATATCTTTCTTTGAATACTGTTTTGGATTAGCCCTGTTTGTATTCCCAAATAAATAAATAATGGGATTTATATTTACCAGTTTATTTTCACCATATTTTATTGTTCCAATTCTTTGGAAAAATTTCTGAAATTAAATTAAATTATTTTGTTTTTAATTTTATTTGTTGGTTATAAAGAATATTCTTTGCTTTTGAAATTATCATTGTGTATTATAATTTGGATTATTATACAGGTATATAAACGTGTTAACGTTTTTTGAAGATCAAAATTGTAAAGTTATGTTCACAAAAAGAAAAACTAGTAATACATCGAATTCTAAGTCACAATTCTGTTTGATCCTTCAGTTTGGAATCGTCGAAAGGTTTTATAATTTATACCATTCCGTTTCAAAAGGTTATTGTTAAGAATCTAAAACAGTGTAGAGGCTCATTATACGGGCTTTATACGTCGAAAAAGTGGCAGATAGAAATCAGTTTCCAAAAAATACAGCACACAATTATGACACGACTGAGTTATAGTAGAACGTCGACCAACTATAAATTAGATACATATCAAGACACCTGCGTAAAACAATTGATGATCGTGGAAACAAAAGGCGAACGAGACAAGCTACATCTCTTAAAACAAGCAAAGATCGCGTAAAAACAAATGTCAGCGGCACCTAAGCTGTTTTTTACAGAACTTCTCTATTTGAATAAAAGTGCAAAATGCCACTAATACCATTTAGAGACTATGACTGTGACTGTCAGTCCTTAAAACGACTTTTCCATGTTAAAACTCAGTTCCGAAAGTAACATTCTACTTGAAAACCTGTTCAACTTAACAAATAAATCGCTTTTTATCCGATTCCACGTTGACACAAATTTATGTGTTGGACATTGGCGAAGATTGACAGAATTCTGGCGTTACGACTGTGACAATAAGTTGTTTATAACTCAAAACGTGCAGACACATTCTGCGGGACAAAATGGCGGCATAAACAAACGAAAATTTTTCAGTTCGCTTGTGAAATTTAAATAAGGCACTCATCTGCAATCGCCCAATCGTATCTTGAAATGTGGCCATTAAGTGTTTCGTAAATACTTTACCAATTTCGGATTATGAGAGAAAGAGAGGGAGTCAAGAAAAAAGAACCAAATAACGCGGGCAATCGTTTCACATATTATGTTCTCTTAAACTGAGTGGAATTCGTGAAATGTTGTTCAAATTGGATAATTTGCATCGTTATCAATAATGCAGCGGTACAATAATTATGCAAATTGAAAATATTTTCTCTCTCGTTCTACTGGTGAAGTAAATGATTTTTATTATACAATAGTCGATTTATTTATTTATTATTATATATTAACAATTTATCTATAAAGGATATATAGGTGTGTACTCAGCCCAACTGAAATAAATAAATTTGGCTTTTGGTACCTGATCACTTTGTTTGTCAGCACTTGCAACATCGATGGCAGTTTGCAGATGTAGCTGGCTTTAGGTCTGACATCACAAGGGAACATCTGGTCCTCTGGTGTCCCGCAAGGCTTGGTCTTGGACTTATGTTGCTTATATTTGTCACTGATATTCAGGGGGAAATATGTGCTTCATATTTTATTACAAGAGGATCTAAATCTGTTACATTTTTTGTGTTTAAAATAATTTATTCAGTATCGCATGTACATAATTCCTTAATTCTATTTGAATTGTGTTACTAACAACATAATAACCCTGATGCCACTACAATATTCCCTCTTAAATAAACATTGAATTAAAAAAAGATGAGCTGATCCAAGCCTGTCTATAGAAATATTTTGAAGTGTTGCCTCTTAGCCTTTCAATTGAGAAATTTCATGACGAATTCATAATAAGCAACCTAAAAACCCCTAGCTAACAAATTTCAATGAAATCAGATTGGTAGAACGCGAGTTATCTTAATTTTACCCGTAAAGGGAACGGATTTCAGATTTTCGCATAAAAATAGTCCATATCTCGGAAAATATGCATTTTGGAAAAAATTTGTAATGAATAAAATTTTCAGAATCTTGATCGGCGCCCCGAAATACCCCCGAGAGACGAATTTGGTTGCATTTCAGAGCATATTAAAAAATAATCTCTGGAGACGACCTAAATCATCAGGGTGTCTTGACCACCAGGTGACTATTGAGGGTCAACCTCAAAAGAACCTCTTTCACAAGTGTCATCCCATTTCAAAAGATAATTTCACGAATTCCCTGGATATGACGTTAGTAGCAGGATGTCCTGAGCTCCAGGTGCGTCGTAGTTTGAATCTGGCACCGGAATCGTGATCATTGACCCCAAAAATCTCCTAGAGACGGTTTTTGGTTGCGTTTCTGAGCATATTAAAAAACAGATCCCGGAGATGACCTAGGTAATCAGGATATCCTGACCACCAGGTGACTGTTGAGGGTCATGGTCATGACCAGCAACCTCTAGATACCTTCCTAACAAGTTTAACTCCATTGCAAAAGACATTTTCACGAATTTTCTGGAGAAGACTTGGGTACCAGGATGCCCTGGCCCCATGTACGTCGTTGCACCAATCCTACTTCGGAGTCATGATCAGCAACCCCAAAAACCTCCAAGTAAGAAATTCTGGTCTATTTCGGCTATATTTGTCCACGCTTTCACATTGAATTTTAGCTCCTGAAAGTGCATTCGAAAAGTTGCATTTCCTCTGTAGAAATGCATGTAAACAAACAACAAACTGATAACATTTCTTTTAAATGACTTCTAGAATCGATTAAAAAAGCGTCAAAATTGGTTCAGTTGCTTTTTTATTCGACTTTATCGGGTTTATTTCCTCGACCATTTCGAATAAGTGGCATGGCGTATGTAGTGAATTTTTCATCTATTGCATTCTAAATCAAGCCCAGTGATTGCGGTTTCTGAACACACAAAATAACTTATTTCCTCTAAAGCACTTCATTTTCCTATGGAGATACAGGATAAGTTCGAATATCAGTTTCATTTGTTTGACGGTTGGTGATAATTCTTATTCTGTAGAGAAATTATTATGACTAAGATAAACATTCAGTATAAGTTTACAGGCCGGCGGCGAACGATACGCTGTTGTAAAAATAAATTGAAAACCGTTTTTAAATTGTTCAGATTTATTTAAAGGAGTAAGTGTCCCAAAAGTGTCGTATTCGATTTGATAGAAATTGGAATCTTGGTCGGTTGAAAAAAAACGCGAATCGGGCCGATTGAAAATAATTGTCGCCGTGTTTTGTTCCACCTTTTGTTGTTTCAACAATAGACAATCGCTCCCGAGTCGATCGTTTTACTGATGCATTCAATTTATGCGGTTCGATTTCGTCCAACTACAGTTTCGGGAGGAATAAAAGAAGACGTTTTTCTTCTATACGTATCACGTTGAAGTTTCGCTGCTATCCTATTGCCCGCGAATTCACAAGCACCGCAATTTTAAGATGACATCGTAGTAGCCCGAGGCTGGTTTTAGACACTTTCGCAGCGGCGATGATTTTTGTTTAGTTTATCTCGCTTGTTTATGACGACATATTGCGCGGAAAAGCGGCAAGGGTGGCGAGAGTGTTTTGGTTTATGGGATATTGGATCCAATATCAAAACAATAAAAGTAATAGTGTGGTAAAGATTTCATATATTCAACGTCCGATCAAATCTAATATTTTTTCCCATTGTCAGATACACTTCGAGAATTATACAGGCTGTGCCACGAATCGGTTTGTAAAAGAGCACAAATGACTCGATTCAAATTTTACAGCAGGAGCGAACTGCTCAAATATGAAATAGTAAAATATAAATATGATTAATAATGATTCCTAGGTATGAATTAAATATAAATTCTCGGCAAATAGGTCACACTAACACATATTATTATTATTTTCGTCTTCACGTACGTTTCGGTCTCACGACCATCATCAGAAGACGTATCAATGCATAAAACGGGATTTCTTAAAACTTATTGTATCTGCACAAAGCTTCCTTGTAACACATTAATGTTTTAAGTATATGAATATAGCTGAAGCTTGTACTGCTGAGCCATTTTCTTGTAATATACGAACTCATGTCAAACAAAGTCTGTAACCAAAGAATATAACACTCAAATATCTACTTTCGAACCAGATGTTAAAGATTTAAGAGGTAATAGAAAAAGTTTGTCAGACCTTATTATAAATATTACTATTTGAGCATTCTGCCTAAAATATACTTTTAACATTATAAAGACGCATGTAGGAATTTGCAAGGGTTTAAATTAATCGAATTGCTATAAATCTGAGTTAATGACTAAACGTCTGTTCTATGATTTACAGACTTGGAGTCACGTTTTATGTGAATTATCTCCAGAATAGATCTTTTATAATAATTGGTTTCCTTAGTTAAAATATTAACATTTTTGTAATCGAATTGATGGTTATAATTAAAACAGTATTTAGCAATGGCGGTGGAAATTTCTAAGCTTCTGTTTCTTGTACTATACTTATGGCCATACATTCTTCTTTGTTAATATTGCTTACAGATTCTTTTATAAGTCCCATCGCAATATAAACAATTTAAATTGTATACTGTATGGGTTTGTTTATCATTTTTTCCTATTATGTTGTAAATTTTGATAAACATTGTAATAAATTGTAGGTAGGCGCTCCAATATTACTTACAATAGGTCTTAAAGGTATATCACCTTTACGTTTTTTCGGAAGCCCATAGGTATGAGGTGCTTGCCCATTATGGCAAATTGATTAATTTTTCAATTCAGTTACAAATATAGATAGGTATGTGAATTTTTTATACGATTATATAAGAAAACAAGCATATAATCATGCGAATTTTGAACTGCAGTGTGTGAGTAGGATTATAAAATCAAATTATAATTTTGTTTATTTAATTTAGACCCTTTTATTATATGGAAACCAACGTCTAAGTAGAATATATATTTGGGCCAATTTTCTCAAATTATATAAAATATAACATAGGTACCTACAACGATCTAAAACTAGTTCTACCTCAGCAGTTGTAGGCCAATCAAGTATTATAGTGTAAGAACCACTTTCTCAGGACGAGGACCGAGACAGGAATATGAAAGAAAAACGACGCAATTTTCCACCAATTTCCCAGAATTTTCCTTCGCTAAGTGAAAATTGTATCGAGACACATCACGGCATCTTATTATTTCAATACCACTCAAGTCCCGGAAAAAAATTTGTTTGTTGCTAAGATTCGGTAACATTTTCCGGGTTTTCCAGCAAAGGGGCCGAATTTCCTATTTACCGACTTCAGATTCGGGTTCAGCGGACCAGAAAATCTCCTGATATCACATTTAAAAAATGTTTAATCAAAATAGCTCGAGATATTCCATTTGTTATAAAAGACATTCCATTTGTTAATTGAAAATGGTTTTTCATTGTTTATTAATGGTAATAATGATGAGCACCCTTTCTTTTCTGACTAACGATGTGTAAGCCATCCTGAACACGATGCAAAAAGAATTTCTCATTTTCGTACGGTCTATAAAATTTTAGTAATGACCCCTATTGTTTCACATTTTCGATTGGACTATCTATGATTTTCCGAATATGGTAGTAGCCACAGACCTATTATCCTGAGGAGACAGAATTGTTTACATTTAAGCACGATCAGACATTGCCAAAATTTAGGGCCACTCAGACCGCTGTATATTAAGTATGGCCGTATGGAATGTGCTGTTGCCGGATTAGTTGTTCTGTGTGCCGGATTGAGATTTGTAATCATTATAAAAACGTCCATAGCATTATTTATTGGTTATATTAGAAGCAATACTGTTGAAATGTAGTTTTCTCTGAAAAATATTCCATAATTTATGGTAAACTGGAATATACAATCGAATTATAGAATATTAAAATTTTCAAATATAGAACTATTCCATTCCATTGCATCATTTGTTCAGAAGGCGACAACGCCGCGCAGCTTTTACGAATGGGGACTTTGTTCTGTACTACGCAATTTGACAGTTTCCGTATTTCTCGTAGCTATTTCGAAGCGGTGTTGCCTTACAAGTGGTACCAAGTTTTCAATCATAATTACAGCGTTGTCAATAAGGAGTAATTATGACTCAACGACAAAGAGGTCCGTTGGTTTTCTTTGTCATACTTCATGTAATCATTGCGACAAGTCAAATGGAGTTCTATGAATGAGATGTTTTGGCTCCTTAGGATAATTAATAGGTCTATGGAAGTAGCAGTAGTTTGACACTACAATATGTCACAAAAACCTCATGATCAGAGTTTAGAGGGTTTTCAATTCATCTCTCTTTCCAGTGATCATTAGGGTACAATCAAGCCTTCTCCAATAAACTGTAAAAGAATTTGAATGAAGCTGTCCATTACTATGTGGTATTCCATTATTACAGATAAAAACAAGAAATTGTACTTAGTCAAATATCACTGTATTTAAAAGGAATTTGACTGAAATTTCGATTTTTACAGTTCATTATCAAACCATACAATGTTTTCACACTTTTGACTGAACTAAGATTACAAAACCCGTTCCTGATCCTTTATTATTATAATTATCACTCTCATTATTTATTGCTAAGAGATTTTATAGGTGTTATGAACAGGTAACTTTTAATTTGCGATATATTCATGTGCTTGTAATAAACTCTATGAAATTTGTGTTTACGATCGTCTAAGAACCTTTGAACTAGTCACCACGTAACAGTGTTTACAACGCATTCCTCCGCAACATTCTTACAATAATAATGTCCACGGTAATAAAACGAGAAGAGGATCTTTTATTTTTGAGAATTTAAGGTTCCATTATTATTTTTACGAGAAATAATTCCGTTGCGAGTATGTAAATAAACGATTTTAAGTTGTTATACTCGTTTAGTGACATCTCATTGACCACATTTTTTATTATTAACAACCACGATTTTTATCATTATGACCGCGTTTTTTCGTAGAACGCGGTTATTTTAACAATAACATTATAGAACATGAAATAATAAAGTTAATGTAACAGTAGCAGTACACGTGCCTAAAGACACACCAAACTTATGTTCACCTTTGGTTTTAATAAATACCCGTTGCATTATGAATAACAAACAAATTGTTGTACATGGTGTTCAAGTTTCGTTGGTTTTGTAAGGTATCTAGCTTATCTTTAATGTTAGGAAGATGTGATATTGGCGACACTATTTTCGAGAAAATAACGCTGGTGGAGACAGATTTTTGATATGTCCTTTAGTTTTTGAGCAACAACCAGAAATTGAAATTCTTCGATTTTAGGTGGCTTCTGAAGCGGCCCCTGTGTGAGTATTTTGAAAAATGTTTTCAACCAATCTTACAGTTTTTTTTTTATAATGGTTTTTTGATATTGGGGGATAAATCATAGGTGGCCAAGGAAAAGAAAATTAAACTGAAGCAAATTTATTTTTATTATTAAGCTGAACATTTACACACCAATTTTTTTCCTCTTTCTTAGTAGGCCATGACGATTAACTACATTTTTGTCGCCATATCAAGTTAGCCTGGATAAAGCTAATTATCCATTTGACATTCTTGTCAAACTGTAATAAAGTATTACTAGTTTTGTTTTACGTTTGTATTATATTTTTGAATTATGGCACCGTAAATCAAAATCTTTGTTTGTAATCGTGAAATATCTCATCATATCTATACCAAACTTAAATGATTTAAGTTTATTATAGATATGACGACAATATTTTCGCAATAACAAGTACAGATTTTGATTTACATGGATTTTGAACACGTTTCATAAACAATTTGATTCACTGACATGAACTGTCGAAATAAAAACAGATAATTAGCTTTCTTTCTTTGATACTAACATTATAAAAGATGGTCATCACTTGAATTTTGACATCTACAGAAAACCCACTTAAATAGATATACCTGGGCAGATTCCGCTAAACCATTTAGACATAAAATAGCTTCATTTAATAGTCTTGCTCATTGATTATTGAATGCCCCTTTGAGCCAGCAAAATAACAACGAAGTTGAGAAACTTCAGCAAATAGCGTTGGACAATAGTTACTACAAATCTTTGATTAATAATTTATTTTCTGAACATACTAATAAGGAAATTGGAACGTAGCCAATCAAATTTGAGCCATTACCTTCAAATATTTCAATAAAATTCAAAAGTTTCTCTTATCATTCTTCAGTAATAAATAAATTCCATAGTTTGGTTCCTAAATTTGCAATACAATCAGTTTATTAGACCTAAGAACAAGCTAAAACACCGTTTAGGCAACACTTTTGATACAGTTTTCATGTCGAAAAAGTTCAAAAATGCTCTGCTCAACGGTACCACGGCTCACTATGGTTTCTGTTTGAAAAAATTGCAAGTTTGGGATATATCTCAAAAATGGTTAAACCGACAAAAAAGATATAAACTCCATTGAATTGTATGTAAAAAAATCTATAAGTAGGCTGAGGACATTTTTCAAAAGGCTTACACAGGGACGCCACCTGAAAACGAAGATTTTAAATGTATTTAAATTTAAAAAGACATATCAAAAATATGTCATCACCACCGTTGTTTTCTCGAAAACGTTAGAATAAGTTCGAGAAACCGTGTCTTTCTATCTTTGAAAATCTTACATAACTAACGGAATCTGTACACTATCTTCATACCAGAAGACGATTTATTTACCTTCTATCATTCCTTGACAATACTTTCGCAATAAAAAAGATTTTTAATCAATGAGAGATTAATAATCACCCAATGATGCGGAAAGCTTTAGGCCTTTAGGTACTTCTCATTCCAGTGTACCATGATTGTATTGTTAAAATTTGATTACATTCTTTGAATTGGAGAGCACTCTTTTCTATAAGTTTGGAACGTCAAAATGTTAAAGGAGCCCTTAATGTATTCAATGTATATATTATACAGGCATATACATATATTTGGTCCAAATATAGAGTTTTCCAAAACCACCACCCAACTTGGTGAAAAATTATGAATGTAAAAAATCCCCACAAAAACGAACGATTAAGGGACATTTTCCAGCAACCTATCGTAACTTACGCTTAGATACGTGGAAGTCTAGTTTGGCTTTAAATAAGTTAACAAGACTGAAACATACTGCATTGTCACACATAGTTAACGGAATTTTAGAAAACTGACGTTTCGATCTCCCAATCATTATCGAAGTCTGAAAGAAGTTTTCTTGTTGTTCTTGAATCTCAATATGTCTCCTTGTTGACACTTCGATAATGTCAGCAGATCAAAACATTTCTAGAAATGTCTAATAATATATGTGTTGTTTAAAATGTATATTATTACAATATTCAAGTAAATTATAGTCTTTAGTAGCCTTTTTTCTACCGACCGAATAATCTGATATCTATTGCAACGTGATAGAACGGGTTTTACAAGATGTTCGTCCTACTGAAAATTCGCTTTATTTATGTTCTTTGATAAGGCCACAAGGCGTAGGCATTACGAGTATCATATTATCTATTAAACGATTGTAGTTGTCAGGGGACCGTCTTTAGAGTAAGAGCGGTATTTAGCCTTTGATAATATGCATCTAATTTGCATGCATAATTTATCAGCATTGATATATTTCACGCTGCATCCAGCTCTCAGAAAAATGTATATTGTATTCATTACTTGAAACAAAGGACATATTTGTGTCCTGAAATTTTTATCCTAGGCTAAAGATATGGAACATCTTAGGCCAAACAAAAATAAATTTATATACAATTACACGTACACTTCCACAAATTTATGTGAAATGCTATTTTGAGGGGCAAGTACAATTTCGTCTCTAATTTTTTGTGCCCTAAATTAGGTTATACATATTTTACATATAGGTAAAGAAATGATGGATTTTTAGTTTCACCATAATTTGGCTAATCCCAAGGATGCAAAGGAAATAAGAGAACATGATATTATCTTCATGCGACAGTTCTAGGTTGGTGGGTTATTTGTAAACTCATTTTTGAATGTTATAGCATCAGCTGAAGTCATTAAAAAACATATTTTATATCACATTATCTCCAAGCGACCATTGGAGGTTAGTAGGTTATTAATAACTTTATTGATGAATGCAATATCATTCACTGAAGGCATAAGAAAAGATATATTATGTCCAAGCGGCAATTCTATGGTGCCAGGTTATTTGAAAGTTTATTTTTGGATGCAATAAAATTAACTCAACACAAGAGAACATAATTATGTGATATTAGAACTGGCAGATATTGCCATGTGAAGTGGTGTTAACCATGTAAAGGGCCCAGGTTTGTGGTTTGTGTGATCTTTCGGATTCATCTAGGTACTTCAGAATTTATAGAAGATAGTTCTCGTATTATTCCATAACAAGTTTATTTTTGGATGCAATTGTATTAACATAAAAGCACATAATATTATCTTCAAGCTGAAATTCTAGATAAGTAGGTCATTTGTGAGTTTATTTTTGGCTGCAATTACATTTAACAGAACACATAAGAGAACATAATAATATCTCCAAGCGAAGATATATTATCTTCAAGCGGAAATTTAGGGTTAGTAGGTTATTTGTAAGTTTATTTTTGGCTCTTAGAGCCGATAAAACTAACGAAAGTGTATATTCTCTAAAATCATGAGCGGATGAAACTGTATATATTCTGGTAGAGTTTCTTGTGATTCCTCCATTAAATAATGCGGCCGGACGAATCTGTATCTGCCCCAAAGTAACACGTGACTTATTGCAAACAATGTTTCCTATGCCGTTTTGGCTACATAAACTGGAGTCCAATTTATTGCGATTTAACATTAATGAACCTACGTCTTTGGGATTTGATTAGAAGTAAAGCTTATGGGTTATCGGCGAAATACAGTAAGCCAGATTTATATGTTAAAGTAATGGAAAGTATGGGCAACGAGTGACCTCTTGTTGAAAAAGCCAAGGATCGAAATGAAACAGAAGTACAATAAAGATTTTTGGAATCAAGAATATGAGGAAAAGCAACAATTTGTTCTTTGTAGAATCTGCATGCAATGGAACGTGAATGATTTATTGAAAAGTCTGCAATCATCAACAGCCAATAATTATGCCTATAAATTTGTCTTACTGCATAACTCCATCTCATAAGTGCCTTATTATAATTCGTGAGAAAGTTATTAAAGGAAACGTTGTCGTTGTTTGTGTACATAACAGTCAACTGTCAAATCATCTCTTTAATTATCCTTTATAAATTTAATTCAATCTCTTAATTAGGAACGCGTTCCGTTGAGAAAAATCTTCGAATTAATCTCGAGGAATTAAGTGTTGGTCGATAGAACGCGACCTACGAAAAAAGTTAGTAATAATTATCTAATGTAACATCTGCGTGACAGTAACTTTGTAACGAGATGGAAGTTGATATTGAAGCCATCATTGAGTCTATTAAAAACTAAACAGGATTTGATAGACTTTAGTAAATTATTAGATTACAATCCAGTTTCCTGTCCAGAGGATGTCGTTACATTTACGGAATTTGCGATTGACGGATTTGGCTAAAATTCCGGGAAATGAGTATTTCAATGAGAAGTTTAGTCGAGGAAATAAAGCACTAAAATAGGCCAAATCTGGGAAAGTTGGCGCAGTTGGATGGATTGAGATGCGGTTTTCTGCATTCGATTCAGAAAGTGATTTAGAAACTTTGTCCGGTATTTTTGTTTTGCGGAAAAAATTTGTTGCATTTCTACAGCCGAAAATGCATTTTTCTAAGTGCACTTTTTGAGGTAGATAAAAAAACGGACTCGAATTGGTTTCTCGGAGGTTTTTGGGGTCGCTGAACACGAATATGATATTTAAAAAATTCCCTGAGGTCCCCTTTCCCCTTGGACCTCCCCGGGGGTATACTAGCGTCCTGACGTCCTGGATATCGACGAAATTAATGAAAAAATTATTTTTATTGTTTGTCAACTGTTCGAAAGGTGATATGAAGGTTGCTAGTGATGATAACGACATGAAAAAACTCTTCTTCAATACCTGGTGTACCCTGCGTCCGGGTAACGACGACATCTTCTAGGAATTTTTTTTAAATTAAATGTAATAAATTCTATCTCTCGGGGGTTTTCAAAGTTGCCGATCACGACTATGACCCTCACAGTTTTCATGCATAGTCGTGATCGGCAACTTTGAAAACCCCCGAGAACTAGAATTTATTACATTTAATCTTGAAAAATCAAGAAATTCTTAGAAGATGACGTGGATACACAGGGCTCGAGTGTCCCGGAAATACCCCCAGGTAATTTGCAGAACATTGTGAGTGTCACAGTCGTGATCGGCGACTTTAAAAACCCCCGAGAGCTAGAATTTGTTACCTTTTATGAAGAAAAATTATTTATTTCATCAAAACTTATTTTATATCTCAACAAAATCTCCTGGTAGCCCGGTACACTTCGTCCAACGTTTTTCTAATTTTTCGATCTCTTCCAAATCAATACGGTTTCGGCAATTCTTCAAAATAGGCGTTTAAGCGATGACCTCATCGTTAGAGCCAAATCTCTTTCCGCCGGGCCATTTCTCCAAGTTTGGAAATAGATCAAAATCGCAGGGATCAAATGTGGAAAATCTGATGAATGACAAACCGTAGCGCTATTCATGCAATTTTGCCACTGGGACTGCGCCATTGTCACCACGACTTTGTTGGCCGATAAACCCACTTTGGGCTCTTTCTGCTTCGATTCGCCAGGACAAGTTCACTGTTTCGCCAGTTCTTTGGTCTCTGATGTAACCTAACTTAACCCAATCTAATCTAACCTAACCTAACATAGTTTTTTTTCTGTGAAGAGGAAATGCTTTATGCACACCAGGAGGTTTAATCCATCACTCTCTTGCGCCTTTTTTGAGGCTTTCTCTATGTGCTCTCAAAAGCCTAGCCAATCATCTAAGACAAGGCCCAGGTAGCCCACTATCTTGGTAGGTCTCACTGTTTCCCTCCCTATGTTTATCGTGGACCCCTGAGAATCACGAGCTCCGTTTTGTTTGCTGCCAGTTGTAAGTGATGTTATTTTAGCCAGTTGTCTATTCGTTTGATCGATTCTTCTTTTTAGTAAGCGATGGCCTTTACACCTCTCGTTAGCACTATCTCTAAGATTCCATTACACAGAACATTCCACAGGTCCGGTCCCAGTATTCATCTCTGTGGAACTTCCGCAGTCACCTCCATTACTTTTCAATTTACGCAGATGCGCCGACCCTCCAGGTATTCGCTGACTATTGCAACCAAGTATCTTGGGATTCCCCTGCTGTTCAATTTACTGATGATCGTGCTCCAAGTTGCTGTGTTGAACCTAACCTAACCTATCCTAACTTTGTTGATATATACTGCAAATATTGTAGTCGCGCTAATATTACTACTCTCTTAATAACCGATAATGATTGTTCAAAGTACATGCTTTGTTTCTAACCTAACCTAATATAACATAAGCTAACCTAACCTACTACTAACCTAACTTTATTGATATAGAATACAAATATTGTAATCTTGCTAATCTTAACACTCTCATTTCTAATATTATTCTGAGAATTATATTGAAACCCGAACTTAATTTACGAGGTATGATTTTATCCGTTGGACTGATTTACATAATAATATGGAAATGGCACTCAATACACGTTTTCCGTCTTATCTCGTCTACGCAATTTTCCCATTTGAAGAATGAAGTATCCATGGCGATCTAATTTTTGCATACCTATCGTATTTTACGTAATCTGTTCGGAGTGGACATGTGCCCAATCTTCACTATAAACGTGAATGACCAGTTCAAGTTGAAAATGAAGATCTTCAAATCCATGTCAGGCTACACTTCTCCTCAAGCAGAATTTCCCAGAAATGGAATGAGCTTCCATCGCTCGTTGTATGTGCTGTGTCTATTTCAAAAATCAGTTTGATTTGTAGTGCAACTGTGCATGTAATTACCTATTGTTTCAAATTATCGTGTATCTCGTTTTCCTTTTTTTTTTGCGGAGTTGAGGAAAATATTTTATGAGGAGGTTATGAGCCTTTGGGTCTCATGGCCTACTGTGAGAGTCACCATTCCAGGTCTGGCTACTGCCTCCGGTGACACTTAGGCCTGCTGACCCATTATATCTCGCCTATGTTTTGTTTTTTTAGGGTATCCACTCGAGTATTTATGTTCCTTGTACGAGTTTGTACAAGTCCTTTACTGGGTGGGAACTGTATAATTCTGGTTCGCCGTTAGACCCAAAAATTGACTATCTTTTGCGATTCAGTGCCTTGCATTTACACAGTATGTGTGTCACAGTTTCTGTATCCTTACCGCAAAGTCTGCATGTCAGGTCGCCATTGTACAGTCCCATTTTGTTTAGCCCTTTTACTGGCGCAAGGCCAGTCATGAGCCCAGTTACGACTTTTATTTTTCCCTATTTAGTGCTAATAGGTCTATCGTTCTTTTGTTACACGGGGCTTTGATGTATTTCTTCCCATGTTCGTTTCCTGGGATTTTTCCCAGTATTCTTTGTGGTTTTCCACGATCCAGTCTTCTACAGACCTTCGTCTGTACGTTTTGGTACCATCATGGTCTGTTCTGGATCTGGAGCGTGCTCCGACCCTCTTCTTGCAAGTTCGTCGGTTTTTTCATTGCATCTCTTAGACCTAGTATGAAATTTTCGTTTTTGTTTTTGGACTCTATTGAATTAATTCTCATTAATGATAATACCTATATCTACCAGACATACCCAACTATTCAAATTGATAGGAAGGCTGGCTAGCGTTCAATGTCCGGTATAATTTGATTTTCAGAATATCCGGTCTAGTCGTAATACTGGGTATAGTGAATAATTTATCAATGCATTGAAGTACCATATTTTGATAGTAATATGTATCTGGATGGTAATAAATTCGTAACGCAGCAGTTTAAATTGATTCATAGCTGAAGACTTCAAGAAATGTATCAACCCACACCACAATAACTTCCTCTTAAGCAACAAACATCAAATGATGTAAGCATGTTTTTGGGTTGTAATATTATAATAACACATAATATTAAAGGAACATAACTTATTTTATTTCCCAGTTATCTGAACAGATTGCTGTAAACCAGAGACAGGTCTTATTTATTTTGATTTTATGGCGCATTAAACTGATGTTATTAGCGTTTTAGATCAGAATACAAATCATTTAGTTTAGTAACGTAACATCTTCTCACAATCTCATAATCAAATCTCGTTCAAACATCTGAATTATAAAATCTGACAAGAATGTTTATATCAGTTTTCAGTTTTATTGCTTTTAGTTTCAACTTATGATTACCAATTATAATGTGGAACGCCAAGGGGCCAATTAAATACATGGAGAACGAAGGTAAAATGCTAAAATAAAGGTGTTAAACGTAATCTAATTAAAAAATTTAAACGAATTATAGCTATCGTAAAATATAATAATGATTTTATTAAATTGTCAAGTTAATCGACCTTAAACAGATGTCTGCGTTTGTACCTGGTATAAGTATTCCAAAAATCCGTTCCACGAATTCCAGAAAAGAAGTGTCGGTGCGAGTTAACGTATTAGATCCAGTAGCGCAGGTGACAATTCTTCTATGTAGATGACTGTCGACTGGGCCATTTGAATCACTAAATTTGCTTTAGGAAAATAGTCTTTTATATTCGTGCACCTTACCTAGTGACCTTCTGACATGATATATGATTTCTGCAGATTTCTGATAATTTAGAAACATATATTCATACTTCCTTGTCAACAAGTTTTTATGGCTACAGAAAATAAATTAGATAGTTCAGTTGTAGCACCCAAAGAATATCTTGTTTTAAATAAAATACCTAACACAGTTATTTTATTGACAAATATTACAATTATGATCTGGCAAAGATAATGAAATAGGGATCTGATAATCTAGTAGAGTTTAATGCAACCAAAACTCAAGTTTGCGTCCTTCTAGGAAGGCGCTCCCCACAATCCCTTATGTGATGATGTCAGGTACAACTATTCCTATGAAGTTTTCCATAACCATAATCAGCACCACCACCAACAGCACTCTCTCATGGGACGAGCATGTGAGGTCCATTGCGAAAACTGCTTCACAAAAACTTGGTTTTCTATTCCATGCCAACAGCTCTTCACACTATACAAAGCACAGATTCGACCTGTCCTGGAGTGTTCACATGTTTGGAGTTAGATACCCAAACATACGCTGAAGCTCTTGGATCCTATCCAAAAGAGAGCTATTCGTTTGATTGATGATGTCACACTTACGACTTTATTAACCTCTAGAACATAATAGAAAGGTGGGAGATCTTTCCCTCTTCATATATATTTCCATGGTCGGTGTTCATCAGAAATCTCGTCTGTAGCTCCACCACGAGTGATTCCAGATAGGCGGACTAGACGAGCTCAAACTAGTCACTCCTTCATTGTCAAGTTCGAGACCTACCGATCTTCTTCCTACCAAACTTAATTTCTTTATCGAACAGCAAAGCTGTAGAGCTCTTTACATTGAGAGGGCTAGCCCTATGTCTACAACCTCCAAACCTTCACGAAAAGAACGAATGCCTATCTCCTCTTCCTACATTCCACAGCTGGCTCACACGATGTCCTTCGAACATTATAGGTTTCCCTCTCTTGTAGTCAAATTATATAAAAAAACAGTACTAACTTAGGTACTACAAAAGAGCCCAACTAATATATAATTTTAATGATAATCTTGGGATATATGGTTAGTGGAATTTTACCTAATTGGGTTTAACACATCGAGGAATTAAATAATAAACTGGTAGCATACGGAAAATATAATCATACAAACTTAAGAAGGGAGAATTATCAAGTTTGTTAAACGTTCAATAGGATATCGGACTTCTTATATTTAATAATTTCTAGGGATTCTGAATGTGCAAAATCTTGAAATTATCATCAAAGTTATGGTTTTCTAAAATTAAATGTTAGGCAAAGGTTGAATTATGTTCTTTGATCCATTTTTTGAAGGTCCTTCCTGTCTGACCGATGTATATCGTAGGGCAAGATCCACATGACAGCTTGACAACCCAACATTTGTTTTTATCGTATAATTCATCTTTATTGTTTTTGATAAACGTGTCTTAATTATTCTGCGTCTTAAACACTACGTGAAAATCTAAATTACTAAGAAATTTTTAAATTTTAGTAGTGGGTGGCCCCATATACTCCATACTAACATAATGATAGTCTTGTTTCATTGTAGGAAACACTGAGTTCTCTTTGTTAATAGGCACTGTTAGACCACAGTTTGGAAATATCGAGGTGGTATAAATGAGAAATCAAGTTTGACTTCCAAGAAATTGCTCCACTGAGTATAAGTATATAATATATATTGTAAAACACATATCATGACAATTTGAATAAACTTTCATTGCCATAGAGTGTAAATTGACGTATTTCCGCGTTTATAGCTGTCAACAGCTAGTAAATAGATAATACAGTCATACATTTAAACAGCAGACGTTCCTGAAGGGGACAACAATAGTAGTAGGTAATTCATTCGTACATATAATAATAATAATAATGATAATAATAATAATAATAATATGGTTTATTTGTTATCAATAGAGAACTAGAATAAAATACAATACGCAGTATGCAATATATACGATTACTCACAAAATAATTGAATTAGTCTGTGAGCAGTACACTGAAGGTTCTATTAGAGTCTTGTAAAACACATATGTTGTCATCTCGAATAAACTTTCAATGTCTTTCTCTTTATTTGCTTCTAATTATTTACAATATATTTCCTACGAACCATATGAATGATTGCATAGGTTTCAAGAGCTGTATAAATTATAGTAAATGTAAAATTTATTGTAGATCTGTGCACGCCGCTGGAAAACACTAATTTATATTTACATAAAATGATACTTGTGGCTATCAAACCCGACTATCAGAGTTCTGTTTCTATTAAATGACGTGTTGTTTTAAAAACACGTTATTTTATTATCCTAAGCTCAGGCTTGGTCTATGTTTTGAAGCTAGACATATTATATTACACATATTTTTATCGTAATGATCCATAATATACACATTTCTTGTTAATGAAGGAAATAATTAATATGGCTAATTACTTTTAACGTCTTAATGCTTAGAAATACCTCCGAAAGAAAGACAGGAGGAGATTATAGATTGTATTGGAATTGTAACACTTTACGCATTCGAACAATAATTAGAACTAAGTTCTTCTTCATCATTGGGTTGCTTGAAGTGGAACCGTATAATTTATTGTGGAGAAGATGGCGATAAAGACAACTGGAGAAGTAATCACCAAACGCAAGTACCGACCCTGGAAATCGACAAACTGGGACATCTCCCACGAAAATATGATAGGTTGTGGGAGTGAATGTGATGGAGACACAATTCGAAGATTCCAAATGAACACTACACTGAATAATACACTGTAGAAAAATTCCAAAATGAGCACAATATCTTTCGCCACATAGTGACATCTTCAGGGGAAGTATGGTACTTAAGCTTCCAACAGTATTACTAGCTACTTATAAATGAAGAAAAACTGCCCAAGGAGGCTGATTTAATGATTCGGTATTCAGATTGTTTATAGTTAATTCACGAGTTACAAGAATACAGGTTGTTGACACTGAGGCATTAAAATCCAATAATCAAGTTGTTGTGCCTGTGATATGTTTTAATGTAGAAAATTCGTGGCATGCAGACAAGTTGTTCAGTTATTAAATTTCCAGAAAAAGTTTATCCTCGAGCAGGATTCGAAACTGCGACCTCTAGTTTGCCGAACAGTGGTTTACCAATTGAGCTGCTACCGAGAACACACTTTAGCAACTGCATTACGGGAGATCGCTTCTTCTAGAAATCAATGTTAATATTACACCTACGAACTTCTTAATTTTATGTTCGATTTTGTATCTGTTCCCGTGAAACATACGAATATATGATTTAAGTATCTTACCCAATAGAGAAGTTTGCGATTAAGGACATGTTTATGGATGATCTCTTCGATATGAATGGAAACTTCTGCGAAAATAGGACTAAGTGATGAATCCAGGGTAAATGAAATCATCCGAAGATTCAACATAAAGGCCATTAAATGGTACACAAATAGTTCTAAGACAACAGCAAGATCTAGAGTGTCTGCACCTGGAACCGAATACTTTGAAAGCTGGCTAGGCATATTCCAGAGTATCTTCCTAGCGGGAACCTTATTCCTATATAATAGATAATAGTTGATCAAGTCAGGAATGGGTAAGTTTGGGAGTTCTACTGATGAAACCGCGTTTTCCACATCTTGATAAGTCTTCACAATTTATATATAAATATGGTTTCGGCGCTTACATGGCCTATTAACTTGTAGCTTCCTGAAATTTCTAAGATATAACTGACAGTATGATTCCAAGTATTTGTATTCCTTACTTATTGCGGTTTTTGCGATTGCATCATGTCGAGCTGATGTCGATAGGTCTGTTAAGTGAGTAAATATGATTTTGATATAAATTTAACATACTCACTAATCCTACCTACTACGCCAGTTATGTTATTCAATCAATGTAACTTATTCTTGACAAAATATTAAATTGTTAGAATAATGGCTTTATTAGAATAGTTTGTCGGAATGAATACATTATGATAATCCACTTAAAATACTGTTAATGTACTGAGGATCTATCGGCTACTAAGTGGTCATCATCAGAGTAAACAGTACTTTAACAGTATTTTTAGTGAATAAGGGTGATTATTTCTTATTTATAGTGTTATATTGTATTCACATTGTGAACTCTTCTATAGTTTAATAAATAACATGATGATTATTCTAAATAAACTAATTAATTCAATACAATTTGACATCAAAGAAGGTGTCAATTGCAAAATGCTAACTATGGAAACAATCAACTATAAAAAATTAAATAAAGGTAGTTTTTAAATTTTTGATCTTGGATCCATTATGGACACCATGTTTGAAAATTAGTCTGGAATGGAAGACGTCTGAATAATAATACTCATATTTGAGCATTATGAAATATATCGTATTCGTTAAAATAAATAGAACTGACATGTAATTTCCTATAGAATGAATAAATCAACGGAATATTAAAAAAAGTAATTTCTGTTCGCCCACATATCTTTAACGAATACTAAATCTTTTAGAGAATTAAAATTGTCGAGTCAAGAATTTTCAACGGCCCTCTAATGTAATATCGCTGCATCCAACAACGTAATTACCGATAATTGAGCCTGAGAGTGTAAAGGTAGACGTATTTTAAATAGTCCATCATTATAAGTAATAAACAACAATAAGGTTTATTGAATAGCAGTTAAGTAGCCAATTGTTAATCAACAATAGACTAGTCTTCATTTGTTAGGCAACAATGATGAATCGACGCGATGTTCTTTTTTTTTGTGAGGTTCGCTTGTTTAACAAGTTAATAAGCCCAACAATCAGTTAGCGCATCAATCAAGAGTGTCTTCGAAAAAAGGACGAACGCTCACGTCAAATTCCTTCTTGATTGGTTGTTTGCTGGGAAATTAATAGCGTTTTTTGTTTATTTTACTTGTTAATTGTGTAAAATTCACGCGTTTATTTATTCATGGTTTGCCCCCCTGGTGAGCATATACATAATACGTGGACGCTGGTGCCCAGACAAGGTTTTTTGTACGTTTTGGGGTTACCAAAGTCTGGTAACGTATTTTTCTTCCAGCTTGACGTCTTGATACGGCACGCATCAGATTTTATCTGACTAAGTTGGCCGACGTTTAAAATTTCATTAATTGTTCAAGGAAAGTTTTAGTTGCGCCTCGTGATGAAATGAAACAATGATTTTTTAGTAATTTTATTTGAAGTCAGAACAGGTAATGACTCTGTTATTTAGCTTTCTTGAAAATGCCCTTTCACTTCTGAAAATGCTTTTGATTGATTCTTATTTTAATTCTTGCACTTGTTCCTGTTACTTCGGAACGAAATTATATGAGAGAAGTATAAATTTATATCTCTGTAATAGGTCGCTTCCTCTTTAGGATCATATCAGAATTAAATAAATTGATTACGCAATAAAATAGGGTAGCTTATTTACTGCCATTTAAAAACAGTTTGAGGGAATATCGATTAATGTGTAGTGGAGCTTTGGAATCAAAAATTACTTTTGGAAAAAATGTTGATAATTGATTAGAAATATCAGATACTAAGAGCTATAGCAAATAATCTTATTGAGATTTGAGATTTATTTGAGTAAAATCCTTTCGATATAAAAAATGTGGTTACATTTTCAATTATCTTTTAATTTTAGGTTCTAATTATATTTACAAGTTATCATAATATATTAGTTTATTTTATCAAGCAATGATACTTATCTAAATCTAAACAACGGAGTGTTTGTGTATATTCACACTGATAAATGAACCAAATATATTTTTGGTAAATGTATATATATTATGTCTGATTACGAATATAACAAGAGCCCTAGATAAGGTTAAACTAAAGTTACCAGCTCTGAATGGGGAAGAAATCCCAATTGCAAAAAACACAAAATACTTGGGGGTCATTATTGATCACAAGCTGACAAGGAATCAACACCAACAGAAAACAAGCCAAAAGAGCACGATAGTCCTCAACCTATACAATGTGTGGAAAAAATTGAGGGCTACAACCAAACAACCAAAAAGGATCACATATCTATACATCAGGGTCGTTAGACTCAACATAGCATATGGCTCGGTGGTATGGTGGCCTAAGACTCAGCAGGCTGGGGCGATCCGAAGGTTGAGGAGCATCCAAAAGCAAGTTGCCTGGCTGCCATGGGAGCTGTGAAAACAACCCCAACAACCGCCTTAAAAGCCTTGCTGAACCTACTGTCACATCAGGAGACTGGCCAGAGAGCAAGCGCACATAAGCAAATTGCACGGTAAGATGTACAATGAGCTAAAGAATGTGTTGGAAATCGACCGCATAATGGGAATGCTATGGGATGAGATGCTTCTCAAATATAGCAGAGAGACATGGAAGCGAAGACCTTCAATAAATGCAGAAATGACCTGTTCCACAGAAGGCTCAAAAACCGAGGGAAGATGCAGGAGCAGGATATTCCAGGCAGAAGTTGCAGCAATACATCACTGTGCCGAAGAGCTATTAAGCCAAGAGTTTCGATGAAAAACGATCGTCATATACTCTGAGAGCCAAGTGGCTATAATAGCATTCACTTCCATACAAGTTGATTCCATACTTGTCTGGGACAGCTTAGAAACCCCACAAGAGTTTGGCAGTCAAAATAGACTGTCTTTAGCCTGTGTACCAGGCCACACAAGCTACAGAGGCAAGGAAGAGTCTGATTCACTAGCTCGAGTAGAAGCACGTGGGGCAACAACCATATGTAGGTTCTACCAAGAAGATGAGGAAGCCTCAGCACACGTATTGTGCTACTGCGGAGGTCTAACAAGGTTAAAGATTCCAACGATATGGAAGGAAAAATCACAACCCTTCCAATATATGGAGGAGCTAAGGTCTGGTCTAGTAATAAAGACGAGTCTAGGCAGGGAACTCTAACATAATATGAAGGCATACAAAATAGATCTGCAAAGGTCACAGTGGAGAGGCTCCCAGCTCATTAGCCCGATACAAATATAATCTAATCTAATCTCAAGTTATACATTCTCGACCGGTCACTAAAATCTGAAATATACACTTTCTTCCGAGAGCCATAGAAGTGGGAAAATATGGATTTGACCATAATTTTGTTTTATATGTCTATCTAGAACGTTCAGCTAATTCGGTAACCCTAACTAGTTCCAGACAGCTGGTTTGTCTTCTATGACTCATCAGCGGATTACTGACATGATACGATTATGAACATCACTAGTTATTTGTATGTTTATTGTTGAATGCAATAACTTTAACTGAATATATGGAATACACAATACACAATAGATCTGCAAAGGTCACAGTGGAGAGGCTCCCATCTCATTAGCCCGATACAAATTTGATCTAATCTAATCTAAAGCTATACTTTCTCGACCGGTGACTAAAATCTGGAATATACACTTTCTTCCGAAAGCCATAGAGGTGGGAAAATATGAATTTGACCTTAATTTTGTTTCATAGGTCTATTTAGAACGTTCAGCTAGTTCGGTAACCCTAACTAGTTCCAGCTGGTTTGTCTTTTATGGCTCATCAGCGGATTACTAACATGATACGATTATGAACATCACTAGTTATTTGTATGTCTATTGTTGAATGCAATAACTTTAACTGAATATATGGAATACACAATACACAATAGATGTGCAAAGGTCACAGTGGAGAGGCTCCCATCTCATTAGCCCGATACAAATCTGATCTAATCTAATCTAAAGCTATACTTTCTCGACCGGTGACTAAAATCTGGAATATACACTTTCTTCCGAAAGCCATAGAGGTGGGAAAATATGAATTTGACCTTAATTTTGTTTCATAGGTCTATTTAGAACGTTCAGCTAGTTCGGTAACCCTAACTAGTTCCAGCTGGTTTGTCTTTTATGGCTCATCAGCGGATTACTGACATGATACGATTATGAACATCACTAGTTATTTGTATGTCTATTGTTGAATGCAATAACTTTAACTGAATATATGGAATACACAATACACAATAGATCTGCAAAGGTCACAGTGGAGAGGCTCCCATCTCATTAGCCCGATACAAATCTGATCTAATCTAATCTAAAGCTATACTTTCTCGACCGGTGACTAAAATCTGGAATATACACTTTCTTCCGAAAGCCATAGAGGTGGGAAAATATGAATTTGACCTTAATTTTGTTTCATAGGTCTATTTAGAACGTTCAGCTAGTTCGGTAACCCTAACTAGTTCCAGCTGGTTTGTCTTTTATGGCTCATCAGCGGATTACTGACATGATACGATTATGAACATCACTAGATATTTGTATGTCTATTGTTGAATGCAATAACTTTAACTGAATATATGGAATACACAATACACAATAGATCTGCAAAGGTCACAGTGGAGAGGCTCCCATCTCATTAGCCCGATACAAATCTGATCTAATCTAATCTAAAGCTATACTTTCTCGACCGGTGACTAAAATCTGGAATATACACTTCCTTCCGAAAGCCATAGAGGTGGGAAAATATGAATTTGACCTTAATTTTGTTTCATAGGTCTATTTAGAACGTTCAGCTAGTTCGGTAACCCTAACTAGTTCCAGCTGGTTTGTCTTTTATGGCTCATCAGCGGATAACTGACATGATACGATTATGAACATCACTAGTTATTTGTATGTCTATTGTTGAATGCAATAACTTCAACTGAATATATGGAATACACAATACACAATAGATCTGCAAAGGTCACAGTGGAGAGGCTCCCATCTCATTAGCCCGATACAAATCTGATCCAATCTAATCTAAAGCTATACTTTCTCGACCGGTGACTAAAATCTGGAATATACACTTTCTTCCGAAAGCCATAGAGGTGGAAAAATATGAATTTGACCTTAATTTTGTTTCATAGGTCTATTTAGAACGTTCAGCTAGTTCGGTAACCCTAACTAGTTCCAGCTGGTTTGTCTTTTATGGCTCATCAGCGGATTACTGACATGATACGATTATGAACATCACTAGTTATTTGTATGTCTATTGTTGAATGCAATAACTTCAACTGAATATATGGAATACACAATACACAATAGATCTGCAAAGGTCACAGTGGAGAGGCTCCCATCTCATTAGCCCGATACAAATCTGATCTAATCTAATCTAAAGCTATACTTTCTCGACCGGTGACTAAAATCTGGAATATACACTTTCTTCCGAAAGCCATAGAGGTGGGAAAATATGAATTTGACCTTAATTTTGTTTCATAGGTCTATTTAGAACGTTCAGCTAGTTCGGTAACCCTAACTAGTTCCAGCTGGTTTGTCTTTTATGGCTCATCAGCGGATTACTGACATGATACGATTATGAACATCACTAGTTATTTGTATGTCTATTGTTGAATGCAATAACTTTAACTGAACATATGGAAGACCATACATTATCTACTTGCGTCAATTCTAGATTAATATGTGATGTGTACGTTTATTTTTGATGCTGGATAAATTTAAGAGCAGGTAAAACGGACAAGACGAAAGTGTGTATTCTTGAGAATCGGTAGCGGACGATATTAAAAAAACAAAAGATTTAATACATATTCAAAATTCAGGTGAACAGTTCCTTGGGATTACTCTTTTAAGTAATGCTGCAGGACGAAACTTTATCGGAGGTCCACTGATCCATAAACAAAATTAGAGGTTTCTCTCTGACTTTTGAATCTGATACGATTCCAGAGCTAGAACAGAACATGAAACGTGAATTCACTGATTTGAAGCTGCATTTATGTGAAAGCATTATCTATGTAGAAAAACTTGATAAGTAGGATGGTACGTATCATAGCAGCTCTCAACAAATCTCATACTAAACCTAGAGAATGTTGAATTGTATATGTACTAGAAATTAAATTATCTCCGTTTATTAGTTGACTTAATTACATTATTAAATAAGTTAATAATAAACAATCTAATCAAATCTTATGATTATATTTCTATTTATATTGATTTGAGTGGAAAGTTAATGAGTTTTATAACAATTTGTAATGCTATACTCGGCCTACCTTTCGATTAAACAGCAAATTCAATTAAATTTTTATTCACTTGCGTTACGGTTACGATCTTTCTAAAATGGCAATATTTGAAATCAACTGCTGCAAATTGATAAACACGATCACCTGCGTATATCGCATTGCACATCGTAATTTGACAACAAATAGCCAGTAAATATTATACATATTTTCACTTGTTCATAAATTCGTATCAGATAGTCATCTGTGGACAGCATTACTTACAAAAACTTCATTTAAATATCAAATTAAAGGTCGTAACGTCGTCTACATTTTTGTGATGTGATGATTATTATTATTCCTAGAAAAGTTCTTAAAATATCTCCATAGTCTCCCGAAACAACCTCTGAAAGGATGGTAGATCATTAATGAACACAATGCGATTCGATGTTTCACTATAGATCAGCTACACGCACATTCATCTGAAGTTCAATCGTTTTGAATTGAGGAGCGTAGCTATGAGTATAAGCTATCGTTGGCAATTACTCTGACAGTACTCATTCAATGACAGCATCCCGGTTCTTATAAATTTCAATAGAACTGACTGAGAAATGTTCTAGGTAAGTATAAACAACTTTGAGGACTCTTTACATCACGAGATACAGAATGAAATTTCCTGAATTATTAAGATACCTTAGATGATTCAACATAGGATTATGAATATGAATAAATGTAAAACATTGAATCATAGGCGGGACTCGAACCCACATTTCTGGATGTCTAGTCCAGGATGTTTACCAATTACACCACTTTGGTCCGGTCAGAGTCTTATATTTTTGTAAATATAATATATAATCCTATGTTAAATTATCTAAGTTAAAGTTAAAGAATCTCGTTTTCTCGTATCTTATTTAAAAATCTAACAATTTTATTGTAGGTAGGTACTAATGGAAATTAGACGAATCATAATATAAACAAGAACATTATAGCAGAAAAATTTGTATTCACTTATTGTATCAAAATGAAGAATGTTCAAATTAATAATCCAATACATTTGATATTAACGCAAATGGGAAATTATTAATCTAAATCGTTCGAGACACTGAACACTAATAAACGAGTTTATGAATGAATCTACTAATAAACAATCAGCGTTCATTTGATAATATTAATAGCTTAATTAAGTTTATCGATATTGTGTGAACATGTGAGAAAGTCGAAATGTTCAACGCATTCCTCAGATATATCGTTAATAATAATTTAAAATTATTTACTACTGTAGTACCTAGTTGATTTATCTACAAATTAAATTTTGCTGAAATAAATGAATTCTCATTACTGTAGAAACGATCGTTTCACTTCCCATCGTTTGTTATAATAGCGATATACGAGGGCAAGGTGAAAAGTCCCTTAAAAATAAAACAGATGGCGCCACAATCGAAAATCCCATGTGACATTTGTGATGTACCATCTTTAACTAGAACCTTGAAGATTTTTGTAAACGTGGTAAAAAGTGAATGTCGCGTCTTCATTAAACGTCATTTCTTGCGTGAGAAAAACATTACGCCAACCATTACAACCAAAGCATCGCTTGTTAAACATTATGGGGTCTCTTCACCATCGATTTGAACGATTCTCAAGTGGTTTACTGACGGTATCGTCCATATCGATTACCTTGAAGAGGGCAAAACGATCACCGGCGTATTTTAAGCAGAGCTGTTGGATCTATTTGAAGAGAAAGTGGCTGCATTTGGCAAAGAAAAATGTGCTCTTCCAGCAGTACAAGGTATCGGAGCACAGGAGTCGCAATGCCAAAATTGCATGAATTGCGCTACGAATTGGTTCGTCATCCACCATATTCTTCAGATTTGGTCCCCTGCGATTTTTATCTATTTGCGAACTTGCTTACAATTAAATAGTTTGGAAATATTCGCCTATTCGGTTTTCTCTGTGGTCAGTACCATAGACTTATTTAATAAATTAATAATAATAATTAATGCAGCTAGGTCTTGTTACAAAGCTACAAGGACTGTTTTGAAATAATTATGTATAGAATATGAGTTCCCGGCATTTTGTCTTTAGATCAGCAGCTTCGATGTTGGTGTCTGCTCGTGGGAAAAGCGGCGATGTTGTCCTTTCGGTTTTCCTTGTCACTTTGGGAATTGATCCAAAGTGTGCTGTGTAGATGTTCTTCTCGATAAATCGTTAAAACGAACGTTTCCCCGCGACTCTTGTCTTCCGTAACTTCGAGCTATCCTACCGACTGCGCCAAATAAGTTTTTAGAATGTCAGATTCACTTTTTGATAAATTCATTCATAAATGTTACCAACACATGGCTAATTATAAACTTATATTGATTCGCTATTTATACAATTCTAGGAGAACTGAGTCAGCAGCTCTAGTGGAAATGTTACTTTTTTTTCATACTTTGAAAACACGAGAGGGAAACATATAATGTTTGAGGAACATCGTGTGAGCCAGCGGTGGAATGTTGGAAGAGGTAGATTTTTTTTTGAAGGTTTGGAGATTATAGCCATAGGGAAAGATTTTACTAGGTACATAATTCCACAGCTTTTCGATACAAAAATGAAGTCGGTAGGCAGAAAATCGGAAGTCTCGAGCTTGGCAATGAAGATGTGACTAGTTTGACATCGTCTAGTCCGCCTATTTGGAATCTCCCGTAGTGGAACAACAGACGAGATTTCTGATGAACACCAACCGTGGAAGCTGATGATGCCAGGTTCGCTTCCGCTCTTTGAAAGAATTTTAGTGGATATGGATGTTAGCGATTTAAAATAAGTGTTGAGTATATATATACACAGTGGGAACACTTGTATTGGTTGTGTTTTTCGTACATTTTTGGTATAACAGTGCAAGCGAACACAATTTCAATATTCGATCATCAAGACCGTGGGATATTCTCCTAATGAGAGTTCATTTTGACACACCCTGTATGCCTACGCTCTAAACCATCGACTTCTGAAACAACGAGGCTGTTCGAGTCTATTCATGGTTGATAGTCGCGAATCTGTAGGTGTGAAACGGAAAAGGGTAAACACTGAGTTCAGACACGACAACGAGTTATTCGGTCTGTATTTACGAGATCGATAAGTAAATCAGGATAGATCGGTGGGAAACCTGTATAGATATTGATGATATAAATATTGTAGTAATGGTGGTTGGATAACGTGTAAACCGGTACCAATTGAAATAAGTCATAAAGAATGCCAGAAGGAACAAACGAGCCAATATATATTATTTTACAATTTCTAGGCCACTTCTGTTGGCAGTTTCGATTATCCACGAGCGTATTAAAATAGGTATAATTTGGAACTGACCCATTTTAAAAATTACGTGCTGAAAATTCGTTCTACACTTAAAATAACTATTACAAGTTTGATTTTCACTAATTTAATGAATAAATGTGAATAGTTTCAATTACACAGTAGCTTCCTCGAACAGATAGATATTATTACAAAGTACAGTGAACGCTGTTCACGTTCACTGTCTGTCATTGTTGTTAGGATGAGCAGGTTTTTAATGGTTTTGAAGAAAACTAACCATTTGGTACAACTAATTGTGTTACAAACAAGCTTAGGGGTTCTTTATTTATTATATCAAATTAAACAAAACGATAAGGGCCTTGTGGACCTGTCGTCGTACAGTTGGGAGAACCTGGGGACTCACTCCATGGATGGTAGACTGGGTGTACACAACCATAGTGAGACCTATTGTAACATACGCCGCCATCGTGTGGTGGCCAAAAACAAAAACTGAAGCATCCCAGCATTCACTGAACAGAGTTCAGAGGCTGGCATGCTTGGGAGTAACAGGTGCAATGTCGACCACCCCAACAGCTGCTATGGAGAAGCTGTTGGGGTTGGAACCACTGCACTTCGCCGTTCAGGCAGAGGCCATAAGAGGAGCGTATCGCTTCGATCTTATCGGCCAAGGAAAGGCTGACCAAAAAGGCCGAAGCATCCTCGGATTGCTTGGATCACCTGGGCCTTTGGGGATGAGATCCGACAGGATCAAGGTTCACAGCACTTCCGTGCCTTTCATGATTAAAACAGTGAATGGGCGAGAGAACGCTGGGGGCAGTCCTCATATGATACCAGGGGATTCCATATGGCTTACCGAGGGCACCAAGACGGAAAAAAGTACGGGTGCTGGAATAGTCGAGAAAACGGACCAAGGGGAAAGAATTTCTTTGAACCTAGGGACTTTTGCGACAGAATTCCAAGCAAAAATAGTTGCAATTACAACATGTGCTCAAATCATGAGGGAGAGAGCCTATGAGAATAGACAAATCACAATCATAGTGAGCAGCCTGACAGTGCTTAAGGCACTGGAGTCATACACAATAACCTCACAATGTGTACTTGATTGCGTCAAAGAACTAACGGCACTAGTAATGAACCCCAATAGAGTAACACTCGTGTGAGAGTCTGAAGAAACCAAACAAAAAGGGACAGAAACTGCCGTCGCACTCGTTAAAGCGGGGGCGGAAAAACCACTGATTGGACCAGAGCCAACCTCAGTCATTTCTCATGCCACAGCGAAATCTGTAATCCAAAAATGGCTCAAGATACAGCACCGTGCCTACTGGAGAGAACCCGTATGTCGCACCCGAAGCGACTGATGGGAGATCTCCAGCAGCAACGAGTGAAAAATCTACTGACGTTCAGCAAACAAGAAATACGGAATCTTGTTGCATTCCTGACCGGACACGCCCCATGCAACAAACACCTCTATACGATGGGACTGGTAGATCAGCCCACTTGCAGTGGTTGCGGCGTGGAAGATGAGACACCTATGCATGTGCTGTGTCAGTGTACGGCATACACGGTTGGTCGTCGGACATACCTCGGAGACGATAAGACTACACCCGAGAAAATCAGAAGTATCCCCTATAGCAGGCTACTGAAATTCATAAAATACACCGAACAAGTGAGGGCACAATAGGACTATAATGACCGCAGTGCTGTGGGGCTCCCCTTAGGATGTAGAACCAACCTCACGGAGGAGGGGTTTTAGTCGGTAGGAATCCAATTGTAATTGTGCTAACCTCAGCACTCTCATTTCTAAGAATATTCTGAGAATTGTATTGAAATCCGGTTTCAATTTACGTAGTATGATTTTGTCAGTGGAACTCAATTTACTTAGGAATATGGAAATGGGACTAAATTTACGTTTTCCGACGTTAGTAAACAACAGAGTGGTATTAAAAGTAGATTGTAGTATGCTCTGTGGAAAAGCATAGAAGCTGTAAGTCATTTTATTGGAAGGTCCTCGCGAGGATTGCTGGCATTTCGAGTGCAAAGCGTTGATCGCGGCATCCTCTCATTTATCCAATTATGTGTTTGTCTAATGTATGATTATGATCATTACTATCGACAATTATCTACCTGGGATCATAGAACACAAACGAAGTCACAATCAAAGTAACTGGAATATGGAATTATAAACGATCAGTGAATTGAAAAATAAAAGCGATATATACGCCTGAAGCAAATACCAATACTCGTCCCATAAAATACACGTAATTAACACTAAAATAAATTAAGTACTTATTACCGAACACATTGTATTTTAGCAATTAACCAGCTGTTGGTGTACTTAGCGTAGTTTTAGCATATAAATTACTCGATGCGTTATTAAAAACTTTATAATTCGCGACAATGATTTAGCATTATGGCCGTAGAAACTGGTTCTATTAAATATTAAGCAGATATTATTTTATAATGTTCAGCCAGTGTTTATATTTCGTGCTCTTATTCAAACAGGGTCGGTATAAGGATGAATATTACACGTAGAATTAATGATTTGGATTTAATTGGGTCCATCCTTGAGACTGTCATATGAATTATAAAGTAAAGAAGAAAACTAATTTGCAGAATCTCGCGTAAATTAACTTGGATATTGCTCTTATAAATCAATAGCCTTCAATTGGAGGAAAACTCAGGACCTGCTCCAAACTGTATTCCATATTTTCCGTGTCACATTTGGAAAACGTAAATTGTTATTTTATTTAAGTTTACATCCGTATCATAGTTTTATTTATTTTTCTCCAATATTCCCTATAAACGGATACACATTTCGAATCTGATGGGATATGTAGATTTCAGAATATTCTTCTTGCTTGAATAGGTTAAGAAATGGCATAGACGATCAGGTAAAATAATTTGTTAGCAAACGATACCTGGGGTTGTACAGAATTGTGAATCGTTTGTGCCAACCGTCAAGTACATAAAAATCATTTCTTCGAAAAATGATTACATTCAGACCTGAAGTGCCGGTGAATGGACAAAAATAACCTCCTATTGGAGAATAATGAACATGTAGTTAACAAATAAAGATCAAGGCACAAGCGGCTGCAAATGGGGAAATAAATATCTTCCCGTCGATTGTTAACGCTATCCATTTATTCTTACAGCTGACTTCTTAAGTCTATTTTCCTTTTGTTGGATAACGAAATAGGTTTTACGCTTTTTTGCACACAAATCATCATATAAGTGTGCCGGTATAGTGTTGTTTCTTTTTTTTTTGGTTCCACGAAATAACAATTGAGCAATGTGATGTATCAATTAGGAATGGTGTGTCCCATGTTTCCCATTATTCGAACATGTAGAAGATATCGTAGAAATTTTGAAATTCGATTAATGAATAACGCACTTTAAAGGGCTTCACTCGAAAATAATGGACCATCGAAGGTTGTACGGAATACATCATTGATGCCGTCAAACTTAATTCCATAGATCACTAGGTTCCTTCATCCATAGGAACCGAAAACATTGTGTAAACACGTCGAGTTTATTCGAATTGACAATATATTGCTGTTTTTGACTACAACTACCCATTTGATACAATACAAACAAATTTAGGAGTTCTTTATTTATTATATCAAGGAATAAGTCTGTAATTTCAAATGTAATTCACAAACTGTTGCTGTGCTTGCCAAATGTGTGAAGAAGAATAAAGTACCCACTTACTGATTCTGCTTGCATCGAATTCAAATTCAATATTAACTAAATACATATTTCGGTATTAAATGGCGGAAAGACAGTGAATGGCAGAGGTTCAAGAAGGCTACGAAATGCTTCTTGAGAGTTTACTTGGTCAATTGAAATAAAACTGATCCTACACCTGGAAGATTCAGATTTTTTTTATACTCTGGAAATCTCCCATTACTTGCTTGGAGTGCGACATACGGGGCAGTTCCATCCAGTAGGTACGGTGGTCTGTCTTGAGCCATTTTTGGATTACAGATTTTGCTGTGACATGAGAAATGCTACAGGTTGGCTCTGTTCTAATTAGGGGTTGTTCAGCCCCCGCTTTAGCGAGTGCGACGACAGTTTCAGTCCATTCGCGTTTGGTTTCCTCAGACTCCCATACGAGTTTCACTCTATTGGGGTTCTTTACTAGTGCCGTTAGTTGTTTTACACAATCGAGTACACATTGTGAGGTGATTGTGTATGCATTTTCAAACATCATGAGAATTGAGGAGTTCAATATTCTGTCTTCTGTAAACCAGATTGATGTTTGGAACCTGAGATATTGAAATGGGTAACCATTACAGAGGCAACTCGATTTATCGATAAGGAAATGGTTTATTGGCTGGATAAACTTATTTCAGTGTTTAGTAACTCCACAGAAAGTAATTGCACGATTAGTTATTAATCCTTAAAGATTAGTAAAGTTTATAATGTTACAGAATGCTCTACGTGAACGATCCCATAATATTCAATTAATCCGTTACATTACGAGCGAATGTCGCTCTATAAAGATTGATTTAATTAAGTTTACCTTATTTTACGATGAATATTACAATTATCGTGCGCTATTTCAACAGACTTATGTGGCGTTTTGAATATTTATAGCCAGAGTTGCATGTAGTGGGTGTTACGAATGCAAGAGTTATTCAACCTGATCTATTGGTATTCACTTTATAGGAGAAGAATGATCGCGCGCGGGGCTCTTCCAGGAAATTGTAAAGTGCCTGAATGAACGCCTCTTTATTCTTCTGGATACAGTCACAATCGAGAAATTATCGTCGGTATTATACCGTCTGAATAATAATTAACATTAAATGTTTTATTATAAATTCTTGTAATTTCAATTTTAATATCCTGTACACTTTTTGCATTGCCAATCGGTCGTTATTTTTCGTAGACATACAACATAATGATAATTACGATAACAATGAGCGTTATTATTGAGATACTTTGTTCGTTATCGGTACTTCTGCGATATAATGCGAAATTAATGAGAAGAAGCAATTAAAAATTTAGGACCTCCTGTATGGATCGCAACAATATCTTGTCCTAAAATGGGTTGCAACAAATAATTGTCTTGCTGATCACGCACTATCACTGCTAAAAGAACTACTTTCATTAGAACGGTTTTGGCGCACGTACTCAAGTTGAGCAAGTGCGTCAAAACACCTAATGAAACTATACTCTATACTATTTTTTCTATTCCGAGTTTACAAAATGTATTTTCAAAATTAACTTAGTGAATCTTCAATTTGGGGTTTTCCTCTATGTTGAGTTCAACCAATTTATTACATTAAAAACAAAAATTCCCTGTTTAAAAGTAGATTTACGTTTCCTTAAAGATTGTTTGTCAAATTAAAACAGTCAAATGGCTATGAACCCGTAAATCCTCAAGAAATGGATCGATTTAGATGGAACAATGTGCATTCTCTTAATAATGTCATCAGAAAAAAAGGTGACCCCAAATAAAGTTGCGCAAATTGTTTATATCGTTTATAAACTATAAATAAACAATTTAATTGCCCCATTTTTAAGATTACATAAAAACTTCTAAAAAATGCAAAATTTGAACGTTTTTGATCGGATAAAGACTATTTTTTGTTATAAACAATTTATTTATTAACAAAATAGATCTATTCGACCTAAACTCCGAACTTAGGGTTGTTTTCGGATAATTTTGGTATTCAGGGTTCGATTTTATTATCAACATTTAGAAATGTTTATTTTTATTCTCAAAAATGAGCTTATTCAATTGCTTATTCATTGTTTATGAACAATATAAGCAATTTGCGCAACTTTGTTTGTGGTCAACTTTGTTTCTGATGACATTCTGTGGAGAATGCACTTTGTCTCATCAACATCGATCCATTTTCCAAGGACTTACGCGGGTTTTTCCTATTATTATACTCATTTGACTGCATTAAATAACGTTTTCCCAAAATTCATTAAAATATATACGTGTAAGAACGGGAAAATAGATAAAATCATTTTCTCTGCAAAACAAAGATGATTAAATTCAGAAATCTGTAATAAATATCAAAAAACTAAATTAGATTTTGAAACATCATATCATTCGAGTCCTTTCATTTTAAATTATTAAGCACAGTCTCGGCAAAAATCTTTGATCAATAATTCAATTTCTAAACAAAGAAGGAAATTGGAACGTAGTCAACTAACCAAATTAGAGCCATTACCTTCAAATACTTCAATAACATTCAAAAGTTTCACTTATCATTCTTCAGTAATTGATAAATTCCGTAGTATGTTTTCTAAATTTGCAATACAACCAGTTTATAGATGAAAGAACAAGCTAAAACACCGTTTAGACAACACTTTTGATAAAGTTTCCGATTTTGACAAATCTGGGATTTACAAAATCAATTGTGAGCCGTGGGTCAAACTAGAAGGAACATTTTACCTCGTTATAAGGAACATTTTACCCATATAAAATAATGGTGAAAATCAGCGATAGCCGAATATATTTTAAATACAGGTCACACCATTTCTCGAAAAAGTGTTAGTATACCCACAGTGTGAACACTATATCTAGGTGATGTATAAACGAAAAAGCAATTTATTAAATTCCGATTTATCTCCAGCTGAGGGTAACCTCAACTTGTATTATTATCCCCATATAGTATATAAAAAGGCACATTTTGATTTATAATTTAGTTTATTCTGATGATGGCTACTTGGTAGCCGAAAGATCCTCAGTACTTCAAGAGTATTTTTAGTGGATAAAGGTGATTATTTTCTATTTATAGTGATATTTATTGCAATTTAAATGAAAACGCGTCAGCCCCGCTTCCAGGTAACTTGATTGTATACATAACTAAGCATACAAATTACTGACTGCGTTGATTTTTCAATTTATTCTGGTTGGCACCTACAACATTTTAGGGTGCCAGGAAGACCATTATTCATGGGACAACTTGTAAGAATTGTTAATTCAGGTTACTGCTAGCGCGTACCCTCATTTGAGGGCAGCAGATCGCTGAACGTTATCAAACATTATCAGACCATGAGAAACGACAGCGAATGCTCAACATTCAATAAACAGTTGAAATCAATAAGATATGCATTCGAGAGTGTTGTATTAACGACACAAATTCAAGTGAAACCGGACGCAGGATGATCGTTTCCTGAGATGGATAAAATGCATGGTAATAATTATTCGGTAAAAAAATTACGATATAATTGCTTCTTAGGTATGTGGGGTCCACATCAATATGCGTACAAGGTATGATAGTTAACAATGGTGTCAATAATAATAAATAAACCACCCTCGCTGTCACGTTATGAAGTATTTTTCCTGTGTGTAAGTTAGTATGCACATACAGATAGTACATGGGCATATTCTACGGATTCTCATGCGTTATTCATGACAGGTCGGACTCCTCACTGTAATTTGTAACGTTTTATGGCTAACGATCTACCAATTTTTATGATTTCGTAGATAATGACCTTAAAGGCGTGGACGGAAGATCCTGGATTCAACAATTACTCTATTTCCATATTTCTGATAAAATGTGAAATTGTTGATATATAGCCGGATTTAAGAGAAAACTGAAGAGGAACAAGAAGATGTAATTGATGTATCTGATAATATTCCACCAAAGTCAACGTTACAACAAAATTCCTTCAAACAACTATAACGACTTCCTGAAAGCTCATGGCAACAAATCAACTTCCCAAATGCTATGCGAAAAAACTCATCATCTACCAATTCAATTGAACTGAGATCCATTGGTTGGTGGTCGGCTCCAACGAAGTTCTCGCTGGAATACCATCTCTACACTTATTAGTAACAGCTAAAGCCATGAGAACGACGTATTGCTTAAGGGGCCTAGGCCACTGAATTGAAACGCACTACACTCGTGGACACTCAATGATTTGAATTGAGGCCCGCTCTAAGTGCCCCATAGTAGAGATGAAGCAAGATAGCACAATTCCAGCTATCTGTTTCACTTCTCCCAAGATCCTCAGCTCTGCAAGGTGAGATTGGAATAAGTAACTCCCATCCTGTTGCGACTCGGTGGGCTCGTATGGTTCACAGATGGCCTCAAGATAATCCAAAAATTTTCAAATTCTTTTATAATACTTGGAACTTATTCTATGGAATCTTAGAACACTACAGTTAGCAATTTTGGTTACATTATTCGTCAAAAGTATGATTTTATTGGGGTTGTGTGTTACGGCATGAAGAGAATTCAGTGTCTCGACATGCTGCAACTTGATTGATTATTGTCTCAGGTTGAAAGTGATGTTAGAATAGATTTTCTCATGATCGAAAACGTATTATTACGATGTTTAATTAGAATCGAGTAGGTCGAGCAAAATCGATATTTTTCCATACTTGCCCGTTATGAAATGTTTTCATTGCGGTTATGAATTTAAAACACATCTGTTCAAAATTGTAGCTCGTATGATGTCTTTAACTATAGAAAATTGACTATGTAGTATTTTTCTAATACCTATTTTGGACATCAATGTGTTAAAATTTGATTGATTTGAATTAGTTTTCTGATGTTTCGTCTTCTGATGATGGTGGTGAAACCGAAACATATGTAAGACGAAAATATAGTAGAGTGTTAGTGTGGCCTTTTTCCAAAAAAGTACAGATAATTTGTACCTGGGTCGAGAATGATTATAATATTCATTTTATATATGACTGAGCCTTAGTATGTCATTCCAGATATTTATTATCTCGGTTTCTGAGACTATTAGATGATTATTCATGTTTTTCAAAAGATAATTGTGGACTCATTGTCTTGGCGATTATGCAATTGTTCTGTGAGCAGAATAAATTCATTAGTAGCGAAGAGTAAAGATGAAACTAATTATTGTTTGCAGAGTGGTGAACAATTCAATAATAAAGTCAAATATAGCTGAATAAGTGTAGAATATTGTATTTGGACCTAAATTCTACCCATTTAGAAGTAAACGGACACTTTTACAAATCGGTTCAGTGATCTATGAACAGATTTCATCGAAGGTGCTCAGACCAAATCATCTTTAAAAAGTATAACTTTTAAGAGGTATAAATCAGTTTAGTTAACTTTAATAGTCAAACCCTTGGTTGTGTGGGTGGTCTGGCGGGATTAGGCTCAAAAATGCGTCAAAATAAAATGAGATTGGATTAAGGCACCTGGTCTGCTCTTTGGAATCAAGTCTTGCGAGAAATTAAACTGGCTATGAATTTCTCGAATAATATCGTTAAATTGATCTTTGGGCTTTTCAAAGGATTTGAAGTCAAGAGTGCTTATGAAATTGTGTATGGAATTGGTAAATATTTGTTTAACCGTGGCAATTGTTCGTTTTGCCATAGATATTCTGTCTTATTATTGCCGATTTGTATAGACGTGAAGTGGTTTTTATTTCGGTGGCTTGAACAAACTCTGCGATCCTCTTCAGAAACAAATAAACACATTGGCGTATCTAGAAAGGTGCATTAGTGCAGGAATAATAACTCCAAACACATCTTCGTATACAGTACGTAGACTATATAAGACACAGTAAGTACAGTAAGTAATCTAATAGGTAGTACATACACATCTTCAATCTAGTATTCGAATATTTTGGGTTCTTAGGTTTCTACTTCATCGACCAATGTAATAACAAATAATAAACATAAATACATTCTGAAATTTACCATTAAACTCATAACACAACCATAATGAAATTATAAATATCACTTCACTGCTTTAGACACTTTCCTTTGAATTTTCTACATCAATCAATAAGACAAAATCATTCGAATTATCAATCAATCAATCAAAACTTAGGCGGTCAAGTCCAGAGCAATTAGACCGCTTGATTCGGTCCATTGTGCGCCCTTTGATATGGGACTCAGGCCAGCAGGTATAAAGCAGCGCCGAAGGCTAGAATTCTGCATGGACTGATGGCTCTTATGCCCTCAGGCGGCATGTATGCCCTGCCGAGGTGTCGTAGCCAAGAGAAGCCAGTGCTGGACATTCTAGAAGGATATGAGAGCCATCTTCGTCCGCCTATCCGTATCTACCACAGCGTTTGTTTGCATTTGTCCAATTCATAGGAAATTTCATATCCTTTCAGCCAGGGTTGGAGTTTGTTCCTTCTGCCTAATTCGGCCAAGGTCTCCCTGCACTTCAAAACCACCCTAGAAATCACTCTATGGGCGCGAAGTGCGCCCAAGGCCGCAGTTTAGTCTCTGTATTACCAGGATACATGTACGAATTGCACAGACCTCGGCCTGGATAATGGTTGCGAAAGCACTCAAGGGAACTGGAAGCTTCCTTCTGGGTATGCACGAGTAGACTCCGGCTACGCTAGACTCGCCAGTCTTGAGCCCATACGTGAACCACACAAGTTACCAGGTCAGGAGTGATGCGGAGTCCTTGTTCTCCCTGTCCATCTTTTGGGTTATGAGGACGTCGGGTGTTTGGAATCTGACAGCGAGCGCTATCGCATTCTGCTTCAGTAAGAGGATCGGGCAGCTTCCAGCAGTTCAATCAATCCCAAATTGTGCCAATGCCGCGTGGTACGGAGATACCTACCCTCTGGCACAGACCGTCAAGCCGGTAGTTTACCGTACCCGCAGCCACTGGTCATTTTTTTTTTCATTTTTCTGGTGTTACTTTTCCTAGAGCTTCTTTCCACATAACCACTGATGTTTTAACGGAACTATCATCTCCACCAACGTGATCCCTGTATTAGCTTTCATCATCATCGTTCGAGGAGAGGGAGCTAGGCACCCAAATGCACTTAGGCTACTTAGTTGGGCTCATTGTGCGCCCCGTGATTACAGCCTATTCTATTCTAGCAGGCTTGTGGCCCGCCAGAAACCCAGAATATTATTAGTGCTGGCTTCCATGAGTTCTTCTGGAAGCAGTTTTGTTTCTCCGAAGTGTCGGTGCCTGAGGGATGTTAATGCTGGGCATTCTAACAGGATGTGAGAGGCAGTTTCTTCCGTCTCTTTGCATACCTACATACTGGGTAGTCTGTGATGCCCATAGTGTGGAGATGTTTGCTAAGACGACAGTGACTGGTTAGAATTCCAGTCATCTCTCTGATGTCCCTTCTGTTCAGAGAAAGGAGTTTCTCTGAGAGCCTAGACACAGGCTCTTTGATGAAGAGTAAGACCTGCCTCATGCTTGGTGATTCTCGCTACAGCTAGCATTAGCTTCCAGTTATACCCCAGATGTCATCAATGAAGTTGAAAATGCAATGGTAAGAGGGTAGACGAAGCATTCCATGTCCATATCTTTCAGCTGATATATTAGCGTATTATACTGGTCTCTTTATTCATTTTTACCAAGCTCAACAATTATGCTCTTGAGAAGTGTTACCGTAATGAATATTACCCCTACTCGACCACTTTCGTATATTTACTTCAAGATTATTTTTAGTGGTTAAGGATGATTATTTCATACTTATTAGTGTTATAGTGAATCCACAGTGAGCACTCAATATATTCATCAATAGTTAACGAAAGTGAGCATATAGTAAGCTACGAAACACCTGCAATGAGAAAAAATATTACAAACGATTTCAACCAAATTCAAATCAGGTCCACCTGCAGTTGAAAAAGTTATTCAGAAAGTTTAATATTAATTCTATGAAGATAATAAATCAATCATTAATAAATGCAGCTATGTGATAACATTATACGTATTATTTTGTTTTTCTTTTTTATTGTAATAAGGGTGTAATGAATTTTTTATTGAAGAGATATGAAATAAATATGGACTTCTCATAACTCAACTTAAAATTTCAAATACACTGAAAGATTTCACAACTGTGTATAGCGAACAGGGTGATTATTTGGTACTTATCAGAAATTATAAGTACGAAATAATCACCCTTATCCATTAGAAATACTATTAAAGTACTAAGGACGAATAAATCAGCAGAGTAAACTAAATTAGATAATCAAATGTACCTGGTTGAATACTATTTGGGGTTAAAAATGCAAACAAGGGGTTAACTTCAGGTAAATAAGATAAAGATAAATCGGAATTTAATAAATTGCTTTTTCCCTTATACATTTCCTTCCCTTCTAAATTATCTAGTATTTTGACGTTACTGTGTTTTAAAAGTGATAAATTCCTTGAGAAATGGCGTGACCTGTATTCAAAATATGTTCAGCTAATGCTGATCCTCACTATTATTCTTTTTTCTATAAGTAGAATGTTCTTTGGGAGTTAAAATGTTCCTTGCAGTTGGACCCACATAGAATTTTAAGCACGACTCACAACTAATTTTGTGAATCATAGATTTGTTGAAATCAGGAACTTCATCGAAGGTATTGCCTACACGGTAATTCAGTATTCAGTAAGTTTCATAGTTTGTTTTCTAAATTTGCAAAAAAAAACCTGTTTATTGATGCAAGAACAAGCTTAAAAACCGTTTAGGCAATACCTTTGATACAGTTCCCGAATTAGCAACATTGTCGTGTTCCAAATGCTATGTGGCTCAAACTAGAGAACATTTTAACTCTTTATGAAGAACACTATGTACATATGAAGAAGAGCTATTTCCATATTCCTACGTAAACTAAGTTCCACTGATAAAATCTTACTACGTAAATTGAGTCCCAGGTTTCATTACAACTCTCTGAATATTATTATTAGGTTAGGTTAGGTTGAAAAATGGTCATCACTGAAACAAACGCCTATTTTGAAGGATTGCCGAAAGTTAATTATTTGGAAGGGATCGAAAAATTACAAAAACGTTGGACGAAGTGTATCGGGCTATCAAGATTATGTTGACCAAATAAATCATTTCCTGTTTCATTTTTTCACATTAATTAGGATTCTTAATTGATTAACTTTAGGCTAACTATATTCTAATCTATAAATACTTCTCCTTCCTTATACCTTGATGTTGATACGTCATTCCATAACATTCATTCATATCAATGTTGATATGGATGATGTATCAACAATAAGGCAACCTTGCTTATGTTGCATTATTACACATATGGTCCACTTTGCATGTAATGTCAACCTCATTATATAACTTGCTAATATAACATGTAAACAATTAAACAAATAAAGTGTGTTCGAAATTTACCTAATTTAGGACTTATTAAAGATATACCCTTATTATCCCATTGCAGCATGTGAGAAATCGATTGGTCGAGCCTTTGAGTTGAGCAATAACAAAATTACGAGAAATAAAGGACGAAAGCCATAAACCATCACGGGTAATGGTATTAAGCTTGATGCTTTCGGCACTTCCCAAATTACCGGCCCCGGTAAACCTCCTCCAGAGCAAGTACCAAGGAATCTAGATTTATCGCTAAGTTGCGAATTGCAGTGAGCATTTTATAAGTGCCAAGAAAGGAATTGTAAAGTGGATAATGGGACGATTAGTGAGTAATAAAAACGAATCGAGATTGAATAGTTTGCGTAGTCTTATGATTTAAAATTGCGGGGTTGACCACGCTTGAGTCAGTGGTCGACTTCTTCGAAGAAGCAAACTCTTGGTTATGTATTTATGTTCCGTAATGATAGGCTGCCCGCGGTCTGATATATTGGACAGCTCTGGCCAGACTCTTGTTTATGCCCAACACTAACACAGCATTGTTAGTACAACACTTTACCGGCCTCTGGCCACGATGCCATCGCTTTTTCATTAATAATTACTGGTCAAATTGATATTTATATTTTGCCCGACTACCCTGCCTTATCGCCCACTTGATCTTAATAACAATTATAAATCTCACAAATGTTCGGTTTCTACTAGTACCCACAATATATTTAATACAACGACATAAATATCATGCCCTCTGTTTTTTATAACGTTGAAACGGGTTTTGGTTGCTACCAAACTTAATAATGAACCCCATATTTCGCGATATATATATATATTATGTTATGCTGAGACAAGCTACGTTATGGGGTGCTTCCGATAATCGCTAAGCCATCTAACATCTTCTGAGAAATATATTTATTTATTCATCCAGCATATAGAGTTGTTTTGTATTAATTTTCGGTTATAATATTACAATAAATTTAATTTATACCAGGGAATTTTGTAAAAACTGCATTCAATTCAATTAGCATGAACACTCTTTTCTTTTCATTGATAATCAAGATGAATAATCGTCCCTATAAGCAGATTTGCAGAAGCCTTCATCTAAATTCGTGAAATTGATGAATCAATCTGCGAAAATCTAATACACAAACTTGGACTTTTAGTCCTAATCTTCCTAAGCTGTACTGCTTGCCTAAAATTTATAAACAAGGGTATTCCATGAAATCAATCATTTCAAACATCAATTGTCCTACGTATAACATAGCAAAATGGTTAGTTGAGGAATTTAGCAACTTCCAAGGCGCACCAAGTTCCTTGCTGGGTGTAATTGCAAAGCTAAAATATTTCGAAATTGAACTCTAGTTTCATTTGTTTTTGGCTACGCGAGAAAACTCGAGTGTTAGAGGAACATCGTGTGAACCAGTGGTGGAATGTTGAGGAGAAGATTTTTGGCTTTCGAATTTTTCTCGAAGGTTTGGAGGTTATAGACATAGGGAAATACCTCACTATTCAAAGAGTTCGACAACATAACCGTTCGATAGAAAAATGAAATCTGATAGGAAGAAGTTCGGCAGGTCTCGAGCTCGTCTAGTCCGCCTACCTGGAATACCGCTCATGAAAATATATACAGAAAAGGAAGAGATCGTCCACCGTCCACCTTACGATGTTCTAGAGAGGTCAATCATCATTTGACGGGGGGGGGGGGTGGCTTGGCCTCCAAAGGCACTTAGGCCACTTAGTTGGGCCCATTGTACGCCCCATGGTCAGAAGCCTATTCTATTCTAGCAGGTTTGTGATCCGCCCGAAACTTAGAATATTGCCAACGCCGGTTTCCATTAGTTCTTCTGGGAGCATTTTTGATTCTACGAAGTGACGGTGCTTGAGGAATGTCAATGCAGTGCATTCCAACAGGATAAGAGAGACAGTTTCTTCTGTTTCTCTGCATTTTCTACATATAGGATAGTTTGTTAAGACGACAGTGACCAGTTAGGATATCTCTGATTTCCCTTCTGTACAGGGAAATGAGTTTCTTTGAGAGCATAGGCACAGGCTCTTCGATAAAGGGCTTGTCCTGCGTCATGCGTGGTGATTCACGCTATAGTTCAGACCACTCTTTGTTCAGTTGGTCCAGAGAGGCGAGAACCCTACGCAATTCAAAAAGATTACCATTGGCTTCGGTCCGACAGGGGCGCCGCACGACCCTCACCTGGCCAGGGAGTCGGCAGATATATTCCCTCCAACTCCACAGTGTACAGGAACCCAGATAAGTAGACATTTATTTCTCCTGACTAGTTCAGCTAGTGACCTCAGCCTTGATGTGACTCTGGATGACTTGAGAGCTCCCAGAGCCGGCCGGCTGTCTGTGCAAATATATATATCCTATTTACAAAGTTTCTTCGCAGGTGTGTCATGTCACAAGATGAATAGAATCCAAGTGGTTCAGCGTATGTTTGGGAACCGAACTCCAAACATATGAACAGTACTCCAGGACTGGTAAAATCTGTGGTTTTATGAGGAGCTGCTGGGATGTAAAGTAGCTCTTGGCCCAGAATAGAGATCCAACTTTTTGTGAATCGGTTTTCGCAATGGGCCTCACATGATCATGCTGTGTGGTGATCCCGACCCTGGATGTCGAAGACTTCATAGGGATAGTTTTATCTGAGGTCATCATATTAGGGATGTTGGGATTCGCCTTCCTCGAGAGAATGCAAGCTTGCTTTTTGGTTACATTATACTCTACTAGATACTCATTTCAAAATCGTTGTCAGATCTCCATTAATTGCGTCAACCTGTCTATGTCTCGCTCTTTTGGCTTCATTGGATGGTATAAAGGTTCCAGATGGGAAACCGGTGTGAAGCTGTAGACCTGAGAGGTGATGACTTCCAACAAATCGATGGAGCAGAAACAAAGTTGGAGCCAAGACAGATCCCTGTGTACCACCAGCTCTGATAGCCATTATATAGGAGGATACTCAGCCAAATACCACATGAAGTCAGAGAAAACTTGATAAGCGGCAAACCGTGTGACGGAAGCTTCCCAAGAAAGCTTTGGTGGCAAACTCGGTGAAGTGCTTTGGATATATCCAATGCTACTCATTTTACAACAGATTTCTGCCATACATGTGTTGCGTAGACAAGCAGGTATCTTGTTGATTTCTGCTAACGAAAGCCATATTGCCGGTCATTCACGCTTTTGAAGTTCTCTAGGTATAATAGTGCGATCCCTGAATCGATAAGCATTCTAAAGAATTGGTTTTCAAATATCAATTTCCCCCATAGAAACTGCACAAAATACCTGATCCAAACGCCTTTATGTATGGGGCAAACTTGTTTTCCAATTTTTAACAAAATCTTCTAGAAACAAACAAGCGGATGTGCAATTCCCGATCCACTTTCCCCTTTTTTTTGGCCAATATTAAGCGAAATTAAATTAGTCCCAATTATTCATTATAGATTTGGTTTTCCAAGCTATCTTATACAAAATAATACAAAACTATATTTATTTTGATACTTCATTTCCAGATTACAACATACCAAAATTATCTACATGATCCAACACAAATTTATCATGGTGGAAATGTTAGAAATAAGACAGCTGTGTCATGAATCAAGAGCGTAAATAGTCTGAATTTTATTTATTTTGTAATTCATTACTTCATCGTTTTGTATGCTTTAAGTCGTTCATCCTTATTAAAAAATGATGCCAGTTTGACTGGCTCTTATAGTAGCACGTACTAACTAAAAGTTGGATGGACCAGAATACGTAAGTTACAGACTTATGCATTTTTACACACATAATGTAATTTGATACTTACTTGGAATTTTAAGTGTACGCACTGTAGTTTTACTCGGAAATCAATCAACAAAATTAGTAAATCCAGCAGAAGTTTGACTCTGTCATCCATAATAATGACAGTAATGTTGAACATGATAGTAATAAATATTCAATGCTTTCAACAACCGAAATATTGCGTGAGATGTTGAGTAAATTATATATCTTCAATTGTAGTAAATAAATATTTATGTAGTTAGAACTTAGATACACAGAACATTTTCGTGCTTTCGGACGTAACAAAACATACTCAACCGTTGCTAAGTTAGATAGCCTAAGTATTTTAAATAATCAAACCATTCTAAATTAAATGTATTAGGATCAATAGAAATTTATAAAGTATCTTGGCTTCCGGATGGATTCCGCGAATTCATGGATATAATCGCAATCTAAACAATTTAATTTATATACTGTATGGGTTTGTTTATCTTTAGGTATTAAAGGTTTTAGATTTAAAAAATATTTACCAACAGAGTTAGTAGACTTATGAGCAACATTTATATCATACTTTTTTAAACATTTCTTAATTTTCTCGAGGTCTCCGGAATGTATGTTAAATTTTATAAAAGTATCTGTATTACCTTTTATGTCATTTATATTCAAGGTTCCATTATAAATTTTGTTTATTCTTCCTTTAATGATGGGGTTGAAAAATATTTTGGGTAGCCTTTCATTCCCAGTGTATTATGGAAAATTTTCAAATTTTTGGGACGGTTCTCTGCCTACAGAGTACAGAAACCCAAGAGCCACCAAGTGGAACTCCTATAGCGAGAAACTACAAGAGGCCCTTGGGAACTGCCCAGTAAAGGCACCTACAGTGCCAGAACAAACATAATGGTAACAACTGTTATCTCAGCAAATAATAACAGCCTTCGAAACCTTATGCCCAATGGAAGCAAAAAGACAGGGAAGCTCTGCCCCCTGGTGAAGTTCAGAACTATCCGCAATGAGGGGGACGATAAGAAGACTATTCAACGAAGCCAAGCGAATCAGCACGTGTTGCGTATAACAACGCTATCGAGAAAGCGTGAAGCACCTCGTGGAGGAAGTATTGCCAGGGCGTGTAGAGGATATGCCCAGCTACGCTAGACTTCACAAGGTACCAGCAACCGGACCACGACAGAAAGTGGGCTCCTGTGCAATACCACAAGGAAGATATACCAAAACAAAAGAAGAGATGCTGAAGCTGCTGCTCCAGACTCACTTCCCTGGAACACGTTCTGAAACCAGCTTGGCACTGTGCTACATACAGGAAGAGTCGAGGGCGGCAAAAGTGGTCTTTATACCAAAGCCAGGGCGAGAGTCTTACGCCCAGCCAAAATCTTACCGTCCTAACATACTTGGGTCAAGAATCATTAATAATTGTACTTTAATTCGTATTTAATTCTCTATAGGTTGAACTTTGAATATAGATACCAAGAAAATTTTCGTTCTTTTAGATATAACAAAACAGATTCAACCTTTGCTATCCACATTCACAAATAGGTCATACTTTCCCTAATTTAGATAGCCTAAGCATTTTACAAATTCACACCAAAAGTTATAAATTAATTCGAATCAATAGAAATTATTGAAGGTGCCAAAAACTCATGTAACAATGCCCCAAATGATCAGTTAGACCTATCCCAAAGAGATCTTTTCCTTTGTCTTCCAATTAGAATAATTCTTAGAATATTAAATAATAATTATTTTCCCTTAATTTACACTGTATTTCCCTGGAATCTACATTCTTTGGAAATTCCGATGATTCGTTACTATTAATCTCATCATCTAACACCCTATTGCATTTTAGTGGGTACCTGGTTATACTTGAACTGTTTATTGTTCACTTCATAGTTTTGTATCCGTTTGATAATGGTACCATTTCGGTGTTGAAACTATAGGAACGTTTTCATGTTATTATTAAAAGTGGTATAGATTTGTCCTATAACAAAATGTCAGATCCTAGAGGTTTATGATTGAGGGTGGAATAATATGGTCATGATTTAATGAATACACTTATACATGTAGTAACTGATACTCTTAATTAACTAATGACTGATTCGTCACATAGGCTTAGCCTGGACTAGACTTATTGACAATTTACCATACTAACTGGACTCATTATCAACAACTATTGGCAACTAACTAATAATTCCCTATCCTAGTCTATAAATAATTCTCTTAGAGAGATTACATATTCACAAAAGTTGTTGATACTTCCTTCCATGGCATTCATTCATGCCGATGTTGACATATATTGATGTATTATAATAATGTTATTGACTAAGTGATCTTGCAAATACTGTTTTACTACTTCGCATGTTATGTTAACCTCAATATATAATTTTTTGATAAAACATGTAAACAATTAAACCAATAGAGTAACATGTCGAATTTACCTACTTTAGGAACTATAGAAGATAATTCCCTTTTTATTCCATTGAACTTTTTTTTAGACTCTTCTAGATTATCAGATCCTCATTTCAAAAACGTTATCTATCTCTATCTGGCTCCTCTGGCTTCATTGGGTGGTAGATGGCTCTAGATGAGAAAGCGGCATGGATCTGCAAAGCTGTGGAACGCACAAGTGGTCACTTCCAACAGATCGTTGGTATGTAGCAGAAACAGAGTTGATGTCCATTACTTATTTCATATTTTTAATAAACCGTTTGATTAAAATTCCGAACTTTAACAGTTTATGTTCAAAACCAAGGAAGATGGAAATGATTTGGAACTATTTTCTTCTAATGCGAGAAGATTCAAGGGATGAATGAGGTATTCCCATTATTATGAAAAAAATGGTATAAGGATCTATAAGAGAAAGCAGTATGAAGTGTACCATCATCTGCAAAGCTGTGGACGGAACAGGTGTTAATTTCCAGCAGATCGTTTATGGAACAGTAACAAAGTTGGTGCTAAGACAGATCCCTGCGGAACACCAGCGTTCGTAGCCAGTGTATCGAACCATCAACCACCACATGGAGTGATTTATCTGAAAGAAAACTCGATAGTTAGCTACAAAATTGATACCCCATGTTTTTTAATGGCAGATAATAGTGCAAAAGTCTATAATTATTAGGCCGATTGCACTATTATTGAATATGTAACACATTAATGTGCTATTCTCGGACTTCTTTTTCACCAAATTTCCTGACCCTGAAAGCGTTCAGTAGATTTAATTTGAAAATGAAAACATTCAGCATTCCCAAGTAAGAACTAAACGATGGTTTAATATCAATGCTAGGAGAATAAACAAGGTGAGAGTGTCCATTTGGTTCGACACGCTTATCTTGACATGTTAAAGAAGTATACAGAGTGAATGTTAATACATAATTGACTCAAGACAGAAAAATAAATACAGGGTGTCCTCGAACTGCGTGGCCAAAATAAAACCGAAGATTCTTTGATTCAAAAAAAAGTTGATGAGCCTTTTTACTTTTGCCTCAAGTGTCTTGTTTACCCGGTAGAATGCTTCAAAATTGCAAAAATAATTTTGTTTTTTCGGTATAACTTGAGAACGTGATCAAGAACTTTTACAATATTTAGCAGGTGAGTTACTGTCAATAATGGCCATTTTTGAGAGTGGAGCACAGAGCCTTAGGACCATAGAAATGGCTCAAACTTGAGGATGTAAAGGGAAAAGTGTCCAGAACTTCTTTGTGGTCAATGTAATTCACTCGATATTTTTTATGTAGATAGCTTATCTAATTTGAAAACTTTTCTTGCTCTTAGAAAATTTTGATAAAATCAACGGATTAGCTTGAAAAAATTAATTTTCGAGTCTCTGCAATTTTGGCTTACTAATTTTACTTGATCAAAATACCTTAGTTGCCTTTGCTTTTCTAATGTCATTTTGGCATTTGAAGAATTTATTCTCAAAACTGTCAGTTTTTACTTTGCTTTCCGTAAAAATTTCATAAAATTATGGCTCAAAATTTCACTAACACTGAAATGGTTGATATGTTATTGATTTATGGACTTTGTCGTTGCAATGGCCGGAGAAGGGAAAGATATCCGCATCGCAGAATTCCAAATCGGCAAACCTTCGCGAAACTGGCAAATTTGAAGCAAATCGCAGAGAAACTGGACGCAGACGGACAAGAAGAACGTTAGAGCTCGAAGAAGCGATACTGGAAGCGGTTGAAACTGAACCTGGGATAAGCACACTACGTTTGGGACTTCGTATTGGATCCTCAAAATCATTAGTTCATAATGTACTGAAAGAAGAACTGTTGTATCCCTATCATATTAAAACAGTTCAAGACTTATTGCCCATGGATCCAGGTCATCGGCTAGATTTCTGTCGGCTTATTGTCCAAAGACAAAACGCAAACCCCAATTTTTGTAGAATAATTCTGTTCACGGACGAAGATACTTTCACGAGATGTGGTCTTTTTAACCTCCGTAATGAACATTTCTATGCTGATGAAAATCCTCATGAAACGGAAGTTACATATTTTCAGAATCAAACTAAAATCAATGTTTGGGTTGGAATTGTGGATAACTTTATTATTGGCTCTACCGTTATACCCGATCGATTGAACGGGGAGAACTACTTGAACTTTTTGGAACAAAGGCTACTTGAACTGTTGGAAGACTTGCCCTTACACATTCGTCGTGGCCTGGTTTATACATGATGGTGCATCTCCTCATTTCACATTAGCTGTGAGGCGACATTTGAATGTGGAATATCCAGATCGCTGGATAGGTAGAGGACACGATGCACCAGTGAACTGGCCGGCCCGCTCCCCTGATTTGACGCCCTGTGACTTCTTTCTGTGGGGCGCTTTGAAGTCCAAAGTTTATGCAGCTACAGTAAACACACGAGAGGAATTGTTGCAACGAATTAATCATGAAGCGGATTTATTGAAGAATGATCCTGAAGTACTAGCCATAGTTCAATCCAATTTCTTGAAACGAATTAATTTGTGTATTCAGGAAAATGGGCAACATTTCGAACAATTGATGCCTTAGGGATTTCCCAAAAAGTTTTGTTGTTTCTTTTAATTTAGCATTTGTTTTTCCTAAATAATCACATCGTTTCCCCATTTCTATTGTTTTTATTATTGGTGTTTTACCGAGATATTAACCATTTCAGTGTTAAAAAATTTTGAGCCATAATTTTATAAAATTTTCACGGAAAGCAAAGTAAAAACTGACAGTTTTGAGAATAAATTCTCCAAATGCCAAAATGACATTAGAAAAGCAAAGGCAACTAAGGTATTTTAATCAAGTAAAATTAGTAAGCCAAAATTGCAGAAACTCGAAAATTAATTTTTTCAAGCTAATCCGTTGATTTTATCAAAATTTTCTAAGAGTAAGAAAAGTTTTCAAATTAGATAAGCTATCTACATAAAAAATATAGAGTGAATTACATCGACCACAAAAAAGTTCTGGACACTTTTCCCGTTACATCCTCAAGTTTGAGCCATTTCTATGGTCTCTAAGGCTCTATGCTCCGCTCTTAAAAACGGCTATTATTGACAGTAACTCACCTGCCAAATATTGTAAAAGTCCTCCATCACG